>JBBPDB010000083.1:9712746-9734792 GCA_037974465.1 Brachypetersius altus
GCAGTTCAGTGTAAACTGTACAGTACAGTCTATACAGGAGTAACATCACTATTTACATTCTAGCACTGCGGGAGACAACAGTTCAGTGTAAACTGTACAGTACAGTCTATACAGGAGTAACATCACTGTTTACATTCTAGCACTGCGGGAGTTCTGTGTAAACTATACAGTACAGATACGGGTTTACCTTTATATTTAAACCCGTATCTGGTAAAGGGTAACGTGTTAAACTGAGTTTAAAATGAAATTAAAGTGTTTGTTCTTGGAATGTAACTGTATATTACTGTATATTAGAGGAGCAGCCCCCAACTTTTTTGCACACAGACCAGTTTCATGTAAAACAATATTTTCATGAACTAAGTGTGTTTGGTTTTTACTCGTTTTGCTAACTTTTGGCTAAATTTTTGGTGTACCGTATCCCGTGACCGAGATGAGCATTTTTTTTTTTTTTCACAAAATAAAAGATATTTCAGACTCATCATCAATAAAATGTTTTTGTTCTGTCTTTCTGCGTGGCCCGGCACCAAATGACTTAGGACATGGAGAACTGTTTAGGTTGTTGTTTGGCTTCTCATGAGGTTTTCGAAAGTTTAGAGATAAAGTGGTTGCTGTTTTCTTTCTCCACAGGATCGAGTCTTTGGTGCAGTCTCAAGCACGAGAGCTGTGTGAATTACGCAGGCAGATCCGCCTATCTCGTGGCCTGGGTGTAGAGCAGCGAAGGCAACTGCAGGAGCTCCGTGGGGCTCTGGAGGACCTGCTGCAACCCAACGACATGCAGCCTGCACTGGACAGGACCCGCAGACAACAGCTGAACCGGAGCCTCAGCCTGCTGGAGAAACTGGAGCAGGGAGAGAGTGGTGAGTTTATATACACACACTCCTGTAAAACATCTGTTTGGGTCCACCATCCAATTTATTTTGTCTTATTTATAATGTATAGTAACACTATAACACTATAGCACACAACACAAATTTACACGGCACTGTCACTTTACTGTACCTTATAATAACTTAAGACTACTGCTGCTGCACTGTGCTGTCTTTCATGTCTTTCATGTCCTTAATGTGTTTATGTTCTATCTGTGAAGAGGGTGTTCAGGTAAGAATTTCATTGTGCTCTGTACACTGTATTCTGTACATATGACAATAAACTTCAACTTCAAGCTTTAGAACACAGTGAGAACCAGAGGCAAAGAAGTTCTAAATTTATGCGAGAGTAGTGCAAAAATATGCATTAGGAGAGAAGATGCTCTCTGAACAGATAAGTCTTAAGGTTTTAAGGTACCAGTGTTTTTTGTAGAGAGTTGGCTGATGTCAAAGTCATCATGATCTGCCGTTTCCTGGGGAATGCCAATTTTGCTGGAGAAGTACTGGTCGAATGACCCATTGGTGCTTGAGCCAGGCATAGGGCCACTTCCAGGTTTAGCCATCTGGAAGTCTTTGAACATTTCCTTCCCAGTCTTCAGCTCCCTCCCACCAAGAGGGTCTAAGGCTGTAAAGGCACTTTTAACAACAGTCGGCTCTTCCTTTGTAGGGGGGCGTGGTGGAGGTCGTGGTGGGACCACTGAAGACTGCTGGCCCGCCATCATTCCTCCAGGAGGGAGCATCATGGGAGGAAAATGACCTGGTGGAAATGGGTTAGAAATGGGACCAGATGGCGGCCAGTTGCCCATAGGTGCTGCTTGCTGGCCCCAAGCATTGGTGGCAGCTGTGGGGCCAAAAGCAGAAGGCACCTGTGGTCCCCACTGAGGTACTGACGTTCCTCCAAATGCAGAAGGCTGGGGGAAGGCATTTGGTGATGTACCCTGTAATGTTGCTTGAGGGATATGGGCTTGGGGGGAAAAGACTGACAGTATTGGCTGACCCCGTGGACTTGCTAATGAAGCTTGAGGAACTGATGGTGGTCCCAGTGTCATTGATCCTAATGCAAAGGAAAAACAGTTTCAAATTCCAATTGTCCATCAAAATTGCGGTTCATTTTTAAGCTCCACTTACAATATAGAGGCCTTCAGTAATTCACAACTATAGACTACTGTTCATCTGTTTCTCATGTCATCAACAGAAACCCCAGAGGAACACCAGTGACCAAGAATTCTCGGCACAGCAGAGACACAGACACAATATTGGCAAGTTAGTGTGTGTATGTGCTTAAGTTTAAATATTCTTTTTATAGCCAAATGCATATTCTTTAATATCCAGTATATAGCACATATAATCACTGGATGAGACTGTGGAGGAGCAAGTCACCTTAGTGTATATGGGAGAGACAGACTGTTGTGAGGTCATGGCTATGGGGGGCCGATATGACAAAATGCAGAGCAACATCAGCAAACCCAGATTTCAAGACACACATGACATTTATTTAAAAAGTCACTGTTTTGGTTTGATTAAAAGTAAACTTCATTTCTGCTACTCTTAATCATAGATTGGTCATAAAGTTATTGCCCCACCTCCATGGTTGAGCAGTAAAATGCTGCACCCTGAATTATGTGCAGCAATGTGAGTAGAATTTTTGCAAAACTTTTTTATTTTGGTCATAACACAAATATTTTTTTTTAAGTCAACTATAAACTATTGCAGAGTCTCTGTATCACCAACATAGTTAATAATGTTTGAATTATTTTGCCAATTTGCCTCAGCTTAATTAGCTGAAAAATGAAAAGAAACTGTTCATTTTATGGCAAAATGAGAGCTAATCACTGACCGAGAGCAGCTGTGGAGGAGGTGGTAGCACAGTTGAACAGATCTGCTGGAATGGGGGAGTTGGACTGAATCGTGGATGTGCCATTACTCTGGGACGATGGCGCAAATGGATCGGCCCCGAATAGATCATTTCCAGGAGACTGTGGAGGCAATGCATATGCAAATGTTACACCAGAGGCTTGACAACAGACCTAATGCCAGGATAATTAGTGGCCATGGAATTATAACAGGACATGTTTTAGTTTTCACCACATTAGAAGATCACACACTACAGACAGCAGCCTACTCACCTCACCTATGTATGTACATATGGCACATCCAAAATATGCTTGCAGTGATTCTGTGCAGCAGGGATCATCAGTAAGCTCTTTAAAATAAAGTGACCCCTTATAGTCATGCTTGAACACACCACACCGTGTTAATTTTTTTCCCTATTTAACCCATTCACCAAATGAAGCCTGGTGCTGATACCATCTAGGGGTGCCTGAGGAATAGTGTGTGAGGATGGTACTTATCTAGTGTCATCACTGAGGTACCCTTGAGCAGTGGTTTGATTCAAACCCACAACCTTCTGATTGCAGGGGCAACTTCCAAACCACTAGGCCACCAGCTGCTCCATAAGAAGCTCTTCAAGAATTTCAGAACATTAACAGGCACCATTCAATGGAGTGTTGGCCACAAAATGCTTACACAGTGACCCCTAGTGGAAACAGCATTACAAAGCACTGGTCCTAGAGGTCTAAATGCGAGCCACTCAAAACAGTGCACCCCACAAAACCCACCAAATACCAGCCACCACTGAACATTCTTCCCACACAGTCCAACTTCAACATAATTTTGGTTGCTTCAAATGAAGGTCTTTTATAAGAACAAAAAAAAAACCTCAGACTTATAAAAATGAGGAAAAAAAAAAAATACTGGTCACATGACATAGAACATGGTCTTGCTTTAAGGAACCATGTCATCTCTAAAATTCTTTGAAAGCACCAACGGTGTAACAATATGCACCATTATGTTGAAAGGAGACAAAAAAACTAAATTAAAAACTGGAGCTGGCGGGAATAGCATTTTTAAGGTTTGAGTATCGGAAAGCTTGTCTTCAATACAAATAACGGTCATGTATGTTCATTTTTAATATAAAAAAAAAAAAAACTACTTTCACACGTAAAAGCTGATGCCACTAAATAATGCTGCATGCTAACATTTAGCTAGATTCAAGTTTCTTATATACCCTTGTTTAGCAACAAGTTTAGCTAGTTTACTGGATGAAGAGTCAAGTTCTTATTCCACCCATTATTAACCTATTACCCCATTTCTGTTTGGAGCAAGAAAAATTATTAAACGGGGAAAGTAAGCCAGCAAGGTGTTTTTACAGTGGTCTAAAGGGTTAAAGACAAACACCATTATAATAGCCCTGGGGAAAGAAACGCTCGTCAAAATGAAGAGACATTCTTGTCATCTCTTACGAAAACTGTTAAACCATTATGGACTACAGCCAGATTTTGCATGAAAACAAAAAGGAATACATAACATTGTGAAAACTGCATATTGTTATACTATTTAAAAAAAAACACTACCCATTTAAGTGAATATGGGTAATATGGGTAATAAATAATTGAAGTTGGATTGTGCAGTTCCAGCCAGCACCCACTATAAAGTTTTGACTTTTTAACATTCACCTTTTCCCTCTTTCGTATGCGATCACTCTTTGGGTTTGGAGGTGGAGGGCAAATCATTTCGGAATTACAGAGGGGCAGAGTTTGAAAAACCGAAAGCTCTGATGTGCCGTTCGTTAGAAAAGACGGGGCTTGGGCCTCAGGCAGCACCATTTTATGACTCATTAACTGATCAGTGTTGGAATCTCCATTTAGGACGTTACGTCCTATTGGTCTGTTCAAGAGGCAGGCAACATCCGTTTCTGGTCTGAACATTTTGTCAGACGGAACATCATTGGACAAAATGGAAAAAGGTGAGGCACCAAATGGAGCAAAGGGATCATTACTGAATGGGTTTGAACTAGAAGGTGGGAATAAATCTAAAGAGACTGGAAGGGCCATGTCAGTGGGTGTGTTGCAAGGAACAGAGAGATATGATATGCAAGGGTTTCCTTTAAGGTGGTTTTGATTGGTGTCAATCACAGCAGCAAGCTCCAGCAACAGAATACTGTCAGGCTAAAATAAAAAAAATAAATAGAAAAGAAACTGAGGACAGTGACCAAGACACCAAAGACCATACCTCAAGGCTGCAGTAATGGTGAACAAAAAAGTGGTTTACAAAATGTACAAATATAAAATGAATAAATTATACTGCTCAATAATATACAGCTCGGGGAAAAAAAAGCGAGACTGCAAAAGTGTTTGTCAGGTTATCTTTCATAGATGTAGCAGCGTTGCCTTAGTTTTTAAGGTCTTTATTTACAAATAAAAATATTGTTCTTTAAAGTGTCATTTAATCAGAATAAGAAATGGCAACAATGACCTTTGAGGGACTTCTGATAGTGTTTTACCATCCAACTGGTCTCAGTGTGAGGAGAGTGTCGTTTACAGCAGTGTTTTTATACTTGTCCTCATTAAATAAGATGTGATCCAGGCGTACACTAATCAACACCTCATAAAACAGAATGTGTCTGAAATTCCTACACAAGCACCTCAGACATGGAATGGTCAACATACTAAGGAGATGCTGATGTAAAAATAAATTGCAGCTGTCTCTTTTTTCCCCCAGAGCCGTAGCTGAAAGCCAGACAGGTCTAACTCAAGCACATACGTAAAACCATACACACAAAAGGTCTTAAACTACTTTTTTGCAAATAGACCTGTAATATAAGTAGTATAGTATAATTGTAATTAAGAAGTGTAACCAATCCTTTCAAGAATGTTGGCTAGCTATATTATGTGTTACCGTAGGAGAGCTGATGTCAGGGGGTGTGGACATGTCTCCAAAAAGATCCATCTGCTCCACAGTCTATGCACACACACAGATGCACATAAAATTAATCAAATTACATTAATGTTGACATTTTAGAACGTTTAAATCAAAGTCTGGTTATTTAGTATCATAAGACATCTCACTTTTACAGTGTTCACTTCACCATCCAGATTCAGCAAGGCATTACTCCCATTCTTTAAACAGAAATAAATCTCAGTGTGTCAAATATGGAGAGACATCTGATATACGCAAAAATGTACTAGTTTGTTTACCTCAACCCCTGTATTACAGGTTTCATTCTGTAAGAAAAAAAAAAGTTCTGTAAATTCACCACTAGGATGTAAAACTAATTAAACTAATCACTGGTGTAGTGTAGTGAAGTCTCTTAATGCCAATGAGATTAAATAATTACTCAGTTATTTGACCAACTTGTATTACATTTAGAAATTAGAGTTATTAATAGCAGAGTGCTAGTAGTCTAGTGAATAATAAACTTGCCTGTGAAGCCAATGGCCACAAAGTCACAGGTTCAAATCCTCCACTTTCCACCAGACAGCAAGAAACTTAACCCACAGTGTCCCCAGGTGGACTGTCTCTGTAACTAATGGCTGCCAGATTGTCCCTGTGACTAATGACTAAGGCTGGGTCCGAAATCGCATACTTCCCTACTATGTAGTATGTGAAAACACTATATATAGTAGGGAAGTATGCGATTTCGGACAGAGCATAAGTCTCTCTGGATAGGAGTATCAGCCAAGTGCCCCCTTTAATATATCTAAACACACAGCCTAAGAATTATTTCTGGAATCTAAATTTGGGGCGTACTTAACATTAGAATTACCATCAAATTAATTAATACCATCAAATCAATGCTTTAGGGCAACACATAATTTATATATAATTTATTTATTTTTTTTTTTTTTTTAAGAACACGCCCCCCAAACCCTACATTTGTGGGAATAATAACTAGGGAACTAGTTTGATTAATTTCAGTACTTAATAATTAGAGTATAAATTCTACCTTCTGTGCATCCACTGCTTCTTTCTTCCTCATGTTGAAGATCACCTGGAATAGATCTTTCAGATCCAACACCAACAGCTCTGCCTGGAATGTTGAGAACAAAAAGCACAAACGTAAATTTACAGTACTTTGCAAAAAATGTGTCCTTAAGAGAAATTTCAATGTAACGCAATTGATCTTAGCAAGAAGAGTTTGGGTTACACAAACTAAATGTTGTAATGTGGGTAACACCCAATAAGAACATTGCACATGCAATAGATTATGTGCAAAAGTCTTCATGAACAATATCACTACCTCACTCAATATTACTTTTGTTACTTAATTAGTACTGATCTCTACTAAGTGCAATAATGTACTCCACCTACCATCCGTGTAGATTTCACTCAACTGTTATTTATAATATTTATACCAGCATTTCTGCATATAGAAGACCACGTAGCGGAGGGGGCGGGGCTTTCAACGTGTTTCAGTTGGATAGTGGCGGCAAACAGTGAAATACAAGCCCAAGCGGAGGCAGCTGGTTTGTATAAATGTAAGTAACGTTAATAAAATTATTGTAGTGATGTACACTGTGGTAAAACCGGCAGATATTTTGACGGCTGAAGAATCGCGAGCAAATGTTAGTCCGTCATTTCCGCTAAATACAAAACGTTAGTGTTCCGTTTAGGACAGCACTGACCCACAGCAGTGCGCACTACAGAAGGCAGTGCGCACTATGCACTGAATCTCAGTTCACTGACGGTAGTGTGCGATTTCGGACACACCCATTGTGTTGGCCATTTCTAGACCGCCCCTGGTCTGTCCAATATTTACAATTAGAATCCAGTATCTGACTAATCAATACTACAGAATGTTATACTAAGCGGAAATAAACCAGTTCACACAATATCTGAGAAGATAAATTGTGTTCTTCCAACCAGTTTATAATATACCAATAAAAAAACTGGAAAACCCGTTCTTGGAATAAACATGCATTATAATCTATTCTAATGTTTCTTTTTTTTTTCATAAGAAATGGTAGTACTGTATATCAAGTGTTTGTAATGCATTTGCAATAGCATTTGTCTGGGGATACAATATTAAGCAACATTAATACCTCTGTACTGCAGCTGTGTTCATATATGCATCACAGAGAGGGAAACAAAGAAAACTGGCTGAAATCAGTGGAAGACTAGACAGCAAGACAACATGGCCATTGCTTGACCAACTTTAACTTTCAGCACTGTGTAGAACCTCAAGTGAGAGCGAAAACAAGTGCATAAACATCAGCTCATGCACCACAGGAGTCCACCGCTAAAATTGACATTTTCTTTGGTTCTTTGACAGACAAATGTGTGTGTGGTACTTTACACCATGCCTCAAAAAATTTGAAATCTCAAACTATAAATCATCAGCAGGTGGACAGAAGTGTTCCATTTTCGGTGCAGGTTAATAAAGAAAGTAAATAAATAGGAACATTTCTGCATGAAATTTGACATTTTGCATTCCAAACAAAGTGAAAAATGACAGACATTGAAAAACAATATTCATATTAAGATGAGAAAAAACCTGCTGGGCCGTCTTGATGGCGAAGAACTGGTGCTGACCCTCTGCCCCACACACGTATCCGAACGCTCGGTTATCCGTGATGTCACGAGCAATAAAAGAAATCTTGTTTACCGCATGCTCATGTTCGATCACCTGCAGGAGGGAAGAGTAGAAAGTCTGCAGCAAGGACGTGTTTATCAAAGTACCAGCATCATAAGCCTAGAAGTAGCTGAGAAATGTAAATTAAAGTAAAATGAAGCAGCACCGCAGCACAGTGCCTGAACAAAGTGAAATTATCTCTGAATTTAACCCATTCACCAAGTGAATCAGGGAGCAGACACCCAGGAGGGACATCCGGGGAGCATTGGGACACTAGCAGTGCTAGGACTCAAACCCACAACCTTCTGATCGCCCTAACCACTAGGCCACAAGCTGCCCAAAATGTAATGAAATGTTAAGCTTCTTACACCAGTTTTTTCATCAATGATCTTAATCCCGTTTAGAGAGATGTTCACCCAGATCCTCTGCTTGTGTTTGCCTTGGGAACGAGCAGCTACTGCCATGCCCTAAAAAAATAATTCAGATATAAATTTGAACATAAGTTCACAAGTGTCCTTAAAATAATAATCACAATGCAGAATGTATTATATATAAATGTACCACACTTTAAAAACAAATCTCCAAGTACCACAAAATAAAAGCATTGTAGTAAAAAATCAAAAGAACAAAATCAAGGTGACAATGAAATTAGCATAAAACTGAAAACAAACAACATGCATCACAAGAACTTAAAATGATGCAGCCACTAAGGTTTATTAAAAATAATGTTATGCTAAAAATAAACAGAAGTAAAAAAAAAAAATGCTCAAAAGTCTGTGCTGCCCTCAGATGGTCAGCAAGGGCTTTCCAGTTACTCCACGTTACAAATCTTGGACCTGTAACAACTATTAAAACAACTGAACAGCAATTAGAAAAGGATCACAGTTACACCATTTTTTTCATCCAAGGTGCGGTCAATCATGTTCGGGTCTGAAGCAAACATGCAAACTGCTTTTATTTATGAAGGACATCATTAAACAGTAGCAAAAAGCTTCAATGCATGTTTTTTTGCTAATTTTACACAAAACCCTTATGTGCTAGCCACATTAGACTAGTACATAAGGGTCTCTTTTTAATGGGACAACCCATTTTGGATCAGCACCTTCAACTTCATCATGGAGTCCTGGCTCATTTTGTCCCCTCTGGCTTCAGGCACATCATCAACACCGATCAGCTTGGCTTTATATCTAACTCCATCACCCTGAAACCTGGCCAGCAGGTACTCATCTGTCTTCTCTGGAACTGAGGAACAGAAGAGAAATGTTGAGGGATGCTTTAATGTTCGTTGACCCCTTTTTTGCTATCCTAATTTTTATTGTTATTTATTATTAATTTTATTATTCTATTTGTTATTCAAGGGGATATCTGAATTTCCCCTTGGGGATAAATAACATTTCTATCCATCTATACATCTATAACACAGGGCTTATAACATCTCCAGGACAGAGGAAAAGATACATTTGAAGGTAACCCTTGTTTCAAACATGTACCTCATGTCAGATAATTGCAGTTTGGACAGTTTGCGCTATGAATCAGTATTAGACTGAAGGGCCAACATGCTACATTTTTCTTGTATTTAATTGTTTACCCCAAGGACCACCAATTACATGTATTTTTAATTATGTACCAAACAAGTTAATTCATTTTTTCAGTTAAAGTCTCACTCCCTTTATAGCTTAAACTTCATTAAGATTGATGCAAATTTATGCCACATTCTTGCTGGTTAACTGTGTCTAATAAAAAAATCTAGACAGAAAGTCATTACTTTAACATGAATGGGAGGGTTTAACCGGCCATTAAGTTGGACCCTTGAAAATAGGTTGGAGCTCACAGTAAAAACAGTTTACTCAAAACAGGCAGTATCTCTTGCTTAGTTTTCACATACAGACTGTACGTTTTAAAACTTGCAGCGATTCTAAACTCATTCAGTTTTAGATTTACTGGTCATTACATAAATCTTTAATTAATTTTCAAGTATGAGCAGCTATAGTTAAGGCTGAGAATTTCCAGAGGTCCAAATACCAAGTACATCCTTTTCTAAAGAAATATAATCAAACTGCAAGATTTATATTGCTTATCTAGGCTCCTGAAGAAATAAAAGGCCAGACATACCTTTCTTCTTCTCTCTGGAGAAGAACGGAGCCCTATTTGAAGCTGTAGCTGGCGATGGGATTGTTGCTGTGCTAGTCTCAAGAGTAGCAGTGGGTTCAGCAGTGGCATCCCCAGGGGCTGCAGAAACCACAGCAATGGGCTCTGCTTCTTTTGACATGGTTGGAGCACCACAAGATGAGGAAAACAAAAGACAAGCAGGAGATAAAGGTGGCCCAAGGCTTGTGCAGTCCAGAAGACACGTGCAGTCAAGATATTCAGCAAGCAGACATTCTCAGCACTGTGTCTAGAGGAAGACAAGGGAAAAAACAAAAGCAACACTTCAAAAACTCACAAGTACCCTAAAAAAAAAACAAAAAACAACTATTACTATTAGACATGTTCTTTGTACACCAATATAAGCAATGCATCCAGGGAGCAATACCTCAGTGGTGTCCTGAGATTTGAACCCACAACCTTCATATCGCAGAGGTAACTCCCTAACCACCTGAACGCCAGCTGCCCTGTTGTCAATATTGTCAATAAAGAATGATGCAAGTGGTGGTGTATTGATGTGGTGGTGTATTCACGCCCGAAGGTCATAACTGACTCCTTTCTTTATCAAGCCAAGAACGCCAGGCTTAGCAGCTGCTAACTGAAAGATTTACCAAATATCAGCATCTTATAAAGAACACCACACGGTTTCAATCTAAATAAAACATTTACCAAGTGGAATCACAGTCAAGTCAATTGATGTCACAAAGCAGCAAAACAGAATCTAGGTCCAAGCCAAAAGGCAACAGATGTCCTTAAATCTCCCTAAAGCTGAAGGAAGAAACCTTTCTGGTTGACACAGAATAGCAAGGGGGAAAAATATTAGGATTAGGCATTAAAATCATTAAGGGATATTTGACCTTGTTAAAGCCCTAATAATAACCAGTCCAATTATTCCAGTCCAGTTCAAAGAACATTGAACTGCACTATTAAAAACGAAGGGTTCAAATAAACCTTATTTAGAGTGATGACTACATTTGGTTGTCTAAAGTATCTTTCAGTAAATGGTTACATGAATCAAGTTATGGTCATGACTAACACCTTGTTTATGAATGACTTCAAGAGTAGGTTCAGTTCTCACAATAAGAGTATATCCAAATAAGTATATAATTTTCTAAAGAAATATAATCAAACTGCAAGATTTATATTGCTTATCTACACTCTTGAAGAAATAAAAGGCCAGACATAACTTTTTTTCTTCTCTCTGGAGAAGTACGGAGCCCTATTTGAAGCAGTTCTGTCAGGCTGCACCACATACACTCAGTTATAAAGCCCCATTTACTGTCCAGGACAGTTGCAATCCAATTAAAGCACATTATTTGCCCTTTATTTAAGTCCAACACAACCTCATTACAAGCAGCACAACTTGTGTACGCAAGCAATAAGATACTTTATCAACCAATAAACAGAAAGAACGTTTTATTAAACATTCATGTTTTATTGCCACACTAGTCTACACTAGAACTATACAGCACACTACAACACAGTCAGCTCATAGAGGCTTCCTGCCTTAAGATAAAAGGGAGGAAAAATATGCAAATAAGATAAAAGCAGTTCTTGAAAGGTACGATCCAAAGAAAGAGGGAAAAGGCAAGGTACGTGGGTTAAAGTTTCTATGATATGATTTCACCATTATGCCTCCCCCTTGTGGATAGAAAGAGCATTACACTAAGCTTCAAATGTTCACCCACGTAAAGGAAAGACAGACGCCTTTATCAAGAGCAACTTATAGTCATTAGTCTCAGGGACAGTCTTGCAGTCATTAGTCACAGGGACAGACCTCCTGGAGACGAGGAGGGTCAAATGTCTTGCTGAAGGACACAAATGGTAGAAAGTGGGAGGGTTCAAACCTGCAAGTTTGTGTTCATTGGGTTAAAAGGCAAATGTTTTACCCCTAGACTACGAACACACTACATTATTAAAAATTAAACTTTACCCCATAGAAATCCCATACTTCTGAGACAGAGGTTTACAACTCTTAAAAGACCCACTCCCTCGCATAGTTTTACTTCACACTTCCCCAACACACCAGATTCAGCTTAGCGGTTAATTATCAAGCTCTCCACAAGCTGAATCAGGTGTGTTATGGCACGGAATTGGACTTGATTCTTTCTTTTACGATGTGATAATTTGGAATCAATAAAAAAGTGTCACTAGTGCCTTTTTATTGTCGATTTAAATTGCATTAAAAATTCTTGTTTTAGTTCAACATGCACGAAACCAAATTTAACAAGACCTTAGGCTCAATTAAGGAACACTGTTGTATGTTTCATTAAGTACCAAGATTATCCTTATCATTATAACAAATGCGGTCATATATCCCAGCTTTAGTTAAACACCACTGTTCTAAGAGGTTGGAAGTCACATGCTGCTACCTACTTTTCCACATCCTCTCCATTGTTTCACCATCTTTGCGTTTCACCAACATGAGTCCTACTTCCCGACAACATTTACAACCACAGCATAATGAGTGATTAATTTTACACCGGTTTTAAACGCAATTACAAAAACTACTGTCATAACAGGTGATAGCTAAACTTAAACATCTCTCCAGCAATACTTAAGGTGGGGAGATCGCACACACATCACGTTTGGCAACAGACCGTTACAAATAGGCTGGTTTGGACAAACAAAACAAACAAGAAAAAAAAAAAGCTGACACTGAAGCCCCTATATCCCAACACAGCCACACTGATCCAACTCATCAATTAACAAGCCTCCCCTAATCTAAACCAGGAACACATTTGTTCTGTTGAGGTGTGGACGATTCTCCTACAGGCTGTCTACTCAGTGAAAACAAGGTACCTATTCAACGCCAATGGATGTAGGAGAGTCAACATCCATGTGTAGTGTATATCCCAAAACTCTGAAACTGACTCAGTTCTAAAATGCATGGTATTGAAGAATTAAACCTTTTTGGAATTAACTCTAAGGAACATAATAAATATAATTAAATAAATTTAAAATCTGTGTATCAAAAAATGTAGACCTACCTCCGCACGTTCTCAGCTTTCTACAGCCTACCAAACAATGCTAAAAGTTTCTGAGCAAAGGTTAGCAGAGGTAAAAGGTTGAGCAATTAAACCCAGTTAATTTTGTTCCACCTGTTTGTCCGAGTCACATCACAAGCTCCACCTTACAAGGCTCACTTTCAGCAAAACCAGAAAGTGCAACACCTGAACACCACACAGCATGCAAGGATGTACGCTCTAGAAGTTTAAGCAATCATGAAATTTCCATGATCAGATTTTTTCTGGCATTCATTTAACACAGTAATATGTTAAACTATACATCAAGCTTGATCCATCACTTAACACAAAATCAGACCATTTGAAAAAGAATTTGTATTTCTAGTATAAAAGAACTATTAAATTGCTACCATGTCAGCAGAAGTAGACAAAAACAATTCTGTGTTTCATTTTAAATAAGCAGAACTTTGTTCTGGCCAATGATGAGCCGTATTTCGGTTGAATCCAACTAATTAAAAATAAATCCATTCTCAGAACAAGATCTTATTAAAGTAAAGTGGCCTCTTATTTTACCCATTTACCAACTGAAGCAGTTGGCAGCAACAGGGCAGTGCTTGGGGCCAGTACCTCACTAGCAGTTGGGATTGAAACCCAAAACTTTCCGATTGCAGGGCCTCCCTCACCACTATTGTCAGTGCATAGCTCCTACGTGGGTTATGGCATCACATGACTCATAACATTCTCTCATAAGGGCCACAGCGGACAATATGTGTCGCAGGTGGTGCAACTGATTAAGAATTGGCCGTTAAATGCACAGTCCCTGTCCCTTTTAACTACCTAGACGCATCTGAATCTTGTGATCTGTTCATTTGTTGTGGTTTAACATTAACTCAAGCTTCTACTCAGGTCACATGAACGCCACACTGAGTTGCAAGTGTTTTGTTGAACTCTCTTGAAATCTTCTTAACATTACCTCCATGAGGAGCTTCACAAAAACTCTCCTGAACCACCTGGGCTTGATTAAACAAATTAAATTTTATCCTTGGCAAAGTATAGCTTCAGAAGACACCCAATTCTGCGACCTTTGACTGACCAGAATATGCAGGGGAAAGATGCGGACACTAAAATAAAAACATCTATAATAGAGCTGACCTGGATAATACTTGAAAATGTATAAATTATTTTGGTATTTGAGCAGCTTATCTTAAAAGAAGAAATAACTAGAATTCTCTTGGAACCAACAATGTTTAAGAATAAAATGTTTATCAAACATTTCCATCATGAAACCAGGAAGCATTTACTCAAAGCACATGTTAGAAAGCAAAAGAAAAAACTAATGAAATGGACACTAAAGGTATATCTACTAAAAATCTCACTTTACACAGTTTTTCTTTATATTAAAATATACAACCTAAAACATAAAAGGAGATACTAAAATATATTTCGCCAATGAACACAATATAAATGTTTATCAAAGCAGGAACTTTTGGTAAGTGATTACGGTAGATTTAGTCAGATAACAGGCAAGTTCAAATAACCAGAAAGTTTAGAAATGCACAACCCCAACCACGACTGCATTTCAACAAGCTTGATTTAAGACCCGCACTTGGAAAACTGTAGCAGAACTCCTGCGTGTTACGAAGGACACAGAAATTAGAGAGCCAGGAACACATACAGGGTTTTCTAGAAGCCTAGTTTATATACATCTTTACCCATGCAGTGACTGATTCTGAAAATATACTTGAGTGAGTTTACGCTGTTTGTATGCACAATACATACATTCAAAAACAATCAGTTCCAGACAAAAAAAGACATTACTGCAAAAATTCAGTTTCTCAGGTTCTCTCTTGTATAGGTGCAAGTATTGAACTGAACAGCTTTGCCTGTAGACAATATTTCTATTACTTTCCAAATAAAAATGTTCTTTAAAGCATCATTTTTAAAGGAAATACCAAAATAAAGAGAAATTATGTGACATTTAAAGAACTTGAATAATTTAAAGAAAACTAATCTCTCGTTCTCTCAAACAAAATGGCAATAATGAGCTTTGAGGAACTTCTAGTAGTGTTTCACCATCCAACTGGTCTCAGTGTGAGAGGAAAGAGTCGATTACAGCAGTGTTTTATACTTTTCCTCATTAAATAAGATTGAGGTGATCACTAATCAGTCCCTCAAAAGGAATTTGTGTAGGAATTTAACAGATACTGGACTGGAATGGTTTCACACTCAGGAGAAGTGGATTTAAAAATAAATTGCACGTCCAAAAAGCAACAATGTCTTACCATAATACTTCAAGGTATAATCGCTATAGAAAACAATAACTGCAATATTAGCCTTTTATTTACACAGCACAACCCTTGCTCATAAATACCAATGGTTCCACAAACTACAGCGCTTGGACCGTGCCAGCATACACTAACAATTTCTAATATTAAATCCCTATACTGTCTTACAGTATTTAGATACAAAACCTTAGTTTTTATATGAAAAATATGTGTGACTTGAATGAGTCCTGTGAAGTACATAAGCATAAAGAATAATTTGTTAACCCTAACATTAGTGAAAATGTGTGGCATGGGCACACAAAATAACTACATAAATAAAAAGCAATTGTGCACTAAAACTTGCAGAAAATGCCATATTCAGGAGTGACTTTTTTTACTTAGAAAAAAAAAGTAACTTGACTGTCCGTCTTCATTTCTTTGCAAATGATGGAATTTGCAATCTCAGCATGTTTGTCTAGTTTGGGAAATGCTAACTTCACTTTATCTTTCCCTGACAGGGCCATTTTTTATATAGACACAGCAGAAGTAGTGTCTTTACCGTAGGTACACATTAACAGTAAATAAAACATACATTCCTGGTATGAACATCATGGCAACATAGCTACCACTAACTTGGTTAAATAGGGGATGCTGATTGTTTTTACTTGAGCATTAACGTACATTGCTCTGGATTAGAACATCCGCTAAATGCCATAAATGTAAACATCTTAAAATCACAATTTTGCCACACATCTGGCAAAGAAAACATATACAATTAGATTATTTATGACAGTCATGATACTTTGGCAAGATGAGTCATCATGAGCTGTTGCAGGCTATAGGAGTGGCAGCAGGCTATAAAACAGTAAAACACAAATAGCGCATATGTACAGGGAGCATGGTGGCAACTGATGTATCTTAAGTGCAATAGTTGTACAGAACAAGAAGCCAAAAAACACATCCTGCGAGAACACAACTTGAAGATTGTGAGACATTTCTAGCATGTTGTGGGGTCAGAGTTTGTGAATTTTAAGGCACACCACACACAATCCTAGTTATAGGCCTCCAGCCACATCCCCATATGGACATTCCAAACAGTTAGGGGAGTCTTGTGAGGTTGGCTTCTGGCTGTTCAGTAACTAAGCTTCAGAGGAGTGCACCACAGTGTCAGTAAAACACAAGAGTCAGCAACAATAGGTGGTATAAAATATCCTGCAGGTCTAAGAGAAATGCTCAACCAGGAAGGTTACCTGTTAACTGATTTAACCATGCAAAAACTGCTGCGGTCATATTTTCTACCACTGTTCAACATTTCTAACATGCACTTTACATAAAGCTTTATAAGAGTGAAGCAGGATTCAGAGAGTGTCCAAAAAAAGTTTCATAAAGATTGTTTTGCTATTTACTAGTCTTAGAAAACAATTATTTTGAAGCAACAGCATGAACTAACTGGTTAATGTCAGATATTTGCCCAATAATTGGCTAAATAAGATCATGGTATGTCAAAAGCATTCAACTGATAGATTCTAAACTAAACAGGAAAGAAAATATTCCCTGTAAACCTGTACCACAATAACCAAACAGTACAAAGCTAGAAGAAACTAAAACCTAGATTATGAAAAAGTCATGCTAATGTAAAGTCAAGCAGAAAATAAATTTAAAAATTGCACCCCTGCTTTTCACAACTCTCAACATCCAAATTAGAAACACTGTTTCCTTTATCCATACCCCAGTTGTGTTTACCTTGATGAGACCGCATCTGCTGAATACTAACTACACTTTCTGAGCAAAAAACACGTTCTGTAAAATGTACCCTTTAGTGCGCATGCGCTAACGATGGCCACCTGAAGACACCTCTGCTGCACATTGATTACACCTGTCTCCGTTTAACAGCATCTCATATAGCAAACTCCACCACAATCGGCTGGACAGGTGAGGAGCAGAAGACCGAGTCTGGGAAGATCAGCGGTGGTTTTGGTGTTTTGTTTTTTACCTGCAGATATTTAGGCGGTGCTCAGGTCCATATCCCAAAGAATAAACAGGTCCGGACCCTTTACTCTGCTGGAAGATCAGTTTCAGACTAAGGACCTTCGGCAGGTCAGGATATTCTGCCGGCCTGTCCCACAGTGAGCACCCCTCTCCCAGCCCAGCTTTCATCACTGGGGCGCCGCCCCCTAGTGGGCAGTCACGTCTCTGTCTCTGTCTCTGAAGCTCCTCGTGGACTCATTCATTCGTTCGTTCATTCTGCAAGTCACCTACTCACTCATCCACTCCACTCATGCACCACCTCTCGTAGGTGTACAATAAACTCACATGGATAGTTTGTATAATTTCTCTTTCAGTACATAAATCTCAAGTTCAGTATATAGAACAGGATTGTATATATTTTTTCACAAGTGTTTTTGTAGTGTGTATTGTTTATGTATGTATGTATATATGTCCTTTTTAAAATTTCCCTGACTTATCACTATCACACGCTAAATAGACCTATTCACATACTCACTCACTGATTCACTTGTTGATTCATTCACTCACTTTGTCCTTTACTCACTTACTGTCAAACTGATTCTCGTGTTAACACAACTGGGGTATAAATAAAGGAAACAATATTTATAATTTGGATGTTGAGAGTTGAAAGCATGGGTACAATTTTTAAATCCATTTTCTCGTTCACTTACTCACGCACTCTCAGACACTAACTCGCTCATCCACACTCTCACCCCTTCATTCATTTACTTTACTCGTTCCCATTTAGTTGCCATCTGTATGTAGAAATGTGCATTTTTGTCATTTCAGCTACTACAATTGCTCCAGTAAAACTCTGATATTAATTCTTAATTTGCTTAATTTGTTAGTGCGATTACAAGTTCATCGACTGCAGTGGAATGTTTTGGTGCATATAGGATTGATTACTGTAGGAACTGGATTATTCTTTGTCATTCTCCTATTTTTTGGTTGCAAGAATTAAAAAAAAAATGCCACAAAGTGCATTTTTAAAGCTTGAATAACATCTCCATCTGTGTATCTCTATCCATCCTTCCTGTCACTCTTTCCTGTTTCTGCTCATTTGCTGACCAAGCTTTCACAGTCATCAGAGGATGGGAACAGGAAATGAGAGTCATAGAGAGAGGTATAGAGAGAGTCAGTTTTGCTAAAATACTTAAAAACGTATGTAAATGTATGATATTATATAAGGCTTCTTTTCCATTCTGTTTCCAAACTCATGAAATGAGTTTGCCCTGCTAGGTCAGCATGGTATGGTGTGGAGATACTCCAGGGGTTTGCACAGAGTCCTGACCTCAACCCCACCCAGCACGTTTGGGATGAACTGGAATGGAGATTGGAGCCAGACTTTCTCCCCTCATATCAGTGCCTGACCTCATAAATGCTCTACAGAATGGGCACAACTTCCCACAGAAATGCTCCAAAATTTGTTTGCATAGGTATATAATAGCAGGGTTGCAGTATGTAAATCTCTCATTACAAAAATGTGAATGTACATATTTATGGCATTCAGCAGATGCCCTTAACCAGAGTGATTTACAATAATAAGTTACAGGGACAGTCTTACAGTCATTAGATAAAGGGACAGTGTTACAGTCATTAGTTACAGGACAGTCTTGCAGTCAGTAGTTACAGGGATAGTCTTACAGTCATTACAGAGAGCAACTGAAGATCTTGCTCAACCACATGGTAGAAAGTGGGGGTGGGGTTTGAACCTGCAAATTTGTGATTATCTGGTAGGCTATGACCCACTAGAATATATATGAATATTCTTCATATACATATTTCTGCTATATAAAAATCCTCTTAGTCCACATAAAACATGACCTTACTCTTACAATATGGGCTACAGGGATCTAACTTCTCTTTCTGGAAGGATAGTGAGTCACTGTGTCTCAGTTCCTGAGAACAGGCTTTCCACACTGACTTTGGCCTTGTGTACACAGAAAAATTAATCAGAATAAAGAACTTGTGACCTAATAAGTAACTCATCCTGTGGCAACAGCCTAAACATACCTTTATTGAAAACAAGAAATCTTACATGGATAAATGTAACATTACATGAATAAATGTGTGTGTAAGACCCGTTTATTCTATTATTCTATAGAAACAGCGGAAAAACTGAAAAACAGGAAGTTTCTCTTTAGTGGAGAGCTGGTCCAGGCACCTTGTGTCCCTTCACATTTCCTGAGAGGACCAAGGGGAAGTAGCTCAAAGCAGGGAGGAGTGGAGAAAATTGCTGAAAAGTGGTGTCCTCAGCACATGGTGGTGGTATAAATGACAGGATCTGTGTCCACAACCCCCTACTAGAGCAGACCCGTCCTCTTCTTTGACCCCACTTACAGGCAGCACCGGAGTCACATTGTTTAAAGCTGCAGCTGACCTGTGCTTCTGCTTGAAGGGTGGACTGCTGACCTGGCAGAAACCATCAGGGCTTTACGGGTGAGGTCAGCAAGTTTGCGGTGAAGAATCTGGGCCAGGAGAAAAAGACAGAAGTTTGGAAATAAAACAATGGATAGTTTGCCTCTCTATTGATGTAATCATTTCAGTACACACACTGGTGTGGGCTATATTCAAACAGAGAGATTAGCCAGAAATTAAAACTGCAATATTTCCTTGTTATGTAGTCAATCAGCAAAGAAATATACTTAGTTTATTATTTTAGTTTGGTCATTTTAAAGCGAAACTTAATTAATCTAACAATTAAATCTGTAATGCCTTAATCAGCACATACTTGTCTAAAATAATTTTTTTTGTCTCTTTTTTTCAGAACAGAATGTCATATCTCCAAAATGGCAAAGTACAAGAAAATGACAGCAAACATTCTTAGTAAAAAGTGGCATTACATTTGTTCAAGAATGCATGCTGACTTCAGGATGCGATATTCAGAAATTAGGACTTACCTGTATTCACCCAGATTTAATTTGATATTTACCCACATTTATTTTGGACTTGACTCTGGACTTGAGATTCAAGCCTCAATATTTATTCATTTATTCCCAGTAAACATGTGCCTGCTCAACCACTTTTATCCAAGGTTGTGTTAGCTACAAACTGATGGAAGCCAATGATCTCTCATTTAGCACTGAACAAATTGAATACCTTAATCAAAATACACTAGTCTCAAACATATGTGCCTATATAGTTTCTGACATTATGTGACATACTGTTACCCAATAAAACAGTACGTAAACGTGCAGGCTCTTACCAAATCATTTATGGTTAAGGAAAACATTTTTTAATTTTTTTTTTTTACTTTTTGTCCTCATCCGGCCCCCATACCTCTGACATCACACAAAAAATTAAATGCTCAATACTCTGCCCCTAATCAGCAGACCAGTAAAAGTACAACAGGGTGGGGTCTGGGGACGTGCCAGGAGAAGAAGTGACTCAAAAATGTGTGGTATAAAAATAATACATTAGCTGTGTACTAGGGAAACACACTGGATATTAATGGATGTTTTTACGTTTGCCAAAACTTAATATGGGCTCCGACAGAAAGCAGAGCCAAAAATAATAATCGCATTAATAAAACTTAAGAAGAACAGTGTGAACTACTGTAGCACAACAGGTGATCAGGAATCCTGAGAACAGTAAGATTTATTTAAAGGATCTGCCCGTGGAAATCTAAATAGTTGTAGAATCTAAATAGTCTAGTATAGTTGTAGAGGGGAGTGCCCCACTACAACACTGCTTCCATTTACATTTACATTTATGGCATTTATCAGATGCTCTTATCCAGAGCGACGTACATCAGTGCTTAAGAATTCCACAACTGTTTCTTACCTGAGTTTGTCACTCTGCTTTTTGGTTTACCTTTTACTTCTTAAAAACCGTGTCTGTTACGCATGTTGTGTGGGTTAATCTTTAAACCTGAATGCTTTACACTCATTGGTTTCTAATATTAATGTATCCTTACAACCAGGGTCGTACCTATTTTCCCGAAGGCTATTTGGGCTGACACCGTTTATTCGTTTATTTATTTGTTCGTTGGTCTGGCCGGTCCATAAGACTCGTAGAACTGCTTACATTGTGGTGTTTCAATCAGGCTTTTTAAACACCACCCCTTTCGTTTTGGTCCCTGTGCATGTGTAATGCATTCGTCAAAAAAGTCAATGCTTTTCTGACCAACGGCACCTGAAACCCTCCTCTGCGACACATTGTTTCTTTTCTTTACTGACCAATAATATTGACCAATAATATTGTCAGTGTTACCACTAAGAGAACGGGTATTTATAACACTTTGTGCACGCAGGCTAAAACAATGAACATTTAGTTACTCCTTTTATGTCAGATCTCTCTCTCTCTCTCTCTCTCTCTCTCTCTCTCTCTCTCTCTCTCTCTCTCTCTCTCTCTATCTCTCTCCCCCCATGTCACATACGCACACACA
>JBBPDB010000083.1:9744139-9766440 GCA_037974465.1 Brachypetersius altus
GAAAGTCATCATAGCTTGCATAGTACAGACCCAGCTCCCAACCCAACTTTGTGAATAGATTAACGGCGATATTTTTTTTATCGTGTGATAAGAGTCTCGCGTTAACGCCGTTAACGGCCCAGCACTAATATAAATATATATTCATTTTTATTTTGGGGGGTAAAAAAATACCCCATTTACCTGCAGCTAGTGGTGGCCAATATGATGATATGAGCATGTGAAGACGATCTATGTGCTGATGATCTGCCAGAGCAGAGATATTACAGTATTGTCTAAACAGACGACATTCTATCTATTGTAGCTCTATGCTCTTTCTAATCTTTTTCTTCAACCGAAATGCTCTATTTGTCGCTTAATGCCTGCCTTTTCAGTCAATCAATCAAACTTTATTTATTTAGCACATTTTTACAACCAGAGTTGACCAAAGTGCTTCACAGCGTTAAAAATCAAAAAGGACAACATATACTACAGTTTAAGAAAACCCAAGAACTCGAGTTAAAACCTAGAATGAAAAATAAAATAGGTAAAAAGGTAAATATATAAATAAACAGTAAATAACTAAGCTGCTATCAAACATCACACCAAGGTTTCTGACTACATGAGTGTAACAGGGGTTAGTGGATCGAGATCCAGGTTTTTTTTTTAACTCTTTGGAGGAAGAGAACACTATGCATTCTGTCTTTCTTTCATTTAAGCAGAGGAAATGCTGAGACAGCCAAAGTTTAATGTCCTTTAAACACCTGCGTACTGGCAGATAGATTTGCAGATCATCTGCATACAGGTGAAAAGAAACAGTCCTCAATTCCCCGACGGAGTTTCCTTCGAAGTGTAGCGGGAAGTCATGGCTGAAGTGAAAATGTAACGGATGAGTTCGTCCCTAAAAGAAAACTCGGTGAAATGGAACTGGTTTGGCTTTTACCCAGACGATGAGGAACAAACAGTCGCTGCTTACAATTTATTTAGCTTTAAATAAATGATGGCAAAATTGCACAAACTGATTACAATCTGTTCAGAAATGTTATTTGGCCTAAATGCTGTTTAGTTCTTTAGGTCTATATTTTTACAAAGGAAAATAGTTTGGTTCTACTGTTCATTAACTTGCAGAATAGTAAAAAAATACTTAAATATTATTTAATAATAAAATCGAAATTGTGATTTAATTGTAAAAAAATATGTGATATGATATCTTAACCCTATCTCCCACACCTACCTGCATATATAACCCATATATACTAAAGGCTGGCCTGAGATGGACACCACCAAGCACAAACAAGGCTGCCCCAAAACAACCTGGTGGCAAACAGCAAAGAAGAACATGTAGCTCAAGACAGGTCTAGGTAGAGACACATCTTTAGGAAGGTTTTTTTTCTAGGTGACATTGATTTGATTGCAATTAGTGATAATTGCATTATTAAGCTCAGGTTCCGATGTTTAATGATTAGTTTCGGATTGCAAATTCCATGCCGACACTGCAATTAAACACCTGTATAAGCAATGAGTGTGCCTTAAAGTATCTGTACTAACTAATAAGAAGTGCCTATTTAGTTACTATAGTGTCTGAACTAGGGCTGTCAGAAGATTAAAATATTTAATCGCGATTAATCTCATGTTTGCCGTAGTTAACTCAATTAATCGCACCTTTAAGTCTGTACTAAATATACTGTTTTTAATACTCTTACCAACATAGGAGTAGACAAATATGTTTGCTTTGGGCAGATTTATCTTTATTAATGACAAAGTGGAATAACACTGTAAAAAAAGACTGTAAACAAATAAGGGGATTTTAACCGCAGTGTTCTCTTAAACACAGTCTCAGCTGAAGTTTATATTTCTGTAAAAACATGAATGTAATCAAATCTAATATAAAACCAAAGCTGTTTGCCACTGCAGTGCGTTCACGTTTTATCTCGCTTAAGTTCCCAGAACATGGGGGCGCAACCAATATAGCAGCTGCAAAGCATTTGCGCGAAGCCAGTGTTATTAAAGTTACATTTGGTGGAATGGTCGGGCGTCTTATATGGACAAAAGTAATGGGACGCTGTACGTGTCGGCTGGGTTTCGTGGGGGTCGGATGTCCCATTACTTTTGTCCATATTAACTAGCTCAGCGCTGGTGTTCAGGGGTGGACTGGCGATCTGTGTGTTCTGCAAAAAGGCCCAAGATGTGGCCGAGATGCGAAAACCCAACCCGGTAAAGACAGTCCCAGTCCGCCGCTGCGTGCGTTACTGCAGTGAAAACACCGCCTTTCAAAATAAAAGTATTTTAAAAACCTGCGTTAACACGCAATAAAATAATTGTCGGCGTTAAGTAAATAATGCGTTAACTTTCCCAGCCTTTATATATACATACACATACACACAAGGGTTTCTTTTACCTACATGAAATAACTGGTACACAGCAAAATTAAAAATGTTCTGTGTCTAGGCCTTGTTGGGGGCGTTGGAGTGTGTGTGTGCCCGCCCAGAGGTCTGTGTCTCTGTGTGGTTCCGCCGGGCTCCGGGGGCGGAGTGTCCGTGTCGGGGTTTATGTCTCGGCGTGGTCCCGGAGGGTTATGCGCACAGAATGAACTCAGAAATTAGGTACGGATTTCCGCTGTGAAGACCGAAAACTGGTGCTCATATATTCAGGCTTAAAACTTATGTCAATCCCTGTATACACACACAGTATATATATATACTGCTCCAAAAAATAAAGGGAACACTTAAACAACAGAATGTAACTTCAAGTCAATCACTGGTCTGTGAAATCAAACTGTCCACTTAGGAGACAACACTCTGTAAATCAATCGTCTCTGAGAGTCTAGACTGTAAATCAGTGTAGCCTCATAAGTGGACAGTTTGATTTCACAGATGTGTGATTGACTTGAAGTTACATTGTGTTGTTTAAGTGTTATATATATATTACACACACACACACACACACACATTTATATATATACACATATATACATATACATATACACACACACACACATATATATGGAACATAGTACATACAGATACTTATAATACATATGGGCACATACATGTTACATTTTATATAGAGGTACGTTTAGTATGACCCCACTTTTCAACACAGCACAAGAACGTGTGTGCGTGTGTGTGTGTGTGTGTGACACATTGTGTTTTGAAGACCTAGGCTGAGTGTAACAGCAGACTGCAGTGGGGGTAGGGGTGCTGGGCTAAACTAGGTCTTCCTCTCCAGGGGAAAAGCTGTGCAGAGACACAGAGACGCAGAGGAAGATCATCTTTTAATCACAGCTGTGCAGCAGTGCTGAGAGAGATTACACCAGCCGGGACTGTAATGACAATCACAGAGCCACAGACACAGCCTTTCGTCTCGAATTTGGTCAGGGTGCTTCCAGAGAACAGAGAAATTTGGATTATTTGTAACTGCAAAAGCAAACGCTGCGAATACTGTACTCTCTCCAGCCTCGGTATTCATTAGGAGAATGTGCATAAATACAGGCCAATATCTACTGGCCTAGGGCTGCATGATATGGACAGAATGTCAGTACTGCGATTTTAATGCTTCATATTGCGCTTGCGATGCCTTTCAATGCACAAAAGGGGCCATAACATCATATTTCTAGAATTAAAAAGGCTTAAATTAAATTTTCACTCCACTATTCATGAATGGAAACAGTGCTGTAAAAAATAGCCAGTTTTCTAACTGGTTTTTATGATGTCACTAAACCTAGTAGTGTTTCAGCCCCCTGTTTTGAATAAGCTGCACTACAGGACAGCCAATCAGAAAAGAGATTATTTACATTCATCAGCCTTAAAGGTACAGTAACAGCCCGTTTAATTCTGTAGTTGGACAACGGTACAGTAGGAATGAACTGTAATGAATTCTGATTATAAATCCTTTGGTACACAAACCCATTAGCCATCAGGAAATGAAATGAAATCGAAGGAAATGCCACAATATTCATCAAAACAGCCAGTTACTCATTTGGAGCTGGGATTGGTCACCTTACAGAGCTATCTCGAGTGTTTCACTGAATGTTCTCGTGTTTTTGCTTTCGTTCTTCTTAAAGCTCTGTATTTTTATGACTGTAAATTAATGTATTACTGTATTTACCTGCTTATACCAAAGAAAACAACAGGTCATACCAAAGAAAATGCACTTGCATGAATTACAGCACCGTCTATAGAGTGGTAACATTCTAGCACTGCGGGAGTTCAGTGTAAACTGTACAGTACAGATATGGCTTTACCTTACAATTTTTTAAGGGTAATGTATTAAACGCTGGGAGCATATTTTAGGGCATATTTAGGGTTTATGCTATTATAATACACATTTTTAGCAATCATTTTTAACACATCACAAATCTATGCCTGTTCACAATTCGCAGGTGCTCTTGGAACGTAACCCCCGCGGATGTCGGGGTTTACGGTACGATTTCACAGCGTATTCCGAAGAAAACTGGAGGATTTAACCATTATATATCATGTAACATGGTTAAAGACTGACCTGCATTATTTTGAAAACCTTTCTATTCAGAACTTCTATAGTAATTAATAGATTTCTGTCTTGAGCCACACTTTCATTTCTGGGTTAAACCACACCCACATCCATTCACTTCTCGTTTAAGTCACACCCCCTTACTTTGCAAGTTATTCAGGAATTATTTAAGAATAGCTTTCATTTATTAAAATGAGTGAACGCTCATCTGGAGCTGTGATTAGTCAAGGTGTAACTGTACACAGCAAACCACTGTACGACTACTAAGCTCATTTTCATATTACATCCTCCTGCAGTAACTGTCACACCAAGTATACAGTGCAGCCCCAACACAAAAGAATGGGTTTCTAAACAAAACGATGAAACAAAAAGGTGATGTTTGAAAAGTTTTTTTTCTTTTCTCGCTTTCTCAGTCTCTGGAATGCTTACCTCCGGGATTTACTGACTCACACACACACACACACACACACGTATGCAGTCTGTTGGGTGTAGGCGAATTTATCCTGTGACATTACGCAGTGTGGAGCAGGCGAAGAGGAATGGAGCGCTGAAGGATCGCCCAAACAAAACCGCCCGCTCGCCCAGCAGCTCAAATTAATAATAAACCCAAAGGGGGCGTGTTTACCCAAGCCTGTTGCTATGACAGCCCGGGTTACTCAGGGAGACCGCAGGCTTTAAGGACTTTTGTTTAGGTGATTCATCACCACGGCAATGGTTGTTTGTATTTGTGTTACTATGCACTTTTTGCCGTGGAAGTGAGATGTGTTGCGATGGCCCTTCACACGGGGAGGAAACACCGTAAACATTCAGAAGTGTTTGGAGTGGAAGGGCTAGAACACAGTACCTGCAGGTACAGTAGCGAATGGGCTCCCATTCTACAGACGCCTGCCTCAGAGTACGAGAGACTCACACAGCAATTTGTTTGAAAGGAACCATTATCTCTATTCACTGTTAAAGTAACACATTATAAATTATAATGCTTTTATGGTACCAAACTAACAAAGTCAGAGCAAGAAACAGCAATAAAGTCTTGAACGTCCCCTTTTTATATATTTGGCTTTGAACTAGATCAGTCTTGTATTTGTTGTATTTGTAGATCAAATGAAACAAATGGGAACAAATGTTTTACCTGCAAAGTGTCTAAAGAAGGTGCCTAAATAAAAGAGTTCCACCCACTCAGCATTCAGCACCACCAGTATACTGATCACCGCCTGATCATCTGGAATCATCTGCTCCTGGTTCTTCACTGGATCAGGCTAGAATTGCTGTGAAGCTTGAACGTTGCATAAATATGTCTCTGTGTGGCTTAACAAACAAAAAACATTCCCCGGAAACTGGCCTGAAAATCCTTCAGGAAGCCTGGGGAACTGAAAATACAAGAAACCCTATCTCTTATCAAAATATGAAGAAATGAGAGGAGGCTCAAATACTGCAAGTTACTAAATGTTACTAAAAGGTCAGCATGAATATCCAGATATATTCATCCACGAAATAATGCATCAGATCTCCAAGATATGGTTTATTGGTCACAAAATATTTAGAAAATGTCCAGAAATGTGTGAACGGTTGCAGAATAGTGCAGCACACCTCATCTGTTCTGTTATATCTGTGGTTTTGGGAGTGTTTACATTTTTCTAGAGGGAGTACCAGCACAGTAGCCCGGTGGATTAACTTCACAGTGTGTTCGCCGAACTCAGCTTTTCTTTTGAATCAAACAAATATTTTTGCTAGTCAACTGAAGAAGAGGGAACACAGGAAAAACTGGATATTAAAAGAAAGTTAGCTTTAGTTTACAGAATTTGATGTCCATCACTGAAGTGTCAGCCAGTGTAATAAAGATTCCAGGGGCCGTATTACATCTTAAGTATGATGTTAAGATCGGACGATTTAAGCAGATCCTAACTGGATTTAGGAATCCTAAATAACATCACTGATCCACTTTTATGTCTGTTACCTAGCAACTAATGCAACATGTGATCTGGCGAAGCCACTGTTACCTGCAGCCACTGTAACTTAACGAGGCTCCAGTCCGTAACACTGTATCGCCAGAGTCTCTTCATTACTGTCTTCAGAATATGGAGATTAAACACCGTCCTGCTCTGAACTTTACACCAGACCAACAGGACAACAAAGTACTGGGAGCTGCCATACACAACTATGTGGACAAAAGTATAGGGACTCACTCTCTCTCACAGACACACACAGTCACACACTTTGTTTTGAAAATCACCTTTAGCGAAAAACGAAGCACATTTGTCGATTGTATCACAAACGGGAGAGCCCCGTTTGGGTCGCCTCTCCAAAGCTGGGTGGAGTTGATCAGCTAACGGCGTTATCACACGGCCCGTAGTCTAAATAATCGGCCGGGGACAGTGGAAGGGTTTCCTAAAGTTAGGGGAGTTTATTTTGAGGTTAGGATGCTTCTGTAATACACTTTTCTTAATTCAAGTTAGGATAGAAAAATTGACTTGGGAACGGTTGTTCTGGAATGGCCTTTTTCCTAAATAAGATCCTAAACTGTCGTTACCATGGTTACCACACTGTTAAGATGGTCTGAATCAGTGAGGTGTCAAGATTTGGAAGCAACATCTGGAGGCTTTAGATCTTATTCACCCAGGCGAAGTTTCCCGAGGATCTGTGGCCTGCGGCGGGGCAGCCCTCGCGCCCGGCCTGTTTGTGTTATCACACATGGCGGTGTTTATTATGGGCTCTGTTCTCCTTGGAAACTCAGTTGGGACAGAAGTACAGGCATGGAAACAAACCTGCTTTTCTTTAGTCTTACTCTTTTCCATCACATTCTCTGTGTTCTTCATGCTGTCCAGTACTCTTTGTACTTGAGCACTGATTAACTGCCTTTTTTTTTTTTCCAGGAACAAATCTAGCCGCACCATCACGTATTGCCAGTTCAGGGAAGCCCTGTCCGAGCTGGCAAGGAAGCGCTTCAAAGATAAATCCAGCGAGGAGGCGGCGGAGGAGGTTTTTAAGATGATTGAAGGGAAATCGCCCGTTATTGCTGGAGTCACGGTAATGAGTGCAAAGTTTTTGGCCTTGAGTGTCTGATAGGACCAGAGCCCATGTATTATAATCCAGCAACAGTGCAAATAAACTCCAGTTACATTTAGGAAGTGACATCTATGGCTTTAAATCACCATTTAAAATGGAGAATCGTCTTTTTAAGCTCATATTAAGTTGGTGTATAAAAATGAAAGCTACAGCTTATCCACATCCATCTCAAAGCAGAAGATCTGTTTTCCCCAGCTTTTTATTATTAAAAAAAAAAAAAAGAGCCACCACCCAGAGAACTTACTTGGAACTTAAAACTATCACATCTAAGGCTCACATCTCTGTAAACAGAATTTTCTTTTAAAATACATAAAATCTCATACACTGTGAAAGTGTACGAAATGTAAGTTGTTAAAAACGAACATACCAGACCCTAAAAAAAATCTGCAAATCACTGATTTTTAAAATAAATATGGTTGTGATGTCACAAATGAACAGAGTCAGAGGGGAAGATGTGAGAAACGTTTTGCTGGTCATGGCTGTTGGAAAGCAAACTTGTTTCTTAGGATTACAGTCTGAAGTGCATTCCGAATGAGGCAAAATGGCCAATCAGAGCAGAGGTCATTTACATTTATCAGTCTTAAAGGCACAGCAGCAAAACCAGCCTGTGTAATAAATAAACAAGTTGGAAAATGAACTGCAACTATTTTTGGTGCCTAAAACCACAACGATTATGGGTGAAATGAACAAAAACAGGAAAAGATGTGGAATTTAAGTCCTTTAGGAGACGCTAAACATTTCACGTTTTTGCCCCCAGAGGGCCGTGGCGTCCCCCACCGTGTCGCGGCTGACCGACACCAGCAGGTTCACGGGCTCCCACAAGGAGCGCTTCGACGAGACGGGCCGTGGGAAGGGCAAAGCCGGCCGGGTCGACATGGTGGACACATCCGGCTACGTCTCGGGGTACAAACACGCCGGCTCGTACGAAAAAAAGGTCCAACCCAAACCTCCACAGAAGCCCATGTGAAATGTCCCTGTTCCGCAAAACGAACAAAACAGGAAAAACAAAAAAAATAAGCACAACAGGATAGTATTTCATTTCCAATAGAGGGTTATGTTTATATCTCTTATTTTCTGTGAATGAGATCCGTTTTTCCGTTCCTTTTCCTGTGCTGTCCGAGAACTGGAACGTTGTTTACAGAGACGCCGCCAGCTGGTACATTCCTGAAGCCGAGTTCGCTCTCCAACCTTCAACTAAAATCGGAAAAGTCTTACCCGGATCGATCCAGACCGGAGAAAAACACTATGGAGGACCACGGCACCACGCGCTAACCTTCAAATGTACAGTTTACGGCTAATTCGGTGGCTTTGTTCCTGTTTAATATTGACCTTTATGTGTGTTTTATTGTGCACCTTTCCTTGTGGTCAGATTACATTTACTTTGTTTTTCTTCCCAAAAGCCAAACTTAGTGCAGATTAAGCCCAGGTTTACTCCACTGCCAGAACCCAGGAGCTAATTAACTGAGCGTTAAAGAATTCTACTGATAATTATTGTGCATCTTTTGACTATTAAGAAGATTGGATGCTTTTATTTATGCTTGTTTGGTGCGTAAAGAGCTCGCTGGTGATTTGAGATTGTAACATTTTGTCCATGTTTGTTTCTATCCAATATATGAGGTCAAGAATATTTATAGTGTAACTATGTATTTTTGATGCCGCGATATCGACACTGGCTTTTCTTCTTCCTTTTTCGTCACCATGAGGGAACGCACTGACATCGGAGTGACCGGAAGCAGGAATTCAGCTACACACCTCCTCCGCTTCAGATCAAACTGCTAAAGCACAACTGACAGTTATAAATTAACTAAATTAACACAGAAGGGGAAAAAAAAAAACATTAAGTGAACTAGAAAAAATTAAAAGCAAAGTCTTTATTTTAAATGATATGGTCATTTTGGAGCATTTCTATCAATTAATTCATTAAGAATTAATTCTGGCATTAAGTATATAAAATAATTTTGTAAAAAATTTAAATATAAGGACGATATATGGAATAATAACTTATCTAGCAGACATACAGAAGCGTTTGTACTGATCTGACGATCAACTTCAAGGCTCAAATGCTTTGCTTTTTGTACGCAATAAAATGTACTTTGCGATGAGCAAGGGTCGGGGTTCAGGGTCATAAATAATACATTGATTTTTTTATATCATGGTACATTAAAGTACAGTAATATAGATAGAGTACAACATACTGAAGTGTGATTTTCATTTAGAAGCCATTTTTGTTTTTACTTCTACAAAAAAAAAGGAATTACGACGCTCTGAACTCGTTTTACTTCCAAATACTTCTATTTTCTAGGTTTCAATATCATAAGTAATATTTAAATTTTTTTTCTATCATGGAACCTTTTTGGTATGTGCAATTTTTCAAGCCTAACGAACAATGTTTACAAAGATAAAAGCACTTAATAAATTAAAAACAGGAATAAAATGCAGTAACTTTAAATAAAAAGCTCGGAACTCTCCCACCAGCTCCTCTTTTTTTCAAATTCGACGAAGTAAAGACAGGCAGCGGCTTTCTGGGGAGGAGAGAACAGCATGTACAGACATATTCTTCTACAGAACGTCTATTTTTCAGATATCGTGACGCACCGCTCCGGCTTTTCCCTGCTTAAGAAGTGACTATTTATATGGAACTGCAAGTTATTGTTGTTGTTGTTGTGTATCGGATGATTTTTGATGTTATTTGTGTGCTTAAATGCCAAATACTGTAATCCCTCTGTTTCGAGGAAGGAATCTCGTCATCTTTTTCATATAACTAGTATTTTTTTTCATGTGTTACAGTGCCCTGCTGCATGTCATGTGGTCGCGGTAACGTTTAAGACCTTAACTTTGTCTGTCTTTTGTAGCGTTGTTCGGAATAAAAAAGAAAAGAAAAGAAAAAAAAAAGGGAGGACCTTAAAAAAAAAAAAAAAGAAAGAAAGAAAAACTAACCTGGGGAACCGTCTGGTTTTCATTTATTTCTCCTATTCTGTTTCACTCCATTACATCATATCGAAAATAATGCTTACAGGAGAAGTCCACCCAAAAACAAAGACTTACTCTGTGATTTCTTACCTTTTTTGTGTTCTGGCTTAAACTCAAGGTTGTGCATTCATGGAGTGATGACCACTCTGGGTTTTGGAAATGTTCTTTGATATTTAACCCATTAATGCCCATGAAAAAGTTACATTTCTGGTCCACATGTATTCGAAATTTGATATATATATATTAATAAAAGTAGCAAAAATAAAGAAAACTCAAATGACTCTTAGATGTTCATTGAAGGTTTAACCCAACTAATCACTGTAGACCGATCAGAATGTGTTCTATAGCATGGTTTTCCTCATCAGCTAAAAGTTGGTTGGACATAAATGGGTTAATGTTTAATAAATTGGTGGTTTTAGAAGAGAAAAAATACCATTTCAGGAAACTATAAATGACCTCATTCATCAAGGGGTGCCTGTAAAGCCTGTGTGTATAGATGGTGCCTGCACTGAGAGAGATATAAGACGTTTATAATCCTGGAAAATTTCACTATAAAATACATACTGTCTAGAATTAGCGACTGTGATTGAGCATTTAAACAGTAATGTACGTGTGTCAACACCTTAACCTCTGTTACCTCTTCCCACTCACCTGTTTCTGATTAATCCCACTGAACCCCACCTTTCAAAAGAAGCTTCAAGATGGATGATGTCTCTATTCCATTACAAGACACACCCCTTCAGGTACACGTGTTGATGCCTGCGCTTAAAACAACACTCACTCTCTAAAGCAAAGCTGTAAGAAAGCTGGGGAACTCACCTCAGTCTTCAGCGTTTGACATTTCCCCTCAGCTGGTCAGAGAGGAGTTTCTGCTCTAGTTTGATCAGCTGCTTCTGCAGGGACACGTTTTCCTCCAAAACACCCCTCAACTGCTCATCCAGCTGCTCCTGCAGTACAAAAAGAGAGCAGGCTTTAGACCAGGGTGTCTAGCTCCAGTCCTGGAGGGCCGTGGTCCCGGACGTTTCGGTGATTTCCCTGGTTCTCCTCTCCAGTTAATCCTCAGGTTTAGTGAATGCGTTTGAGGAGGAGAACCACCAAACTCTCCAGGATCAGAGTTCGACGCCCCTGCTTCAAACAAAGGTGTTGAATTTCACACCAAAGTTGTTTCTAAAGATTATTGCTGCAATCAATTCATCAGTTAATCTACCAACTGTGCTAACAGCAACACTGATACTGGTTGATTCCACTCTCCATAACCTGGTGCTGAAAAAAGAGGTGAGTAGATTCAGCAGTTATTGACTTGTGGTGGAGGAATGAAGTCACTACAAATGTTCTGATGAACAAATGTGTGTTGGTGATGTGCAGAGAGCCGCTCTGTCCTTCCACTGATTCAATTTAGCATCCACCATCTGAAAACACAGCTGCGTTAGAGTGCAACGCTGCTGCAACACCGACAGCAGCCCTGTCCGAACAGGAGATCCTCCAGATTTCAGTACTGACCAGTCAGGAACTGGGACCAGTTTAGGATCAGCTCTGTTCACCCACTTTTGACAAATTATGTGTTCTTTCATTATTTACTGAACACACGTTATATCACCCCCTACACTTCCTGCAGCATATTGCAATCTGTCAGAATGATGCAAAAAGGGGCTTTTCATTCAAGATCATTAATAGCTAATCCACTTCACATTCACACACACTAGTGCTCAACACTTCAGGACCAGTGTTTTACATTTACATTTACGGCATTTAGCTGACGCTCTAATCCAGAGCGACGTACATCAGTGCTTAATAATTCCACGACTGTTTCTTACCTGAAAAACAGCTTAAATCTGAGTCAACTATTTAACCGAGATACTGCAGTCAGAGCATCTGTACAACAACGGTCACATAATAACTAGCCAAAACCTACCCAACAATACATAAGCCCAAGAGAAGAACATAAGTCAAGGAATATTTTTTTTTTTTTACATAAGAAATAAGTAAGCAATACGTTTTCAATAATGAAATACAGTAATGACGCTCTTCGAGTCAATATAACTACAATTATCATCGATTATAATAATTCTGATGGATACAGTGTTGTATTCGGTTTTAAGTAATAAAAGAATATCCTCAATTTCTCGTTGTGGCAATTCACGTCATAAAAATACAGCATAAGCAGATAATTACCGTACATCACTTATCCCTTAACTCCTTAAGGTTGGCAAAATGTAAACTATTAAATAGAAGATCTAAAATGACGTGTTATTGGATGAATGAGATTTAATGCTCATTTGTGAATCATTGCTCATCCTGACTGAGGGGTACTTACGATGCAGCCATGCGCTCCCTGGAGCTGCTCCGAGAGACTCTGTATCTCAGAGCGCCGTCCTCTGTCCCGCAGTTCCGACTGGTTGTTCAGTGTTTGGATCTCGTCTCTCAGGGCCTTCAGCTCCTCTTCTCCACTTTCAACCTCACGTTCCATCATGCAGAGGATCCGGACAGCCTGCACTGCAGACGCAAGTTGTAGAGCGCAAATGATATTCGTGATTTTAGGGATATAAACTTCCACTGGTGGAATAGAAGCCTTCACTGCTCCTTAGTCCTTACATTAGCTGTGCAGCTTCAGTGCCATCTACACTAAACATGCTGTAGCTGATGGATTAAATTTGGGGGTTTGAGGGATTGTGCCCATCTGCTCTACATTATCTTTCACTTTAAACTTCGTTGATTACTTTAAATTTGACTGATAAACAGTGGAGCTGCAGGTCATTATAAAACTGCTTACAATGTAAACATTCTCCACAAAAGGGAGCTGCTTTGTGTGCATCACTGAAAGGGCAGGATGCCCACACCAGTAGTTTCATGTACATTCATTCAAATGAAAGATTTGCTGTTATAAATTGCATGTATATGTTAACTCGCTTCAATCGGCAAAATAACCCATGGTTCACTGCTAACGAAGGAAACCGTTATGGCCCGAATGTTACTGTTTCTCACTATTTTACTTTTATCTACTACTGTGACACAGCAGTGAAGCTACACCCTCTACTAAATCCACGCACCCCTTCTGCACTGAAGACTTCTGAGGGCAAATGGGAAATCTCTTGCACAGACAGAAGTGGCCCGATAATCGGAATCGGAATCATTTCACTCTCTGAGTATACATGCATGTATGTCCTAATGAAACAAGTGATGTAATTAACCCATACACCCACAAAGAGTATTGGAATAATATGTAAACTTAGCTATAATAATGTAAAATGATGTAAAAAAAAAGCTATGTAGTATTTGTGGGCGAACGAATACAAAAGGAAATTGTGGATATGTATCATTACATTTGTATTGCTACATGTATTACTACATTTGTGAGGTCTTTTTGTGTAGAAAATCACTTACTGAAGAAGTACTTGGTGTTGTGATTCTTCTTCCCTGCCCAGTACTCGTCCACCAAACTGAGAAGCAGCTCCATCGGTCTCTTACTGGTCCCCTGAATATAAAAACATTAGAAAGCTTCACAGACGAACAAATTAAGTGCAATCAAATATACATTAAAGGTGAATTCCGGCCATTTCTGCATAATTAGATGGTTAAAATGTAAAGTGGTTCAGAATGGGTCTGAGTCAGAACCTCACTGTGGTGGTAAACAGAATAAGACGTTCCACCTTTAAAAACTCTCTCACAAGAAAAGTTACTTTATGAAACAGTTAGAGCTGCACCACCTGAGACCTTTGTTTGAAGTTTTGGGAAGCGTTTACCCAAAAATAATATATAATTCAGAAATGCTTTCCAGCCCAAGTACACACATGGTATGTTTACAAATATTCCATAAAAACACTAAAGACATGGAGCTTCACTGGAGGTCCACAGTGAATAAAACGTCTGTATTTGTGTTGGAGACATCTGACTCCATTTTTAGATACATTTCACTATACATCATAGGAAGCATGTTGAACTGTTGAAGCTGTTTATAATCAAGCATAGTAGATACAATTATTCACAAATCCCTATTTAGCCAAACACTATACCGTATCTAGGATGGTGGAGCCTGCATTTAACGATTCAAAATATTTGAGCCACCTCTCATTTCTTCATATTTGCTTCCACAGAGCCAGAGTTTCTTCTATTTTCAATGTAGACTTGAGGAACAGTTCAGTGCAGATGATTCCAGATGATCAGTCTGTGGTCAGTATACTGGTGGTGCTGAATGCTAAGTGGTTAGAACTCTTTCATCTAGCCGTCTTGTATCTTTAGGCACTTTGCAGTCTGCAACAGTGCTCAATATGCCAAAGATAAGACAGTTTTGAAGAAATTCAAAGCAAACTTTTAAGAAATGAGTGGTTCAAGACTCTTGTTTACAGACTATAGACTACGTGTAGCTCGGATTATTTTAACTATAGCTGACAGAGCATAGATATAGTTGATGTTTCGCTTCTTTAGTTTTAGCAGTGTAGCTAAGAAGTAATGAAAATTTACCATCACTTAGCACTGATGGGCCGCGAAGGCTTTTGATTGGGCCACAAATCTAAAACCGAGACAGGCCATTGGTCCGCTATTGAATATTTAATATCACCTAATGTGGCCGAGTGGTAGATAGGAGGCCTTAAAGGTTGAGAACCATTGCCTTTTTGCAAAAGTAAGGACACAATATAGACTTCCATAGAGGTTCTACTACAGTTTAAAGCGTTTATTACTGATACCAGGGAGTAAAACAGTACTGAAAACCACATAAAATGTGAACAGTGACAAACTGTGGAAACTGAAGTGCATGTTTAGGCATGCAGTTAATGATGCTATTTGAATGATAAACCTGTCACTTGTTAGCTTTGTCAGCTAGTGGTGACAAGAGCTAAAACTAAACATTTTGAAATGGTGTTGAGTCACGATGCAAACTGCCCATCAATATCAGATCTGCACCAGCTGTAGCTTTAAAAATCTGCACTATTCTCCTCTGCCTTAAACATCTGCACTTCAAATTTTCTTATGTATTTTTTCTGAATTATTTTATTCCATCTTATTGTGTTTTCTGCATCTGTAAAGCACATTAAAGAAGCTTTTGTGTATGATAAAGTGCTGTAGAAAAAATAAATTGTACTTGAACAAGCTCAGTTTTGAGACCCTAGTGAGCAAGCTGAGGGCTCCCTATAGGTGGCAGGAGTTTAGCTGGACATGATTTGATTTTTTATTACACTGGTAATAATTCCTTGGTTACTTTCGGAACAACCAACAATCCAAGAGTATATAGATTAAAACCAGATTTTGTGGAGAAATCAACTTGCCGTACGTATATATATATATAAAAAACATTAATGTAATCAAATCAAATATAAAACCAAAGCTATTTGCCCCTACAGGGCATTCACTTATTAACTAGTTTGTTGTAGAAAAAAAAAAAGGAACCCTCAGAGTCCAGAGCATGGAAGGGCGGAACATTATAGCAGCTGTAAAGGGGGACCAACTCCATATGAAAGTCTATATAATATGGACACAAGTAATGGGACGCCTGACCGCCAAACTGATTAGAAGGCACTTTGTTAATTGATAATACACACTGTGAAAGTAAACCAAGAGTTTCTCAAGTTAAAGAACTGGGATATTCTTCAGTAGCAAAGTCAATCACCTGATCTCAACCCAGCAGAGCAGCTTTACAGTTATGAACAAAAGTAATGGGACGCCTGAACCCCACCAATACCAGCCCAAGCACAAAAAGCACCGAACATTCAGAAAAAAATGATTTAAAAAAACCTTGTGTTAACACACAATAAAAGAATTTTTGGCATTAAGTAAACGATGTGTTAATGCAAAAATAACGCGCCACCATGCCCAGCCCTAATAAATATACATATCTCCCTCACTCTGGCATACTTTCGATTTTTTTCTATTTTTGTACACACTTTAACACTCCCTAGGTGAATAAAATTAGCATTTTTCTATTTCTCCTTTTGTTCCATAAGTGCTGTTATATTTAATTCTGTTCCAAAAAGAAATAATAAAAAAATAAAACTCCCTAAAGCTCGAGAAAAGAAGCCTCAGGAGGAAGACTCAAAAGGGGAATCCTCCTCTGGTCACTCACATTGCCTTTGTTTCCCGTTTCTTCACGTGCAGGTACAGATGAGGGTCTCCCTGGGTCACCTTCCCTTTCAGCTCTTCTGTAGGTCAGTCTGGGAGGATGCAGCACTGGGTTTCGTTTCCTCTCAGGGTAATCTTTCACCACTTCAGATTTCTTATCCTCTCCTATAAAATTCAGTAAGAGACGACAGTCATCACTGAATTACAAAGTTGTGCGTACGTCTGAATGACTTTTCCTAATTTAACACAAAATTTAATCGAACACAAAATGAACATATCGGTGTGTTTTCAGTGTCTGTACACTTATTTTTTTTTATAAATTGGTGATCTTTTTGGTCAATTTGAAAAAAGCTGTTTTAAATAGGGACCGAATATTCAGCCACCAAAAAGTTTAGATTGAAAATGGCAAAAAAATCCAACCGAAAGAGTGATGACACAATCAACAACCGCAACTTGCATGCGCCAGATTGGATTAGTGTCAACATGTCTGTGCGTTGGCGCATTCCGATATATCTAAGAAAGACGCAGAAAGCCATTTGTAAAGCGTGCAATGCTGAAATGATCCCAAGCATGAAGGTTAATAAATCTGAACATATTCCTTTAACCCTAATAAACAAAACGGCTTCACAACTCTGCCCACAAAAGTAGTGATGTCCCCACAACTCTCCCCACAAAAGTAGTGATGTCCCCACAACTCTCCCCACAAAAGTAGCGATGTCCCCACAGCTCTCCCCACAAAAGTAGCGATGTCCCCACAACTCTCCCCACAAAAGTAGTGATGTCCCCACAACTGCGCCCTGAAATTTCTAGAGTGGGTACACCCACAAAGACTTTCTCAACGTCGGGATTAATTTATCATATAAAATCAAACCATCCCGATTGGCAATGCAGAGAAGAGGCGAGACCCTTCGAGCACACCCACTCCGTCTGTGTTTCTGAAAAGGCTTTCCAGAGATTACAATTAATATATGGGCTATAACAAAATACTCTTAATACACTACTCTGTTAAAGGCCTACAGAGAATCTTGCAACAGTTTTTAAAGCACTTGTTCTGAACGCACTGTGTTCATGCACTTCGTTCAGAATATTAAAATGCACCTGAATTCGCTGTTTTTATGAGAGAAGAGACTTAAATGTATAATATTTCTGTTATTTCGCTTTTAGGCTATGCATGAATGGGGCCAAGTAAAATATTTTATTTCAAATTTTATTTTATATTGTGCATTGTTTAAATCTGTTAGAAAAAATATCAAAATATTTATTTAGCATTCAATCTTTGAACCATGAATATTTATTTATGCAAATGCAATGCTTGACTTTAATGAGGTAAGTACATACAGTCCCAGCCACAATGGTAATACTACAAAAAATGGGTATAATAATTTCTTTCAGTGTTTCGGTTTTCAGCTGATATATATTTACCTGATATTATTCACGTACAATATCAGGCGCAATACTCAATGTGCAATAGCAAAAGGTGCAATATTTAAAATGTGCGAGTACTTTAAAAAAACAAAAACAAATCCTTTGTAGATAATCCTCTTGTACAGTGATGCTTATCTTTTGTATATTGTTTTATATTTCATATATTGTATACTACTAGTAGATTGCTTTATTCTCTGCTTTATTTTCCTGTCTTTTATACCTATCAAAAAATGTAACCTGACTCGGAGAGCTTTGCACAAGAATTCCAATGTGCATGGATTGCTGGTCTCATGCAAAAATGGCAAATAAGAACGTAAATACCGATTAAATTACCCCTGTATAGACGGTACTGTATTTCAACCCAACCCAGACGTCACAAAAGCAAAATGTGGATCATGTCTCCAGATTCCGTGTTAGTGCGGGGGGTTTCAGCAAACAATTATTAGTTATTTAGTTTCCAGAAAAAATCCACAATGGATTGAAATATATCTATATATATAATTCAGCACAACCAACAGGTTGTCAAAAGGGTTTAGGTGAGGGAACTGGTACAAATAAATGTTTGATTTTGTAGTCGCTGAAACATTTTTGTGTGGGTGATTGGTCTAATAAGAACCCAGGTATAGTTTACTGGAAGGCAATCAGATTTTTCATTCAACGTTTCTTGATTCAGTTCATGGAGTCCACAATATCATGTAATCTAACAAGATTCCCAAGGCCATGGGAGTTAAAACAGACCAAATACATCACACATGGGCATGAGCTGCTACCATCCAACCATTATTCTTAGAGAAATGTTTGTCTTTCTAAGCACTCTCTGCACGATCAATGTGTGTTTTCATAACAGACAGGTTCTGCTGATTTTGAACCTATATTTATGAATGTAAGTATTTGTAGCTCTCTTTTTTTGTGTGTCCGTTCTCACATTGAATTCGGCATCATCTCATTTACCTCCCACTGAAACAAAGTCAATGACGACTGCTTAAAAGTTCCTGAACATTCAAGAGGATGTAAAAAAGTAACAAAAAATAATGTGCTTTTGTTATTTTAGACTAAATCTACATTGCAAAGTCCAGTTAAAAGATCTTTATATACTCAATAAGCAAGCTCTTCTGGGACCAATAACGTTTTCTGATTAGAAGAGACACGGGCAGACTCTACTCTTCGCTACTTTCATTTATTTGAAAGACAACAAAATTATATACAACCAACAAACCTGGACTTGTCTAATTGTGAATGGATGGCATTACTGTCTACAGTGGCATGAGTGACCATTACAATGCTGTCTATATTTGAAAGTGACCCATCAGCTGCGCAGGTCGAGCACTGGTAGACATGTACTGGTTTACAGATCTCACCAGTCCCTAAAAACACAAGAGCTTCCCATATTTGCAAGCTTATGTTTTGAGAATACTATGCAAAAGCACTAAAGAAGCAGACTGCCGAGGCAGACCACTGAGCTGCTACTAAAAGACAGAAAAAGTTCTAGGCTTGAGTTGTTTTTATGATTTAAGTTGTTAAAAAAAAAGAAAGAATGGAAACTGTTCTGTGCATCTATGGGGACCTGCAAAGCAACACGGTTGGAAAAACGATATTTAAAACGACAGATGGTAGCCCTGCCATTCCTCTACTGAATTATAGCAGCCTTAAAAATGTAGATTAAAAAAAAAACATTCAATAAGATTCATGTGAATTAGCGGGTGTAAATAGTACAGTAAATGGTACATAAGGTGGTGTTGATTACATTGGGTTACGAATAACAAAAGTGTAAAAAATATACATACTTTCTTGCTAAAGTTAGGGGTTGTAATATCGGATTCCTAGATTTGTCATATACATGTTAAAATAAAAAAAGGCACCTGACTGATTTCAAGTGAAAATTTAAAACAAGGGTCAATGTTAGTGAAACTTAAATGACATTCAAAAATAACAAACTGCAGTGCATCACACCCATGTAAATGTCATGTAAAAGAAAATTGCAGATATTTGAGATACAAGCTAGAGCGTGTGCATGTGGCCATCTGCAAAATCTCTTTTTAAAAGAAATAAATGAATTAAGGCAACATTTCCCTGTGTTCCGAATATAAATTTGTAACCTAAAATAATGAGATTCACTTTTTTTTTAATGAAAAAATATTATACTCAGTCAAACAACTTCATTAATTTCTCTTTTTCGCAAGAATTTGGGTGACTGTACTGCAACAGGGTGAGTAACTTTTCAATTAAGTGCTTGACCCACTGTTGCCCTATTGTTCCAACTGCTTTCCTAATCACTTTTACACAGATATCAGTTCAGAAGAGGTTAAACTCAGCTTGTCGACGTTCAGTTTGTTGCTGAATCCACAGATTCCGCTGCTGCAGGAACGTGCAAGTATGATTCTGTACATGACAGAGAGACAGACGGTTTGCTCTTGAACCCAAAAGAAACAGCAAAAGGGAAAAAATGAAAAAGCAAAAAGAAATTAAGAAGAACTTTGGTCCATGCAATATCAAACTTAGTTGGCTGCAAGTTTCAGAAACCAGGAGCACCCTTTAATTTTTTTTCCCCCTGTCAATCAAAGCCAGGGTGCACTCAGTCTCCTTTTTAGCCATTCTCCTTCCACAGAACCAGATGAATGCTATGGTCAGGCATGCTGGTGGCAAACACCAGTCCTGCATCGTTCTTGCCATCAAACCCATTGAGCCATGAGGTGATTCCTGGCAGGAAGCTGGAGCCCCTTTTGGATTTGCGGTAGGCTGGCAGCGGCCAGCGGCCAGTGATGGACTCAGTCCTCAGGTCCATGACGTACAAGTGATGGTTATCGAAGAGGAGGGCAAATACCTCACCAAAGCTGAGCAATGAAGGACTGGCTGGGTCTTGGTGCAATTTGATGACCCTGTGAGTGGCATAAAAGACATCACATGCTGGACAACTCAATGTGAATTTCTAAACATTTGTAAAACCGTACAATGACAATTAAAAGACGAGATATGAAGGAGATAAATCCTGGAGTACAGAGAAGTGGTGCTAGTCAAGCATTTCAACTTGATGATCACAAAACGGTGCCTGATGACCCTTTGGTCTGTTATATACTGGCTCCACTTATATTACTTGCATGGTCACACTACATTTTCAGCTCATGCCCCATAAATATTACAGGCCGACAATAATAAATGTAATGTCCAGTCGATTTCAACTCACAGTCTTATGTATTTTCACTATATTTGGTGAAACTCACGTTAGTCCATAAAATGTATGCAGTAAAATGCAATAAAATGTATAGTCACTTCTATATATTGCCCTGCATTTTGACTGTTGGCTCTACTAAGCTTTATAACATAATATACTATGGGGAGGTTTCTTGGATATGGACCAAACTGAGGTTTTTGACCACAGATATGTCTAGATTTAGTAATAATCTTAGCCTGAGAATCAGGTCTTATATTATTTCCTAGCAAATACCATTTATTAGTAGTAATTAGCCTTTATTTGCTGACACATCTTTGCACTTCGGGATCAGAAGATTCACTTGGAGCCGTTTTCTCCAGTCAAAGCTTTACCTTACGACATCAAAACTGGCGAAGTCCCACTGGTAGACGCCTAGGTCTGAACTGCAGACAATATAGCGGCCATCAAACTGTAACCGGGGCTGCAGGCAAACACTGCGGTCCTCGGACACGGACAGCGTCTTTAAGCATTTGCAGTTGATCTCTCGTCCAATGGGCCACACCTGTTTTGAGTACAGTGAGTGTGAGACGGTGACTGAAATGAACCAACTATGCCTCATGATAGGTTACGTTACTTACAAAATATGGATAAAAGTATGCAGAAATCTATTACAGTAACAGACTTTGTTAACAGGTGTACAAACCAAGCACACAGCTGATTTCTACAGACTAACATGGGTAGTAGAATAGGTTGTACTCAGTAACTTCATACACGACACTGTCAAAGGATGCTACCCTCGCTACAAGTCGGTTCATGAAATACCGGCCTCACTAGATTTCCCTGAATCAACTGTGCTATTACTGTAAAACAGCAGCATATAGGAGAAAGAACAGCCCATTCATGAACCAATGAACTACACAAACAGTGTGGGGCTGCTGAGCTGAGGCACAGTGTGTAAAAACTGCCTGTCCTCTGTTGCCACCTTCACTACAGAATAGTGTTGTCAAAAGTCCCGGTTCTTCGGTACCAAGTACGGTACCTAAAAAAAAAAAGTTACCGGGCCAGGGACGGCTAAACGTACCGCGCCCGGGCACGGTTCGGAGCACTCACACTAGTCAAACAAACCTGCTTTAGTGGTCAAACGCACTCGGGCGCGGTTCAAACTGCCTGTGTGAGT
>JBBPDB010000083.1:9804503-9835513 GCA_037974465.1 Brachypetersius altus
TGTACTTTAACACCGACTTGCAGGTTCTGCAGGTCTCCATGCTGTTTGTGTGTCTAGAGTGAAGGATCTCCACACATATGATGTGTGTCTGTCTTCTCTGCTGCATGTCTCTCGTCTTGTTCTGGTCTCGTGTTTAGAGTCCCCTCGTGCCAACGGTACCGCCCCTTTTATGAAGGGACTATAATAATTGGTTAAACCAAGGAACACGTGTCAGCGTAAGCCAATCAAATGCAGAGATTGCACTGCGTACACAAGCGAGGGCAGAGAGAGGGGAAAGTCAACTTTTGTGTTAATACCCTAGTGACCACTGACCTAGTGGTTTCTGGAAGATAAAAGTATTTCTAATGCAAAATGTGCAATTTTTTTGCTGGATCTATTACTACTGGGCAAAATGTGCCATTTAAATTTCTACTGTTATTGTCAATGCCTGTCGCTCCATTGTGTACCTCTGTACCTGTGTGTGGGTGGGGGTGTGTGTGTGTGTTTGTAACCTTATATATCTGTGTTTATACATATACGCATTGTATACATACATACAGTCAGGTCCATAAATATTCGGACACAATTCTAATCTTGTTGGCTCTATACACCACCACAACGGACTTGAAATGAAACAAAGATATGCTTTAACTGCAGACTTTCTGCTTTAATTTGAGGGAATTTACATACAAATCAGGTGAACTGTGTAGGAATTACAACAGTTTGTATATGTGCCTCCCACTTTTTAAGGGACTAAGGATAATAGGACAATTGGCTGTTCAGCTGGTCCATGGCCAGGTGTGTGTTATTCCCTCATTATCTTATTTACAAGGAGCAGATAAAAGGGCTGGAGTTCATTTCAAGTGTGCCTTTTTGCATTTGGAATCAGTTTCTGTGAATTCTCAATATGAGATCCAAAGAACTTTCACTATCAGTGAAGCAAGACATCATTAGGCTAAAAAATAAACCAATCGAGAGATGCAAAAACATTAGGTGTGACCAAATCAACTGTGTTAAAAGAAAGAATGCACGGGTGAGCTCAGAAACACCAACCTGGAAGAACACAGAAAACACAACAACACAAACTGTGGTGGATGACCTAAGAATTCTTTCCCTGGTAAAGGAAAACCCTGGTGAAGAATACAGAGGGTTCAACACAAAATGTAAACCATTGGTGAGCCTCAAAAACTGGAAGGTCAGATTAGAGTTTGCCAAACAACATCCTATGGACAGATGAGACAAAGAGATCAACCTGTACCAGAGGGATGGGAAGAGAAGAGTATGGAGAAGGAAAGGAACCAATCATGATCCAAAACACACCACCTCATCCGTGAAACATGGTGGTGGTAGTGTCATGACATGCGCATGTATGGCTGCCAATGGCTTCCCTTGTTTTTATTGATGATGTAACCCGCTGACAAAAGCAACAAGATGAATTCTGAAGTGTTTCGGGCAATATTATCTGCTCATATTCAGCCGACTGCTTCAAAACTCATTGGACGGCCCTTCACAGTGCAGATGGACAGTGACCCAAAGCATACTGTGAAAGCAATCGAAGAGTTTTTTAAGGCAAAAAGTGGAATGTTATGCAATGGCTGAGTCAATCACCTGACCTGAATCTGACTGAATGCACCAAGAATTGTGTCGATGTCCCAATATTTATGGACCTGACTATACATATTCATCTACTTTACATATAGTGTATATACATATATGTATATATTTTACAATACAGATGTCCATATTTTATATTGGTACATGTTATACTGTACTGTTGATATAGCATTTTATTCTATTCTATTGTTTTCTTAAAAAACTGGAAACAGTTTTGTAAAATATTCACTGAAACACTCTGTGGTCAGGCCACTCTCGAATTGGTCAGGCCTTTAAGTCCTGGACTGTAGTCCTACCATGTTGGATTAACCACCAACATCATTAGAATGCGAAATGGACTAATCATATTCTACAGCAGGTACAGTCAGTTTCATAAGTATCATCAGTCTAGACTCCCTGGAAGTTCTACATATGTCACTGACTGTGGAAGCGATCGGGAGTCTAACCAGTGGTGTCAGCAGGTCTATGGACATAAATGTTCATCAGTCTGTTATAAGCCTCACACTCAGCATGGAACAGCTTTTACAAGATTCAAACATCTACAAAAAATCTACAAGTGCAATGCTGTTAACTTGCTTACGTACTAATAAAATCTCACAGGAGAGCTAGAAATGAGTGTCCTCTTGTTTTTTTACTGTGATTTGATATTTATCAGTCTGTGATTTGTGATTTGAGTGTTATATAAATCTCTGGAAAAACAATAAAAAGCCCACAGCAGTTTATTTATAAATCAGCATCTCTATGAGTGTGAAACCATTCCAGTCCAGTGTCTGTTAAATTCTTACAGAAGCACCTCATTCTGATCACCTGAATCACATCTTATTTAATGAGGAAAAGTATAAAAACACTGCTGTAATCGACTCTCTCCTCTCACAATGAGACCAGTTGGATGGTAAAACACTACTAGAAGTTACTTATTGCCATTTAGTTTAAGAGTGAATGAGAGATTTGTTATCCAGGTTCTGTAAATGCTGCATCATTTCTCTTATTCTGATGTTTTGTCATTTCCTTTAAAATTGTGCTTTAAAGAACAATAGTTTTATTTGGAAATGAGGAGAGATATTGTCAGCAGCTCCTAAAAAATAAGGCAAAGCTGTTCAGTTCAGTACTTGCACCTATAAAATATAAAACATTTTTTGCAGTGCTCTCTTATTTTTCCCCAGAGCTGTTTGCGTAACCAAATGTTGCAAATGTATTTACCTGAGAAACAGCAGGACGTGACTCAGAGGTGAGAGAGGGCATTCGCAGCAGAAAAGGAGTGAGGGAAAAAGATGGCACCGCTGTTCTCCATTCTCTCAGTTTCGCGGCTGGTAAGTAGGAGATAACTTTGGAAGGACCTAAACACCACAAACCTGGATATGAAAAAGAGGAGGATCTTTCTTTATGTTTGTGCTGATTTAGTAGTTGACCATTCATTCCAGACTTTCCGGCAAGGTTTTCTCCACTGTGGGTTTTTATATTTATTTCATTTTTATTGAAATGATGTGTTTTTAAAGGCGGTAGCTTTCAACTTGAGTGTGCTCTTTCATTCTGCCTCTCTTTTGAACCGCGCATTAGAACACTTGGTACAACTGCATTTTCCACCTACACAACACGTTTAACATGGAAGATATTTAAATTCTCGTTCACGGTTTCACAAAATTGGATTTAGATTACTGTAACTTTCTTTGCATTCCAAATTTTGTTGCGTTTTTTTGTGTAACACCCTACACTTTATATGCAAAGCTCCACATGGTCTAGTGCCTCCTGTATAGTGTATAGCTGACCTTCTACTGCCCTATTATCCACTCTGTCCAAGTATCCATTCCAAAGCATTCCAGAAATAACTTTACATTTACTACTTGCTTAAATCTGTGCCACTGGTTTACTCACATTTTTACTGCAAAGAGTGACTGTTAGGAAATATTTCTTCATTAGAGGCATTATTATGAATCGTTTAATTCACTGCTTGCTAAAATGTGATGTTTCAAGTTATTTTTACAGGGTACCCATCATTCCATCAATTTGGATTGTATATGAAGCCAAAACACATAGAAACACACTCGTTTAGGAGCTGGTTTTAAGAAAGCTATCTATACTAACATAGATTAACGTGAATGTCACATATAAATCACAATAGAAAACAATGCATTAAAAAATGATCTTATATGTAATCGTATGCGCAGAGTATGTATCTGCCCTCCACTGCACTCAAATAAATAAAAATGTTTCATGTAAAAATATGCTTTAACCACAGGATCTATTTTCACCTTAAACTACACCAGGCTTCTAGCTAGAGTTACTCAGTTCTTGCACAATAAACTTCTTTCAGACTTACCAAACAGTAGCAAGAAAGGAAGCAGACACAGTAAGAGCTTCACCAGCTTTGGTAAACACCTGAGAAAGCACATGTTTACATAGAATCAAAATACATTCATTAATAAATCTCATGAAGTGAATGTACTTTTTAAATAATAATAATAATAATAATAATAATAATAATAATAATAATAATAATAATAGAGTGGCTCCTTATAGTAAGAACACACCACAGCACACAGTGTGAACAACATTCTCTGCATTTAATTCATTCATCAAGTGAAGCAGTGGGCTGCCACCAATGAGGGTACCTCAGTGATGACACTAGTAGTGTTGGGATTCAAACCCACAACCATCTGATCAGAGAGGAAATGCCCTAATCACTAGGCCACCAGTGGCCCATAATAATAATAATAATAATAATAATAATTATAATAATAATAATAATAATAATAATACCTGGTCAGAACAGAGTTGATCAGAAACATGAGCTGGTCCCACCCGGTTCTCAGCCACCAGAATGCATCAACCACTACTTTCCCTGTATTATATGAAGAAGGTTATTTGATAGGAGGGAGTAAAAGAGAACTGCAAGCATTTCAGTTCACACCCCCCTTAGTGTTTTAAATGTCAGATTAGTTCACACATATTACCTGAGCCATCAGTTTAGAAAACTATATTGTTACTTATATTAGACACATTATTGCTGTTGGTGTGGCCAATAAATAAAAGTTAAAAAGAAGAGAATTAAAAGTCTGATGTTATGAAAGATCTCTCACATAATCTCTCATATGACTAAGTAATGGAGAGAATTTTAATGCTCAAGATATGTTTACTAGGGGTGCACAGCAAAAAAGAAATCATTTTAATTTGAATTTTTTTTATACATTCTCTTTCTCAAAATGTGCAAATCTCACTATTATTTTATTCAATACTTTTTTATTTTCACTGTTTTGTTTGTGGGGCAATGTCATATCTATTGCACTATACAGCCATGGGAAAAAATAAGAGACCACTGTTTGTACAGTGAACTATTGCAGTGTGAGCTGTTTAAAATATAAGAAACGCCTCCAAACGCTCAACAACAAATCCCATCAAGTTAAAGTCATTCTTTCAAAAACCTGATGCAGCGAGAAGCCAAATTATGTGGGAGATTCACTGTGACCAGCTGTGTAAGACGGGACCCAAGAGACACACAACCATGATTTGCAATTATGTAAGGAATGAGAGTGCTCACAGAGTGACCTTGGCTAAATTTCATTTGACATTTTTGTCAGGGATTAAATAGAAAATTTAAAATGGCCCATTTCACTATTACACTTACATTTACAATCAAGAAATCGTTCTGCAGTAGATTCCATTTATCAATGTGTGTGTGTAAAATGCACAGGTTGTTAAAATATGTGTAAAATATAAGAAACGCCTCCATATGTGTTTTGTGTGCAGTAGTGTTCTTAGAGCAGCATTTTACACAGATACACTTCCAAAAATGACAAAAACATTAGCCAGAATAAAACAATGCAGTCTATTCATTTTTCCATGGCTGTGTGTACTCTGTATATACATTTCTAGTATAAATTCTCAAGTATTAATTAAAATTGAATTAATGAGTTTTGATTTCATTAAACTGATAACTGCTTTTTCTTCTGTCAGTTTCACAACAGTTTCTTAAAACATGCCGCTGATATCTATTGAGCAGTTTCAGTGAGAGACAACCACGAAATCAAAGCCTACTGAGGTGAGCATCCTCTCTGCCTAGACCTTACCTTTAAGTTGCTTGGAAGAGTGGACAACATGGAAGGCGGGATGGAACAGGAGGGTCATTACCGACACCAGGGCCGTGAACATCGCACTGCTGTAGCCGGCACAGGCGGTCAGGCCTGACGTCAGGAACCCTGGTGGCGAATCAGAGCTTTTTAATAACAGTTGATCAAGATCAAGGCTACCAACATGGATTTTTCCTTTTAAATGGCGATATGTATTCATACATATATTTATATTAATAAATAATATAAACATATATGTACAAAAATACTCGTACATTTTTAACATTTATCTCATATTTATAAATATAAATCCATATTATGTTTTCATATTGTAGATTGTATATTATATTTGCTCAGTATATTGTCCATTGTATCTTTTTATATGGTTGTTTTTTATACAGTTGTGCTTGACACCATTTACCGGAATCAAATTCCTTGTATGTGTTCGCTCACATACTTGGCCACTAAAGTCGACTTTAATTCTGATAGATAGAGGATACTATCAATTCTGTTCCACATGTTTTCACATGCCCACACTGGCCAGCATCACACTGAGTGATGGATTGGGGAGAAGGGCCATCTTACCACCTCAACAATTCTAATCCCCAATAACTCCTCAGCACACGGAATCATTGGGGATCGAACCCAAGATTTTCAGGAGATACGCCTGACACTAAGCCCTTGTCCACACGGATGTTTAAATCTTGGATAAATAAACGCACTCTGAACGCCTTAGGCAGCGTGTAGTTTATTGTATTCACCTGTGGGGGCAGTAATTATTCTCTCAAGACTGTTACATGTTGGATATCTTAATTTGTAGTTCTACACTGAAAACAAAGTTTTGTCCCTTGTTGACATTAATGTTTTAAAAATCCTTCTATTGCGGCGCCATTTTCTTTGCGTTTGTCAGGATTTCGGCAGAAATCGATGCCAAGATGACGTTGCATGCAGCATTTTTTTGACGCCACACAAACGCGCAGCTGAAAGAGCGTCGGTGCTGAGCCCCCATGTGGACCCTTCGATTTGTTCCAATGAGCAAAAAAATGGTCTGTGCTCAGTCCGCACTCACTTGGCACCACGAACGCCCGAAAAACGCCTGATTCAGACGTGGATGTGGACGAGGTCAAATAAATTTGCTCAAAACAGTCTAAAAAAAACTACACAGCAACAAATCCCATCGAGTTAAAGTCATACTTTCCAAACACTGATGCAGTGAGAAGCCAAATTATCTGGGAGATTCAGTGTGACCAGCTACGAAAGACGGGAGCCAAGAGACACACAACCATAATTTGCAATTATGTATGGATTAACAGTGCTCACAGAGTGCACATTAGGTACATTGTTTGCAAGTAATAAAAAGAAAATGGCTTGAAAATGGCCCATTTCACTATGGTACTTACATGTCACTATATCGTTCTGCAGTTAAATTAAATTAGATTTAATTTATCAATTAAACATATCTGCTGAAAGTAATCAGAACATTGAAACTTTTTTCTCAAAACATCCCGCTGATATCTATTGAGAAATTTCAGTGAGAGACAACCCCAAAATCAATGCCTACTGAGGTGAGCATCCTCTCTGCTTAGACCTTACCTTTAAGTTGCTTGGCAGAGTGGACAACATGGAAGGCGCGATGGAACAGGAGGGTCATTACCGACACCAGGGCCGTGAACATCGCACTGCTGTAGCCAGCACAGACTGTCAAGCCTGACGTCAGGAACCCTGGTGGCGAATCAGAGCTTTTTAATAACAGTTGATCAAGATCAAGGCTACAACTACCAACATGGATTTCCAGAAATATGGTCATAACCATTATAGAGGAAACCTACGTAAAGGAAAACCATAAAGAACACTACCACTGTCTTGAAAAAGCACTCTTAATTAAAATTCAGATAATCCCACAAGATCACAGGCTGCTGGGTGTTCAGTGTGACTCAGTTACAGCAAATGTTTCCAAACATGAAAGCTGTGAGCAGAGATCCAAGTACAGAACTGGGCTCACCTCTTCTGTGCCTGTGATTCTGGTCTACACTGCGCACAGCAGAACAAGTAAAGGGGACAGCCGCAAGGTCTCCATGAGATGCAGAGGATGAAGGTGAGACAGGTAATACAGAATGCACTGTGAGGGTCTGCTCTCTCTCGAGAATGGCGTAGTCTGTACAGGTGTGGCCATTCTTCCATGCAGAGTCATCAGTCACACTGACAGCACTGTTTTCAGAGGAGGAGCTCAGATCTGAACTTTTACCTTGCCCTAGAAACATAAAAGACAATGAAAGATTAAAAACGAAATATGATACACACTCACACACACAATGTATATATATATAAAAGAGACCACTCATTCAGAATATGTGTGCTACCTAAATAATGACTAAAAGTAAGTCTTTAAGAACAGGTTTCTCAACTCCTACAGTAAACTAATTCCACATTGCACAAGGTGCAAACAACCTTAGTCTTGTCGAGGTTTCCGTTGGGAAGCTTCTTAAAAATAAATTGTCTCTGAAGCAAACCCGGCGGCTTCATAGCTGCATCCATGTTAGCACGTCACATTTGATGTGGTAATTTCACAGCATGGGCGTTGTTAGGTCTATTTTTGGGGGTCTGAAGCCGAAGCCCGTTTAGTAATATTTCTCTGGTAGCGCCGTTTGTACTCAGTTCAACAGAACAATACCATATCCATAACTGTTCGCTGCTTAACTTTACTGGTTTCTTTAAGTGAAAGGAAAGGTTTGGTGAAAAGTTTTCAGCCCTCTATACACGCTAATTCATTCCTACAGCCCTGGGGGCTAAAGCTAAGCCCCCCTTTCCGTCCTAGTGACGTCCCTGCTGTGCATAATATAATCCCACTCTGAGAAGGGGTTACTCAAAGCTGACACTGCAGAAGTGGTCAAAAGAGAGAAAGAATTCCTCTCCTGCACATTTACACAGAGCAGTGTAGAAATACTGCTTACACCGATTATACTTTCCAGTTCAGCAATGATGCCTACCGTGTACAATCATGACACCACCACGTCTGTTATATTATCAGTGTAATTATGAGTAGTGTCAGCTTATATGACCTGCTCTTTCCTGCCTGTGTTTTTGCACAATCCTGGAAAGTACCAGGGTCTGGAGCGGAGCTGCTACTGCTGGTTCCACCTGTGTTTTGCTGAGAAGACACTAGAGTTCCCCTCTGCTGCACTCGGCCACTGACCACAGCCGCCTCAGCCTTGGCTCTTTTATTCTGGCACAGGGAGCAGGCTGGCATGCAGTGAAACCTGTCGGTGTGTAAGCATGGTGCTAAGATGCTACCAAAGCAGTGAAATCAGCCTTTTCTATTTCAGGTGTTGGCACATCTTGGAGCTCGGGGGTTTCCCGTGTGGTCTGTACAGAAACAGTCTTCTGCTTGGCAACGTGTTAATTTTCTTTTACAACAAGATGCAGCTCAAAAACGAACTTTTCTCATCATCTATTGTTTCTGTAATTACGAAACTCTTCTCAACGTGCTCAGTGCAACACGCAGCTTCACTGAGGTCACACACTCTTCTCTGTGGTTTAAGCAGAGTTGCCAAACACTGCAGGGACCCTTAATAGACAACAGGACTTATTTCACCTCCATGTAGAATACTTCACCTACAATGAACATCTATATTCATTAACTAGGATTCTTAATGAGTAATTAAGAGTAAGTAATTAATGAGTTATATACAGAGAAATCTTATTAATTGACATTAAAAAATAAGCATGTTGCACCATGGGAGTCGATCAGTGGTCAGAAAAATCTAAAGTAAAGCAAGATCTCTGTCAACTTCCTTCCACAGAATTTCTGCGACTCCTTCAAAGGCATATCTGCGTCATATTTTGCCCAAATAACTGCTTCTTAATGAATGACTGGTGTTGAGAAATGCTTCCTGTTGCTAGATAACTTCCTGTGGATGTGAGGGACTGAGAGTTAGAGTGTCAGAGTTGCAGAATTTAAGTCTACAGATGTTTAGCATAATACAGTTTGTTTGTGGTGCACTGTTATACCAGTTTAAGAACCATTCAAGAACATTTGCATCTCTGTAAAAATAAAAATGTTCTATATCTCATTTACAAAAGAATCCCTGTAAAAAAGTTGGTTTTTTTTTCTGCGACATTGTTTCATTGAAATGTAAAGGCTATACATAATATAATCCCACTCTGAGAAGGGGTTACTCAAGGCTAACGCTGCAGAAGTGGTAAAAAGAGAGAAAGAATCCCTCTTCTGCACATTTAAACACAGTAAAGCAGAAATACTGCTTACACAGATTATACTTTCCAGTGCAGTGGTGCCTACCATGTGGAATCATGACACCACGACGTCTGTTACAGCTGAAAACAAATATCTGGTCAGTGATGATCCTCTTCTGCTGGTCGACGGGAAAAAGGGGGGTTCAATCATTGTGCAGCAACAAGTGGGCTTTGGCTCTTTTACACCCAAAGTACAAAAAATCACACAAAAAATAAACAATAATAATGAAATAATAGCCAAATCTAGTGATCACAAATAAAAAACTTCAAATAGCCTAATATGCTGGACTACACAAGACCCAGACATGTTTCATGAGAGCTAAGCGCACCAAATTGTGTGCATATTTTTTTCAAGTGTTCTATTTTCATTGCATTTACAATTCATTGCAATTCATTGCAAATGAAGACTTTCATTTATAAATGGCGCTGACAGCATCAATCGTTAAGTGTAACCACGCAATTAAAAGTGTTTAGCTTTCTTCAACATTGTTGAAAATATATCTAATCCAATTTTGCCTCGTGACTGATGGTTTCTGTATTAACCGCTTGCTAACCATAGGCTACAGTGTTAGCGGTAAGCTACCTGCAGGTGGCGGTAGAGGGTGCGTAGCGGCTGCCTACATTTACGGCATCTATCAGACGCTTTTATCCAAAGGGACTTTCATTCCATAACTACAGGGGATAGTCTCCCTGGAGCAACTCGGGGTTAAGGGTCTTGCTCAGGAACCCAGTGGTGGTGCTGAAGGAAGGATTCGAACCTATGACCTCTTGATCCAGAGGCAAGTATCCTACCACTAGGCCATCACCACCCCCTTAATATGCGCAGATATCGGCTGATGCTGATTATGCAAAAATGGCCAAATATCAGCCCTATTAATTGGCCAGATCGATAATTGGTCAACCTATATTTAGCACCATTTCAATATTTGAATTGTTATTATGAACATACACAGCACACAGTGAGAACAGCACCAAATTAACTCATTCACCAACACAGCGCCCGGGGAACTGTGTGAGGGGACTGTCCCTTACTCAAGAGAACCTCAGAGGTGCCACTAGCAGTCCTGGGATTTGAACTCATGACCACCTGATCAGAGGGGCAACTCCCTAACCACTAGGCCATCAGCTGCCTCTGGTTTTATATGGTTTTATGTTGTGCATATGTTGGCCACAGAGTCTAGGTACGGAACATGTACCTAATAAACTGGCAACATTGAGTAATGATGACCTCAGTGTTCAATTACTAAATTGTGACAGACACTAAGTCATGTGTTTTCATAACATTGAATGAGCTACACCGTGCATGCGAGGCCTTGTATTATGATGTAATGAACACGGGTACGAGCGTATGAGTTATTACAGATGAGTTTATTGGGCACAAATGAAAAAGTTTGGCTTGGTAACTTTTCAGTAAAATGTTAATTGGATGACTAGCAAGTGAAGTAGGACTACAGATATTGTACACTGTAGTGCTGGCGCTGATCCTAGTGCAGGGTAAGGTAAGAGGTCTGCGTGGTTTCCATGGTGTGAAGTCTGTGTCGCGAGTATCAGGGCAGGGACTGAAGAGGGCGGCGGCTTCAGAGGGCTGTAGAATTACACATAGCGCATGTGATGTGAAGACAAGAAGAAGAAAAATATTCTGGGAAACCTTGTTGCCTCACAAGGCGGCTGCGTCATTTCCTATGAGGTTTCAAGTCTTTAAAACCTTTTGCCAGACTGAGATCATGACTAGTTTCCACCTCTGTGCTTGTGCTTGGAGAAATGAATGGTCATGATAGGAATATGCTTTGGCAGACCCACAGGTCCCAGTCAGCATCGAGTAAGTACAACAGATACACAACCTCACACACACACACACACACACACACACACACACACAAACTCTGATGTCAAGGCTAAGCGGAAAACTGACGACCTTTTGAGCTGCCAGTTACAGTACAAATAAAACTTGAGCACATTGTATGTATTATACACTCAAATAATGCAGGAGCTCCAGTACTGATAGCAAATAATGATTTACTGTTGATTTACTAAGACCAATAACATTGAGGTAAAGAAATGAAACATATGAATGAAAACTTTTAACCTGATTAAAATAACATTGCATGTTTTGAACCCAAGAACTTCCAACTTTTACTGACTTTGCTGTCGATTCTTACCAACATTAAAACAACCGAAATATAGAAGGCAGTGAATGCAAGAATATGACAACGCAGCCAGGTTTAAAAGAATTGTTCCCATGCTTGACCTGCACTTTCCAGGGGTCCTGCTGAGTGTCGTCCTCTTGACCATCAGTGACCTGGTGAGCACATCATCTCTGCTGCAGGAAAGATGCAGGAAGCCTCTTCAGAAAAGCGTGAAGCTCACTCAGCACACAAACTGGTTAGCTGCAGAAACTCTCAAGACATACGTAAGTAGTTCATCAGTTCACACTCGAGTCTGAATATGGTGAAATGCAGGGTAGGCTACTGCAGGGTACCGTATCCGAGATGAGCTCATTCTCCTCATTCACAAAACCGATGTGCGACACCTTAGAGTGCTGGAGGAACAGAAATAGCTCTGTGGGGGAATTACCACTCACACCATTATTCAGTCTAGAATCAGCTGTAAAGTAAGGCCAGATAATGTAACGTGGAAGTGGTTGGAAGTATTTCGGTATTTCCTGTGGACTTTAGTTATGGAAAATGTGAAATCAGAATCTGTGGTCTGGCTACTTATGCTGATATCACCATCTCACCATGGCTTCCTTCCATTCTGGGACACATTTCTGAGTTATTAGGGAGGGTTTATGAGAAATCTAGTTTAGATCACTCTTAATCCGCAAGTCTGTTGATTTGTCCTGGAGCTACAATGCTAATGTAGCTAACAAGTAATCTGCCTAAACCATCACACGCACTCCATTCATACTGAAATAATCTCAATAAACTTGCTCTGATGTGTGATGCACAGATAAAAATGCTGATGATACCTCAGAGTAGCTGCAAGAGTGGATTCTGGTCTATAGATTTGATGCTGTTTTCAGCTTTACAACGACTTTTATCACAGGACTAGAGTTCTGTGGTCAAACTTTATTCAGAACCATATGGCAGCTATCCAGTTAGCCGTTAAATTACTAAATATTCTTTTTTATTTCTATATTTCTATGGTATGTTTCACTATCATCATCTGCATCATATCTATAGATCACTGCAGAATCCAGAATTGTATCAGAGACCAAAGCAAAGACTGAATACAGGCTGATAATGTTGGGTAGAAGGTCGGGCAGAAATTTTAGATTTGAAATCCTTAAATATGTCACACTTTTACAAAAGGGCTAAAGATGGTTCCGTCTTTACTTTGTACTAAAGAGGCTGAAATTACAAACACATAAATAGAATATTATGCACATCACTTTCCATTAAGTAAATTGCATTAAATAATCACAAATACAGTAATCCCTCAGTTTTACCCAAATTCAGTGTAACGCAGAGAACCCAACTGTATTACCGCCACCAGTCCAGCGTAGCATGACTGCTCTGTGTCTTGTCCACGTATTTTAGTGTTTTAACACCCCCCCACACCAATTTTCAACAGTTAGCAGTAACGTTTCTTTTGTGTACAAGTCTTTGCACACTGCTAATGCTAAGCGTTAATGCTAATGTTTTTTTAAGCAATAAAGTTTTCTGATTCAGATTATTTATTTACCTTTACATTTTCTTTAAGGGTAATGCATTAAAATGAAATTAAAGTGTTCTGAGAGCAGTGTTTGAGGGCATTTTTAGGGTTTACACTATAAAACACAACAACGCGGTTTTTCACTATACGCGGATGCTCTTGGCTTGTAACCCCCACGAAAAGCTGAAGATTACTGTAATCACAAATAATCACAAGTGCTCTCAAACACACTAGCTCGTATAGTTAATGAAACTAGACAACATCCCTGTTTATAAAATGGACAAAACTGGACAGCTCTGGGCCAAATATGTAAATGATATAATGATGTTACTGAATTATTGCTTTAATATTAGTAAGTATAAAATGAAAAAACATGTCACTTTTTTCCAGGAAAGCAGTCAGGGGGACTTTGCGGAGCTGTTCTGCAAAATGCCAATGGACAACGTTCCCGCCTCAACGCTTTCTGGCCAGACGTCATCTGAACGCGTGCTTAACATTTACACTCGTCTGAAGGAGTTCCAACCGCACCTGAAGACAGTGCAGGACCAGCAGGAAGACCTGCTGCCCTCTCTGCTCGAATCCCTCTCTAAACTCAGGGTACACCTAGACAACCTCGCTTCCAGGGTGGACTTGATTTTCCACACCTTGCAGCCGAACGTCCCCATGCCGGAGCCTCCAGCCAGAACTCTTCCGGCTCAAAACTCCTTCCAGCAGAAGGTCTACGGTTGTGTGGTCCTGACCAGGCTCGGCGAGTTCCTCTCCACAGTGGTCGATGAACTGAGGTCACTCAAGAGCAGCATGTGCACAAAAAGATCCGGGGTGATGTCACAGAACTACTGAGCCATCCCAAATGTCTGTCTTTTAGAATCAGAATGTTCTATTTATTATTTAATTTATTTTTGCACATATTTTCTGTGATATAAAACACAGAACAAGGAGATATTTATTGCATTAATTTATTATTCTATGTAATAAGTAATTAATATGCTGTATAAAAATGACCTGAATCACTGTAAATTTATTTTGTGTCCCACCCTTTTTGGCAATGATGCAAAATAATATCTGTAAATACGGGGAGACCATGGAACTGAGGGTTTCTAGACCCTGATTCATCTTTAACCTATATTTTGAAGTACTAGATGACCAGCCTTGTAAATAATCTCTGATTTTCTGTTACAACCAATAATGGACAGCCTTGCTTGCTTAAGCAAGTTTCATTTTCACGAAGCATGGGAAACATGACCTGTTAGAAAAATATTTCTGAGATGTATGGCTCTGACCCACAAATGCACTTTGATCCGTTTCATCAAAGGTTTATATGCCGTCACAAATAACGTGGATGTCTGATTACGCAACAACACACAGACGTTGTGATGTAAAGTGTTGGCCATATTGGCTTCTGTGGTCTGTTGCCTGGAAAGAGCAATAAAGTGGAGCAGGTGGACTGGAGTCTGAGACAGAGCCTTGTGTTGAGACGAGTTTAGAAGACAGGAAGTGAAAGAGACTGTGATATCAGCCCATTATGACGCATTCTGCTCAACTCATCAGATAGGAAAGAAAAAAAAAATACCGACTAGCCGTCGCTGTTGTCACAAGGTGGGTGTTTGGGAGTGTGAGTGTGTTTTGGTATTTTTGTTTATGCATACAAGCACTTTAAGTATCATACTGTGCATGAGGGCAAGAGGACGTCTTGATTTTCTGAAGTGTTTAGTTGTTGTTTAGTTGTAGCTATTATGATGCTAGAAAAGGGTTTTCATGTGAAAAGTGGAATTATAAAGCCACAGTCTGTACACACAAGAGTCAGTGGCTGCTGTATACACAGCATGAATCTGGCACACACACTGGACAGGGACTGCAGCTTAAGATAAAAATAAGAAGTGGTGGCATCAAATATTGCCCTTTTTCCCAGTCACATGTTTCTATAAAAATGGAAGCTGGGAGATCTACACTCGGTCAAGTCTGAAGTTCCTCGTTTTGGCCTGTGTCAGCGGCGCAGGGGGAATGAGCTGACAATAGTTTACCAGAACCGAGTGGCAAATTATAGTGCATTTTTCTGGTGTATGCGATAAACTTGGCTTTGATATTAGGAAAAATTAACACAGGAAGCTTAAAACGTGATCAATTTTCTAACGATTTTCTTACCACCACCATCATAACCAGTGTCAGTTCTAGACCAAAATGACCGGGGGGGCTGAGGTGGGGCCAGTGTGTTTTTAGGAGGGCACATATAACAGTGAAGCAGGTCAATATTTTATTTTATTTTATATTTAGCTTTTCATTTATTTTCATTACAGTTCTTTTTCACAGCATGAAATCACACTATCTTTCTAAACCACATCGTCATCATCAAAATAGAAAGACAAAAGTACCCATAAAGTATTTGCGTGTGCTCTCGCGTGTGTGTAGCGCTTTGAACAGTCCATCTAGAACACACGCATGTCGCGATAAGAAATTAATATTTAAATCATTGCAGTTCAGTGCAGGGGACATAACAGGGGCCAGAAGCAATTTTACAGGGGTAATTCAAACTTAAACAAACTCACTTCAAGGTATGCATGAATATACTCACTGTAAAAAAAATCACTGTTAAAATTAGGCAGCAGGGTTCAGTGATAGATGTTTTTTTGTAGCGTCCCCACCATGCCACCAAAGTAGCTCTGACAAGGTGTGGTCTCCACAATACCCCTGAAGATATCTAGCACCAACACAGTAGGTCCCTTAAGTCCCACAAGACCGCCATGGATTGGACTAGTTCCCACAAATGATCAATCAAATCTTGGGAATTTGAGTTCACCCTGGAGCCATCTCTTCTCATAATGCTCTCAACTGTCCACATGGTGCTCACCTGTCGGCATTGGACCGGGTCAGAATCGGCTCTGAGGCTGATCAGACTGGAGCTGTGACGCTTCATTTGTTCTGAAACCTGTTTAACTTTAATAATGACCATTGATTTTCAGGAACACCCTACAAGACCTACTGGTGCGGATATTCTCTGACATCATAACCAGTGTCTTCACTGCATCTAGCCACAACCAAAACCCACTGCTGGGTGCAGTCTATTCGCTGATATGGCAGATGACTATAATAGGTATTAAGATCTTTTAAGCCTATTTAATAATGAGAGTAAACAGAGTGCAAGCTAGTGGTATGTGTACGGCAGGTCCTCAAGTAACGACGGAGATCCGTTCCTTCAACAGTGATGTAACCCAAAATTTGCTGTCACCTGAAACACACCCGAACCTCAGTCACTTACCGATCCCAACACAGCTGTAAAATTTATAAACACAACTAAAAGAATGACCAAAAAAAAACTGTACAAAACAGAGCAACACAAACGTAACGCTAAACTAGTTTGCCCACGTGAGCGTCGTAACCTGTAAACATTGTATATTTAGGCTAACTGGAGGACCCCCTGTATTTGTACTTCTTTAGTGGGTTCAGTGCTTTGTGTCGTCCAAGTGAACAGTTGAATTTGTTTTGCATAATTTACCAAAACATTGTCAAATAAAGATACATTAGAAATACTGTAAATCCTCATAATGTAGAAATTAGGACATTAATGCAGAGCCATGACACATTGCAACATGTTTAGTTACTTTTGGAAATTACATTAGATAACATACATTTTTCTCTATAATCTGCTAGCTAGTGTTTAGCCAGATGGTCGTTAGCTAGCCAGCTATCACTGTAGTGTTTTCAGATTCTGCCCCCGCTGCACCTCCTCCACTCCGCTGGTGGTCCCTTGTTAAAATAGTCTATCGAATCCCTAGGCTGTCCTGCACCACCTGGCCAGGCTGATCGATATTAGTGTGTTGATTTTTTCGGGATGGTCATATGTTTTTACAAATGGCTGCAGCAGTGAAGGGGACCAAGCTCTAAACAGTGGCCATTAGTTGTTCTCCTGTTTTGTTGTGTGTCTATTAACCCGTAACATACAGAACTAAGCAAATTAGAGAAATTGAGAAAGTGCCAAATTATGTTTAACATATGTACGTTTAAAGTTAAAATGATTATTCATTCAACTGTTTTCCTCAAGGCCTTATTGTCCAAAATGTAGTAACATTTCAAAAACTAAAAGTTTAACTCTACATTTGGAATAGATATATTCCATCAAACAGAATGAAATGCTGGATATCTGAATAAAGATTATGAGCTGGGCGAGGCTGGGAAACTCTTCCTTTAGATCAGGGGTCGGCAACGCACGGTTCTGGAGTCACATTTCATCTTTGTGTTGCGGCTCCCTGTGGCTTTTGAAAAGAAATAATAATTTAACACTAGAACAGCGGCTAACTGGCTACACCTATAACGGCTAACTGGCTACACCTATAAAGGCTAACTGGCTACACCTATAAGGGCTAACTGGCTATACCTATAACGGCTAACTGGCTATACCTATAACTGTTAACTGGCTACACATATAATGTCTAACTAGCTATACCTATAACTGTTAACTGGCTATACCTATAACGGCTAACTGGCTATACCTATAACGGCTAACTGGCTATCCATATAACTGTTAACTGGCTATACTTCTAACTGACACTTCCTGATGCGACGCTGCTGCAGTTTGTTCGGGCGTTTAGTCCTGCAGCTGCTGGCACACATCCACGCTGCAGCCAGCAGATACAGCAAGGGTCCAGTGGAGTTTAGACCCAGAACCTGTCATACCAGTCAGAGTCAGAACCAGAAACAGAATCAGAATCACGTTTATGTGTTAGCAACACATACAGGGAATGTGATTCCGGTCGATGGCGTCTCTCAAGCACAACTGTATAAAACAATAATATGTAAAGATCTGTGTGTCCATGTTCCTACACCACACCCATATGTCTCTTACAGAGCGGCTGCTGCTCCAATAGGCCAACAGACACGATTCTGATTCTGATGAAATTACGTCAGTTGACACTGTCAGCCGTTCTAGGTGTTTACATTGTTGTTTTTAGTTCAAAATTTGAAGATTATTGTGGTCTTGTAACATTAAAATACAATGGTTTTTTTTTTTACAGGGTTCTAAATGTTCAAAATGTTTGAATAAATAAGATTTCACAAGCAACACACTAGCCTAGTTTTTATACACAGCATAAAAATGAAAAACTATATATGCAGCATACTCTTCATTTTAGATGATTTACAACTCCCGGTGTTTTCTCTTTTGTGGAAACCGGGTCCAAATTGCTTTTTGAGTGTTAAAAGTTTGCCGACCCCTGCTTTAGAATATTTACAACTTACTGAATGTGATTTTACTCATTTGGACTAGATTCTGTTTTTATAACTAATTCATATATCATTTGTGTTATGGTTTATGTTTGTTCATATAAATGTTATTACATGTTTATTGCCCCTGGGGGAGCTGAGGTGCTATCAAAATATCAGAAGCTAAGAGATAAAATTTAAATGAAAGAGTGGCTCAGAACAGAATTCAATCGAACAGAATTCAATCATGCTTACAAGTAAAGAAGGTAGAAATTGTCCATTTAAATCTTTTAGAGACTGAAAAACTTCTGATCAAACTTGTTCCTGTCTCCTCAGGGTCTTCTTAACTTCTGTAGAAATAATGGTGGGGATTTCATTTACACTGAAGACGAAGAGAGGAGCGAGAAAAGCTGGTGTTCTGGTGAAACAGAAAGGAGGGCAGCGGGTATCGCCGTGCTGCTGCAGGTAAGATGTGGTTGGGGGCGCCACCCCCCTCCCCCCCACAAACACGAAAACAAAAACTGTAAAAGATCAAACCTTCACCTGTGTGAGAACAGCACTCGCATGAAGTCTCCGATATAAAAACAACATCAAAGGCTTGATGAGCATTTTTCGCAGTATTACAGGAATTCGCTGCACAGTGAGAGCGTGCCAGTCGCACCGTGGCTCAGGTCAGGCTTCGGTTCTCGGCTTCAGTTCTCAGCTCCACAGGTCGACTGAGTTCAGCCTAAGGTTTCTGTAAGATTGGCTGAAAAATGTTCTAGTGCGACGTCATCATTATGAACAATGTGGCTCTAATACAGCAGAAAAATGTAATTCTTCTTTTTATTCTATAACTTGTTTTGTGAACTGTATTTACTATATCCATGTACTAAGTTCATAAATTTGACTGAAAGCGACACTCAGTGCCTATTGAAGTGAAAGTTTGTTCATATCCTGCTTAAATAACCTGAAGTCTCTTTACTGCACAGATGTCACACTGTTCGCAAGGCTTGACTTCCTGTTTCAATAAAATTCTATAAAGTCACCCCACTCTCTCCTGTACTGTGTATTTGATAAAAAGGTGGTAAAAATAAGTAAAGTTGAAGTAAAATTGGGGCGGCTGGAGGCCTAGTGCTTAGGGGGATTCCCCTGCGATCAGAAGGTTGTGGGTTTCAATCCCAGGACTGCTAGTGGCACCCCTGAAGTACCGATGAGTAAGGTACTGCCCCCACACACTGCTCCCCCACACGTTAGCGAGAGTGGCTCAGAGCTGAACCTCACCAGATCCTTGTGGGGACATCTGTTTATTTTCCTTCAGCTGGCTCCACATTTTTAAGGTACATTTACGGCATTCAGACACTTTTATCCAGAGCGACTCCCATTCCTTGAGCGGACTCCCTGGAGCGGCTTAGGATTCAGGGTCTTGCTTTGGTATAAGCAGGTGGTGCTGAAGGTAGGATTCGAACCAATGACCTATTGATCCAGAGACAAATCGCAGTTTGGGGTTTAGGTCAAAGGACTGGGATGTCAATGTCAAAAGCTCAGTTCTCTGGTCACTGAACCACTTCTGTGTGGATCTGGATACACACTGATCAGCCGTTTCATCAAAAAAAATAGTTTGTCTGGCTCAGCCACAGGTGCTTGATCAGACTGAGATCTAGAGAATCTGAAGGCCAATTCAAAACCTGCTCAATCTCAATGTGACAGATTCATTGGTCTGCAGTGTTACATGTCAAAGTAACATCTGCAGTATATGAATGGCAGGACACAGGGTTTCCCAGCAGAACATTGCTCAGACCTCACCAACTCCGCTAGCCTGCCATCTTCACACAGTGATACCGTCTCTCCCCCAGGTAAATCCACATAATGCCAAAGAACGTGTGATTCATCAGACCAGGGGCCCTATCCATTGGTCCATTTGTACTACAGCAGATCCTCTGCTGGATCAGAGCTGACAGGCTAGCCTTGGGTGGCCATGACCCTGTCGCTTCTTCACCATGTTTCATCTCTGAGCCACTTTAGATCATGCCATCACAAGTGTGTCCTTCTTAAAGTCACTCGAATCCTTAAACTTGCCCATTGCTTCCAACACACCGACTTCAAGAACTTTCCCTTCTCTCGTCTCTCTGTACAGGTGAGAGCAGACATTAGTTACATGAGAGTCCTGAAGCAAACGGCAGCAGCTGCTCAGACTCCATTTGGGCAGTCATGTGACAGACACTTCTCATTTTATTTTCATGAGACAGCAGGACTGGTGATCTGGATCTCTTTTTTAGAGACCCTCCAAGTGGAAAACGAAAGGTCAAGAACCAAATAAGTAAATGAAATCAGGGTAAAGTGGCCATTTGGAAAAACACAAACTGTTCTCTGTATTTAACCGCACTCGGGGAGCAGTGTGTGTGTGTGTGTGTGTGTGGAGAATTGTGTGGAAGCAGTATGTCTGGAGCAGTTTGTGGGGGAGCAGTGTGTGGGGGAGCAGTGTGTGTGGGCGAGCAGTGTGTGTTGGGAGCAGTGTGTGTTGGGAGCAGTGTGTGTGGGGAGCAGTGTCTGTGGGAGCAATTCAGGGTTAATTAGTAGTTAGCATTAGCAGCGTTCGGCAAGCGAAAACAATGATTCAAACACAAAAGAAACGTTGAAATAACTCTCTCTACACACATGTTTAGACAGGACACAGCTTACCAACACTAAATAACCTGAGATAACTGTTGAAAATGGGGGGTTGGTGTTAAAACACTAAAATATGAGGACAAGACACGGCTCAGTCATGCTACATGCTGCAGCAGCTTCTTCTTCTTCTTTTTATGGCGGTTGACAAGTTTTCAGTTCGGTTTTCATTTGGTTAAAGAAATATGCCTAAAAAAGCCTATTTTTATAGTGTAAACCCTAAATCTGCTCCCAGAACACTTTAATTTCATTTTAAACTTGTATCTGTATCTAGTCTCCCGCTGTGCTAGAATGTAAATAGAGATGTTACCCCTGTATAGACTTAGACTGGACTGGAATTCATGCAGCGCCTTTTCTTTGGTATAAGAAGGTAAATACAGTAATAAATTCATTTAATTTAAAGCAATAAAAATACAGGGCTTTAAGAAGCCAATCAGCTACGAGAAAAAAATAAATAACATTCTCTGATTGCCTACTCTCAAACCTCCCGCCTCTGAGTACAGCGGTATTTCACCGCATTTCTTTGCGTTTCTCTCCACAGAACCAAAACATTTATAGCTATTTTTATATGGAAATGTATCTGAATTTTTGTTCATATTTATGGTACAAAATTAATAATTTATATTTTTGTCTAATTTAGCACAAATATATGAACGTTTATATGTTGCCACGAAAATAGCTGCGAGGTCTGGGCCACGTCCCCTCATCCTCTTGCAGGGTTTACGTTAGGGGCGGTGCTTAGCAACCCAGCACGAGGATGAGGGGGCATGGCGGACAAGGCCCGGACTTCACAAAAGCAAAAAAAATTTGGAGGAAATCTGTCTTTTCCATGCATAAAAGTCAGCGTTCATTATTCCAGCACTGGGCAAAAATGGAGTCCAGGGTTGAGATGCTAAATGCTAACTGCTAACCAAGAGAAATCTGGCATAAAGTAACCACAGCATTCCACAACAAAAACATTCTACCAACAGTTAACCCAAGGTGAATTAAAATCACCCAAATAAAATAACTAACGACACAAACACAGCTTCGGCCAAAATGATTCCACAGTGATGGTGAACGACTGCTCCCAGCTTTATTTGCATATTTGCAGTTGAGGCTGATAAAAGTGGCCCGACCAGTTTAGCGGAAATACATTTCCATGTGTGACGGAGGTGCTGCATAACTTTTTTTTCCAGTAAGTGAAATGATCATTCCTCACATTTCCTAGTATTAACATCCATTTAGTGTGACCAGAGAAACACATGCAAATAAGAAGTCACAGTACAAACAACACAACCAAAAGTACGCAAACACCTTATTACTGAGCTGAAGAGTTTTATTGCTAAACAGGTGCATAGAATCCAGCACAAGCCATGCAATCTCCAACAAGTGACATTACTGCCCTCTCCTGGTCATCATTAACAATCACAGCTTGGACACACCAAAGGAATGAAGACTCAGGGCTTCAGCTTTTTTAAATCATATATTACTGAGAATGTTAAAGGTATACAATCAGCTAGCTTTGGCTCACAGCAATCATAGTATATGTGTTTATATTTCATTACAGTGATGTGGATAATGTTTTGACTTAATGCATTTATTGCTACTCTTATTGCCCCTAAATGAAGCACCTTTTTAGGCCAGTATTTCAAGAGCAAAGGTTATTAAAGTTGTGAAACACACTCAGGTTTTTAAAAAATGCTCTTATTGCTGTAAATAGAAAAGACAGACAGCATCAGATAAGTTACTTGCAAAAGTCCTTGTGACTCAACAGCGAAGTCTGGTGGTACATAGTGGAGCACATGCAAAGTCAACTTGAGTCAGAATGTCCAGAAACATTCCATCTGTGAACTAAAACTACACAACAGTTCTTAGTTTAAAGCTACGGACACAGTGCAGAGAGAAATCAGGTAGCTTTGTATTAAGCTTTAGTTTATCCGTCACTTGCAGAGAAACGTTGCGTCCATGTTCAGGAAGCGAATGTGCATCTTCGTTTCGATTTCTATCCCTTTCAGAATCTGTTTTGAAACACAATAATTGTTCAATTTGACATGAGCTGTGACTCTTCATGTCTCTCAGCATGTTTCTCCTTTCAGAGAATATTTCAGAACTGATTATTTTGCAAAATGTACATGCAAGTATATTTCTGTTGCACTGAAATCTGTGTTACTGTACAGGGATCTAAATCCAGGTCACGTTGGACCATCCCTTATGAAAATTCACTATGGTTTCCTATGGTTTTTATGCAGTTTTACTATGGTTAATCCATAGCACTTCATGGTAGTTGAGGTTCTACCATAGTTTACATAAACATATACCACTTCATAGTTACCCAAAAAAACATGAAAACCATGGATATTTAATCATAGTAAACCATGGTTAATTTTCGTAAGGGTAAAGATGGACGGAAGGTTTGTGCTGCTTCATCTGCTGCTCACCGGACTGTTGTCCGTCCCTTGTTCCTTTTTTCCCTCAAAATTTGGTCCTCCAGGGTGTCTCAGGCTGTGCTTCATGGTGTCATACACAGTTCAGGTGTAAACAAAGAGCTGGCCGCTGCTGCTAGCTGTGCTAGCATTAGCAGCATGTGGGCAGCCCAAACAAAGAGCTGTAAAACAACAGAAATGCAGAACTAACTTACTAATAGTAAATATACTGAAATAACTTCTGTAAATAAAACGAGGAAGTTTAAAAACACTGAGATATGAGGAAATGCTTATCTTACCTGTGCAATAGACCACTTTAAAAGTAATTTGGATGTACATTTCCAAATGAAACAAAAAACAATATTTTCATTTATGCAGCAAGGCGCGCTTGCCCAGGTCTGGAACAAAGATTGTGGTTTTACCCACAAAGCTGCACCAACCACTACGAAACACGGTGTACTTAAAGTTCTGGTATTTTAACAGCACAATAATAATTCAGTCTGTATTACAGTGAGACAAATTAGAGGTTCAGGACCGCAGTCTTGGTCTAAATACAGAGTGTGAACAACTCGTTCTATTCTTTTTTTCCGACATTTAGTTTCCAGTTTCAAGTTTTGTTGTCAAACACGGATAACAATGTAGCCACAATTAAATTCTTAGTCTCATGTCAAGTTCCCCCCTACTTTATATATAGATTAATACACAGATGGATACGAAAATACTACAAGAAACAGAAAAAGTAGAAAGTAAGTACAGCATACTAAGAAAAAACATTTTAAAAAGATCATTTAGTATTTACAAGTATTAATGGAGCAAAACAGTGCAGTGAGGATTTTAAAGTGTCATTGTTTAAAGTTTATCATTTTAGGACACAGAAGAATAGGAACATTATCCAAGAGTGTTTTCAATTTTACATCTCAAAAACCAACTGTTATTTCTATGCATCCTCTATTCTTCCCTGTTCCAATCACTTTCGACCTGTCACTCAATCTGAGACCCCCCGCCCACTCTGCTGATTCCAGAGTCCCTTCCCAGATGTCCCATGGCAGGTGACTCTGGGGCAAATCTGGCAACCCAAATTGAACAGGCCCTGGCTATTGTCCCTCGCTACAAGCTCAGCATTGGAAAATTGGCTTTTTGCAGGAACAGGCCTCCACCTGAGCCTCCCCCGCCCGTCTCCCTGAAGGACAGACGCTCAGACCGGTCACTCTCCGCTCAGTCAATCAGGCGAGCCACCAGGGACACCAGACCCACGCACAAAGACATACAGCCGGCCTTCATTCAGCACACAGCGGCCTGCCGTGACACGCTGCGGCGCTCTTAATCTGTTTACGTTCTCAGAATGACATGTTGAACTGCAGCACGTTCTGATTAAAGATGAAGGAAAACTGTGAGAAATAGCTACAAATAGTGAAAATGAACCTCTACTGAAACTAAACCAGATTCACTTTATTGCTACTTTAATGACTAGATTAATTATATCATGATATCACATGTTAAATGGAGCCCAAATGGATTTACAGTATATAGTCAATTGATTTCTCTGGAACAGAAAGGAAGAATAAAAAGAAAATAAAGTCGAAAAAAGGAAGAGTGGTGATAGCAATGATCTGAACTGCGATTTCAAACCTCTTTAATGCATGTTTCACTTTTTCGTGTCATATTACACTGGGTAACACATTTTTATGAAAGGTTTGTTTCATTGCAATTTTTGAGTGTAATTTTTGTGTGCCAAGTGTAACTTTTTCTAAAAATGATGTTTATAACTAAACCCTTGAAGCTACATGAAAATAAAAAAAATGTTCCCAACAAAATCAGCGCAGAGATTCTAGAAGAAACACAACAGAATGGAATGAAACACATTTTTGTTGCCTGGTGTAATTTAATTTGATATACAGTAATCCGCCGTTTTTCATGGGGGTTGCGTTCCAAGAGCACCTGCGTTTTGGTAAAAAAAAGGCCTATTTTTATAGTGTAAACCCTAAAACCCTAAATTCCTCCAAATCTGCTCCCAGAACACTTTAATTTAATTTTAAACTTCATTTAATGCATTACCCTTAAAGATAATGGAAAGGTAAACCTGTATTTGCCTCTTTTAATTTAAATTCCCCGCCGAGATATGGAACTCGGAATGTTGCGGGTCAAAAGAATTGGGACACCGTGACGAGGCGAATAACCCCTGATCTACTCGGGCTAAAAATACAAATGAGGGCTCGTTGGAAAGATCTCCTGGAGATCTACCGAACTGTGGAGTCGCTCTGTTCTGAATGCTTTCCCCACTGAGATGTGCAACTTAGAAGGTCACAGGACACCGTGGGAGGTGAACAGGTCCCCTTGTGTGAAAACATCCAGAAAAAACATATTTATTGCCACAAAAAAGCAAAAAAAGGCAGAGGATATTTGCAGTTTCCGCGTTATTGTGGCATTTTCCACGTAAAGCTATGAGTTTGGTTCTCAAAACCTATTTGACTGAATCCACGACTACTGATCTGCGTAAAACTGTAATCCACTGTATTTCCCTCATGTCCTACTTACAACCTCAGAGGTCACATGAACAACATGATATTTATTTCTCCGTTGTCTCCGTTGTATAACTAAAAAAATAACACAATTAAAACAACCCTTGATTTTCTTGTTGAAACAATTCACCCTTGGAAAGATGGGATGTGTGTTCATCTTGTTCATATGTTTAAATTTCTTGCATGACTATACTATATTTAGTCTGTCCTCACTGGCTCCAATTTTCTATAGAGCCATGTGAGGAGTTGTCAGTCAAAGTAAATCTCAATCCATACAGCTCTGGAAAATAAAAGTCACTGCAGTTTAATTTTAAATCAGCGTTTCTCTGAGTGTGAACCCACACATGTTTCCTCTAAAATGATGTTTTAAAGAACAATATTTCTATTTGGAAATGAGGAGAAATAGTGTCAGCAGTTCTTAAAAACTGTTCAGAAAAGATAAAACCTGAGAAACTGAAGAGTTTGTTCTCTGATTCTTTTCCAGATCTGTGTATTCTGTGTTTTAAATGAAGCCTCTTAGTCGACGGCTGAGTTTTACAAACAGCTGTGCAGTCAAAACAGTGTGTGTGCGGCTAACGCGGAGCTCAGTCTCACGTGTTGTGCTGCTTCAAAGGCAATTTGATACACTAGACACACACACACACACACACACACACACACACACACACACACACACACACACACAGCACATGTGAGAAGTTTCCACACATGTGCACATACTTAGTTTGTCCACACACACACACACACACACACACACACACACACACACACACACACACATCCATCAGAAGTTTCTGAGATGTTTGGAATAAAGTCTTATTCTTTATTTGATAAAGTTTCATCAGCATTTAAGGTGAAGAGAAGTGAGAAATCAGAGCATCAGTGAGGTGACCAAAACCAATCCGGTGACTAAATATTGTGGTTAGTCCTGATAGTCCTGACTGAATTAAATAGAAACAAAAACATCAGTGGAAACAAAGATTTGAAGGAAATTGATGCAGAAAAATATTGAATATTGACACAAAAAATGAATTATCATAAGTACTTTGTTGCAAAGCTGTTCGAGAAGGCAAAGTCACAAGGTGCCATCTTTAAATAAGTAACCTTATTTAAAATGAAAAAACATTATTTGTGTCAAGTTTATTATTGAACTGATTGCTCAGAGAAATCATATATTCTATTATATATATTTAACATTTAGATTTAAGATCATTTAAGGCAAATCCTCCATGTTGGTGAGGGCAAATCACAGCACGCAGTCCCACCCCTGCTAAGCTAACAGCCAATTATAATCGCGGGGTGTGGCCAATTACCATATCTTCTAAACATTTACAGCTGAAAAATCCAACATTTAAATCCAAACGTTTGACCAGTAGTGTATACAGTACTTAACACACACATTCAAACGTAACACACACATTTAAACTGAAATCCTAATAATGCTGCTAGTCTCTGAGAAACCTTTTACCCTCAGACTCACTTTATTATCACATATAAGTTTACATTATATTTATATAGTGCAATAATACATTATATTTACATGATATTTATATAGTGCAATAATAAAGTCACTGTGAAACAATGTGCAAAATTTTCTTTCATGTTATATTTCACCCACTTCCTGGTTTTACATGTATATATATATAGTTTATGTACTTTCTGGGTAGAAGTGAAATGTCTGTATGTTCCACCATCACTAATATCTTTTCCTCTTCCCATCCTGACATAAAATCAAGGTCAATGCATCTCTAAACATTTTATGTCTCAGAACATTGCAGGAGGTTTAATTACGTAATTGCATCATGCAGTAGCAACATAACCAAGGTCTGGAAGAACTTGACCGGTTATGTTTCTCCACTCATGTATTTGTTCTTTTCTTTTGTCAACCATCTGTGGGCAAAAGTTTCTGTTTGAGATGCAAACTAAGAAGATCCTCAGCCTAAGATACAGCCGGAGCTAATGAGAGCCATCCTGAGAACAGAAATTTTTAATTAAGAAACACATTAACACAGTAACTGCTAAGGATTTCTGGCATATTCTACTATTTCTTATACACTGCTGATGTCTACAAATAATGTGAACTGTAAGTTATTTATCTATAGTAATTCTACCCCGTTTGTGAATATGGATCAGTGTGTTTCATATTGAGTTTTTTCCACAGGTTTTATTCAGATTATTTAGTTATCCAGGATCAATAAGGTTTTGTGATTCTGATTCTAATTAAATAGAGCCGTTTCCCCTCTTCATCCTGCTCTTTTTGTTTCTACTGTATTTCTTCTCTGTTCTGATTTAGACTCAATCGCTGGTGAACTGTGTACTCACAGGTTTAAGTTTTACGTAACATGCCAAAAAAACAGCATTGAATGCAGACTATAAGTCTGGAAATGTGTTGCCTGTCCTCAGAACCACTGGAGCTCATGTGAAAAACAGGCCTAATTCAAACCCGCCACATTAGACAAAGAGACGCAGGGAGAAACAGACAGCCCGGCTCTCTCCCAGCTCACTCACAGTCTCCCACAGTCTCCTTCAGTAGTCCCCAGACTCCCAGCAGTCTTCTCCAGTCTCCCCCACTTTCCCCCAGTCTCCCTTAAACTCCCCCAGTCTCCCCCAGTTTCCCCTAGTCTCCCTCAAACTCCCCCAGTCTCCCCAATCTTCCCCAGTCTCTCTCAGACTCCCTCAGACTCCTCCATTCTCCCCCACTCTCCCCCAGTCTCCCTCAGACTCCCCCAGTCTCCCCCAGTCTCCCCAGTCTCCATAATCTCCCTATTCTCACCGTCTGCCCCAATATTCCCCAGTCTCTCTCAGACTCCTCCAGTTTCCACTAGTCTCCCTCAGACTCCTCCACTCTCCCCCAGTCTCTCCCAATCTCCCCAAGTCTCCCCCAGTCTCCCCCCGACTCCCCTAATCTCCCCAGTGTCCTCCAGTCTCCCTCATTCTAATCCAGTCTCCCTCAGACTCCCCCAGTCTCTCTCAGACTCCCCTAATCTCCCCTAGTCTCCCTCAGACTCCCCCAGTCTCCCCACACTCCCCCACTCTCCCCATTCTGTGGGTGTGAGAGGGAGAGACGCGGTGAGCGGCGGCGCAGTACCGGTTAGGCACTCTCCACCGCTGGCGCAGTAATCGCCTCCTTTGTTGTGCTCCATGCGTGCCTGTCCCTGTCACATGACTGCGTTTCCATGGCGACCGAGGTCTGAGTAATCATTTGCGCAATGACCTTTATTCCCCCGAGGGAGGGGGGAGGAGGGGAGGATGGGAGGGGGGGCTAGAATGAAAGCCGAGCCAGCAGAACCAGAGAGAGAGAGCAGCAGAGCGAGGATACACACATACACACACACACACACACACACACACAAAATACCCGAGGAAGGGGGAGGAAAAAAACAGCAAACTGATTTTCTCTTAGCTGCACTGAGGAGGATCCGGTGGGTTAGATAACGAACAGAGGGGACGAGGAGGGAGAGAGGAATGCAGCGGCAGCAGCTCTGATAGTGGAGATAGAGGGAGGCCGGCGTGGGGAAGAGAGGCAGAGCCCCTCGGCCGGAGCCAGAGCCGGAGTCGGAGCTGGGCCGGTGTGTTAGAGGCCCTTGCAACGGCTCCACAAAGAAACACGGGTTTGTTCGGCCTCCCAGCAGCTGGTGGAGCGTTCACTGATCGCTTAGTGAACGGATCACGGCTCGTTTTTATCCTCAGTAACGACCTCTCAGGTTCAAACACGGACTAGTGCCTCAGTCACTATACAATGAAGTAGAATGGTGACCGGTTAGCGATCCCTCACGCTTTTCAGATCATCCAGGTCATATTTAGACCCTATCATAGTTTAACTTTGCTTTCTGCATCCAGATTCTTAAAGGAAAAACACAAAATGTTATTCTGTACTGGCTGTGTAACAGCAGAGAAAATCTCCAGACACTGAAATATGTTTTTCTTAGAAGATCTAGAATCGGGGCTTCTTGAGCCACATCCGGACGTTTCTAAATTTCCAGAATTTTCCAGAACTGGAGATGGTTTTAAATCTCAGACCTTACCTTTTGTTAGTCTGCTAGTTTGCATCATAATGTGGACTAGCGAGTGCTTCTGGCTCAAAGGAGGTTTTCCCAATTTCGATTTGTGAAACACATTATGGAACATAAATGTTTATCTTTCACTGGATTTCTGAGAATAGCAGGACCTTTTTCATACGTTTTCAGAAGCAAGTAGGTCAAGAAACTGAACTTTCAGTGCAACCAATTCGAAACCAACTTGGAACATCATGCAGGCCTGAAAACGGCTTTTACATTTGTGGCATTTGGGAGACACCCTTATCTAGAACCACAGTCTTACAGTCATTAGTTACAGGGACAGTCTTACACTTATTAGTTACAGAGACAGTCTTACAGACAGTAGTTGCAGAGACAGTCTTACAGTCAGTAGTTACAGGGACAGTCTTACAGTCATTAGTTACAGGGACAGTCTTACAGACAGTAGTTACAAGGACAGTCTTACAGTCAGTAGTTACAGAGACAGTCTTACAGTCAGTAGTTACAGGGACAGTCTTACAGACAGTAGTTACAAGGACAGTCTTACAGTCAGTAGTTACAGGGACAGTCTTACAGTCAGTAGTTACAGAGACAGTCTTACAGTCAGTAGTTACAGGGACAGTCTTACAGTCATTAGTTACAGGGACAGTCTTACAGTCATTAGTTACA
>JBBPDB010000083.1:9855005-9867005 GCA_037974465.1 Brachypetersius altus
TGTGACAGAGTTGGGAAAAAACAAATAAACAAAGCCTTCTTTGTAAAATTGATGACTTAGTGTGTTATATATTATATTATATATATATATATTATATATTATATATTAGGTTGACATAGAATTGCGATTAATTGTGATTAATCGCGATTCATTTTTTCCAAGATTTGCGATTAACTAGTTAATTTTAATTAATCGTGTGTAAACTGTAAGACTAAATTGCACGTTTAAAAATATAATTTTTATATATAGACAGGAATATATAGACAGGAAACTGATATTGGTTCTTGTATAGTATCACTCCAAATAATAATTTTTGGAACCTTCATTTCTCATAGTGCATAATATATATGAAATATTATCTGAACTCAGATTCTGCCAATTTTGACTCTTCTTCATACACATAATACAGCCAGTGTAGGTCTACCATTGTTCTAGTGTGGTTTAAGATCTATAAAACTAGTGTTACATTACTAAAAGTTACATTTAGTTAAGTTGTACTTAACTTGCAGTTAACTTTTTAATTGTTATGTCATAGGCTATCTTAGTCAACCTGAGATCAATCAAATAAGCCATTTTTGATTTGGAAATATGCTTTGATTATGTCATGATGCACCACAAAAATAATAACCAAAAATATCCCCACCTATGAAACTACATCAGGAGTTCTGAGACCTTCCCTATCCTGCGTTCCACCCAAAAATACGGCACTGTGCTGGCTGATTTCCAGTTCATTGTGATTTTAAAATGATACTGGGACCAGAATCTCCAAAATGTATTTCTTTGAGTCCTGAAACTTTCACACAACATAAAAAAGCAAAAGAAAAATAATACAGAAAATCAAAGATGAAAAGTAAATAAATAAATGATTTTGATATGGTTTTCTATGGGCGCTGACAGGATGGTGTGTGAAACTGAAAAGGCTTCAGTCGCTTCCTAAAATATGGAAGGTTATATGATGCCATTTTGATGATGAAGATATAAGAACAAGCTTTATCTTCTAACCAGACTAATGTAACCGTTACACAAAAGGTTTACGGTGTACTAGACATGGATTAGGTGAATATATGTATATCGTGAAAGAGGTTGTGTTTAAAATATTAATTCTTATGCGTGAGATTAAAGTTTCCGAGATGTTGTTCGCCTTAATGGGGCCGATGAGAATAGCACACTGATCCACCCCACCTTTCTTTCTTTCTTTCTATCTATCTCACCCACCCACACCCACTCCCACACGCACACACACACACACACACACACACACACACACACTCACCTTCACATGTCATTGACAATTTCTAAGCACTAAAGCACAGGCTATGAAAAGTAACGTGGCATAAAAAAACCAGTTGCATCCGCAATAGCGCTGTGTTCTTAAAGGCGTTTTTTTGTACACATCAATGCTACGTTCTCTCTCTCACACACACACACACACACACACACACAAACTAACATACACACACACACACGCACACACGACACTGAAAGCTCCTCTTCCAGCACAGCCAATCAGCGCAACGTTGCCTAGGAAACAACCTCTACCCTTGGGAGGCTTTTCATAGATTTCTCTCTTTCTTGATGTTCCCTCTCGTTCCCGGAATACAGTACAGGAAGCAGCAGAGGCACAACCGAGAGGTTTATAAACACACAAAAGACAAAATGTGTTGAATTTAACACTCCTAATACCTTTGAAATGTAATATGCACTCTCTTTGACAGCCTTCTACATGCAGATTGATGGAAAAAAGGAGCTGCATGCTAAATATATCATTACATTTTCCTCTCTCGCAGCCTTTGAACAGGGCATGTAGCCGAGCTGTTAGTCGTCTCAGCGCTGGGACCGTCTCTAGGCATCAGTAAAACTAACCAATAAAGGATGGGTTTCAAATCTTATGGCTACAAACGACTGAAAACTCGTCCTGCAAAAACCACAACATTTTATTCTTAATCCTTCACAATTTTTAATTAAATGCAGACCAAAGAATGAATGTTGATAAGAATAAAATGCAATTGTTTCTCCCTGACAAACACATTTCTGGTTAAAGCTGGGTTGCATGTAAAATACAGGTGTATTTTTTGGGTGGCAAAGCGCCAACTTTTAGTGAACATAGAATAATATAAAGATCTGTATTAAAACATCCAACAGCCTGTCGTGCTCTGCGTGTATAAAACGAATCAAAAAGGCAAGAAGTAAAAATCTACTTGACTTTGAAAGAGGATTCATCATTGATGGCAGGAGCTTCAGTCATTAAGATGATACAGCAGGCTACTGTTTTAGTAGGAACAGGGACTAAAATGACATATACAGTTAGATCCATCGGGAAGGCATCGGTAAACAGGGCAGGAAATTGTAGTCCGAAGTGCTGATTTAGAGACTGTGATGCTCATGGATTTGTACAGTTTACAGTTTTTTTTTCAATTTAAAATTGTGATCAAACTGTTCCCACTTTCTGTTTACATTTAAATTTACCAGAAAATTCATCCATCTTTGTTTTGTTTTGTTTAATTGTCGTGTTGACTGTTAATATTACAGAGAACTTTAATAAGAGTTGCTCAGGGTTGGATGACTGTGTTCCTCCGCTGTGTGTGTCACGTCATCAAATGACTCGTTGACTCAACTTTGACTGAAACATTCTGAAACATTCTGAGGTTGTTAATGCCCTAGTAGGTGTCTATGTGTTATGTAGAGAATATTTACTTAATTAAATCAAGAACATTCTGTCCACTGCTACACAGAGAGAAGAATTAGGTTGCAGCATATAGACACCCTGTTACACAGACAAATGTACATTTTGAGTTCATTGGAGGCCTTTGGAAAAAAATTACAAGGCTGTATGAATCATCCATTTTTTCCACAAGTGGGTGAGTGCATTTGTGGCAGTACAGGCCTATATGCCTGACCCCTTCAATAAGAAGGAACAGATGATTGCATATCAATACACAATTCCGACTGGTCATTTCTTCCCTGATGGGATTGGTCTCTACAAGAGTGACAATGCAGTGTCACTGAATGGTCTGATGACTGTGAAAATCATAAATTATAAACTATCATGTAAATTCTATTACCTTTGTGGTCACCAGATCTTAACCCCATGAAGGAGTTTGGACCAATGTGAGAAACAGCACCCTCCACCAGAATCATCAAAACACCAACTGAGGGAATCCTTTAGAGATGAATGAAGCTTCGTCTCTCCAGTACAGATGCCAAAACGTGTAGAATCTAAAAGGTGCATTGAGGCTACTCTGGTAGCTTGTGTTGGCTCAATACCACACTGTATATTAAGCCTTCCTATCTGAGAATCTAATAAGATACCATTTAAATGACAGATAACCATCTTAGCATTCTCTGTCCATCGGTGCATTTCAGAAAGCATTTCAGATTTTAGTTAAATCTAACCCTGGATCTCTTGTCTAACTTGGTAACTCTGTACCAATACACTTACATTTTTCAACATATAACCTGCTTTGAAGCAAGCATTAATATAGTAAAAGCAGGGAAAGCCTTGTCCTCTTTATTCTTTTAAAAAAAAATAAGCTACTTGATTTTTTTCTCATCTTTTGAGCTTGAGGATGGAGAAGGCAGAAGTAACCCATTCAGCTCAAGTTCCCTTAAATGTCCACTCGAAGTAGGGAGTCAGAACTTGAACAAAGGAATCTCCATCTAAACACAGCCTACAATACAAAAAGAGGTTGAGTACAAACATGAAGATGAAACCAGTGACAAGGCAGCAGGAGTTCCATAAGAAACAGTCCTAATGATGAGCGCAAGTGGAATCAAAAGAGTGAGGCATAATTCACACACAGCGCTTACTTCAGGGTTGACAGTGACATGACTTCTGGGTCGAGCTGTCTGAAATAGAGGGGAAAACTAAAGAGGAGCAGGTGGGTGATATCAACAGGGTACTAACAGAAACAAGTAATTAAACAGAATTAGACAGTGAGTGGAAGTAGGTGATGATATAACATTATTACCATCAGTGCATGTAGTGGAATGACATGGAAGTGGCGTGAAACAAAAACAAGTCGGGTACCTCCCAGGCTGGGCGGTTCTGAGAATGTGTAGGGTGGCCAGAGGGGGGCCCCTAGGACATGGATTGGGCTTATCTGGACAATTTTCATTGGAAGACAAGTACCAATTCCTTGTTGAAAACATCATGGGCAAAGACTCAACTCCTCTCCTCTGGGCCATAGCACTTCTATTCCACCATTCCTCTTGGAACAGAGTCTAAGAATCTGTAACACGGAACACTTGATGGCCATAGAAGGAGTGGGGAACATGTTGCCTCTATCTAGCTTTCCAATGACTGTTTGCCTGAGAAGTGAAACATGGACCATAGGAGACATACTCATTTGAGCAGGCAAACAAAACTTATAGGTAACAGTGTTATCTTGGGATTCAACAAGGGAATGAGGTGATAACTTAGGACCAGGTAAACCTAGATGCAGGTCTCATATTAACAGCCTATCCTTGTTTTCCCAGATAAAACCATTCATTCATGCTAGGGGCAGAGATGGGGACTTGAATCTGAGACTCAGACTCGAGTCGCACTTAAGTCGCACAAACAAAGACTTGTGACTTGACTTTAGACTTGCCCTCGACGACTTGAGAAATGGTTTAAACCTGTAGAGGACAGTTTTGGGGAGTTTTTGGGCATACTCTGTCAACCAGAAAAACTGCTCAGTGAGGTTGCCAGTTATGGGTACCTGCTAACGTACCTGCTGAGCTCCTGGATGATGCGCTCAAATGGTTAGATTAGGAATGGTGCGTGGCTTCCAGCTTGGACACAAATGCCTTCCATGCCCAAGGCATAAACTGGGGCCCTTCGTCAGACAGAATATCCTCCAGCAACCAATAGTACCAGAACCTTGACTGGAACAGTGACTGTCTCCTGGAGGGAGAAACAGAGAACTGAAGAGAAAACTGAAGAGGATAAATTGACAGCCCTTGGAAACGCAGTCCGCTACAGCCAGAACCATGGTGTAGCCTGCTGGGTGTGGGAAGGGCCAAGAGTTTTCCAGTAGGCAAAATACAGGGGCACTTAGTCACAGCATATATGAAGCAGGAGAAACATTGCAGTCATCATTATTTGTGAGTAAGTAGATAGAGGGTTGTCTTAATGCCTGGGTGGCCTATTGCTGGGGCTGTGTGAGCCCATTCCACCATTCATTCATGGAGTGGCTCAGGCACATGTGTTCATTCTGAAGAACGGCCTTCAGGCATGGGTTGGCCCCGCACCTCTTGGGCTATCCACATCAAAACCTCACAGTATCAAAGATACCAACAGCAATGAGGGTGGAATAGGGCAGACTGGGACTTCCTACAACAGGTAACAGGATAAAAGAACATCTGTCTCATAATTCTCAGTGCTTAGCCTATATGCATAATGGTAAACCGAAAATGAGTAATAAGTAGAAACTTAGTCTGGCTTGGATTAAGATCTTTAGCCTACCCTGTGTACTCTGGTGGTCAGTTAACACAAGAAATAGTTGCTGGGCCCCTTTAGCCAATGACATCACTTTTCTAAGGCTGCCTTAGTAGGAAGCATTTCCTAATTCCCAATCTCATGATTGCACTCTGCCTCTGACAGCTTCCTACAGAAACATTGGTAGAGAAACATGGGTGGAGCTTACTAGTGGTTCCATGACTCTGAGAGAGCACCACTCCCAACCCTACTTCTGAGGCAGCCACCTCCAATATGGATTCTGGTTCTGGTATCTTTAAGATTGGTGTGTGAGAAAATAAAGTTTGGTGTAATTGATCAACTCATGGAATTGTACAGCCATAAAGAGAATCAACAAGAGTGGGTGATGGAACTTCACAGTGACCTCATCAATGCAACTGCCAGCTATCCCAATAAAACCACCAGCCAACCCAGAGTCTATAAGAGCAAACAGAAATACATTTTTGTTAGACAAATATTACAGACTGATTTTGAGGCCTTTCTACCACCTGAGCATTGTCCTTGTGGAGGGGGCAATCGATTTTCCAGTGTCCCTCCCCTCCACGGTAAATATAAAACTACTAGTGGCATGGGCTCCAGCATAGGTTTCTCAAGGAGCCATGGATGCATATGATGCAGCAGCAGAACTGGCTTGTTTGGCCAGGCAAGTGATGAGAGTAGGTGGTCTAATGCAGTTGCAAAATAAATCACTTCATCCAGATTTGCCCCACTTCCCAGCATGCGAGTTCAGTCTGTCTGTGTGTTGGTCCATACTATGCACACTCAGTAGATTGTTTGAGCCTCTCTCTGCTACCAGGACATGGAAGGACATATAATAATCACTTACTGAGCCAACACCCTAATGAAGATGGAGGGGCAGATCCCATTTACCTGCCCCTTGAACAGGTGGTTAAAAGCCAGCTGGAAACGATGCATGAACACAATGTTTCCAGGCCCCTGCCTTATCATATGGCCGCTGCCAACTCCTGCACCCTCCCTGTAAACTGCTGGATGATCGTTAAGATCTTCTGTCAATGGGCCATGGGCACTCAATGAAGAAGAGCTTGCGAGTGAGGGCAAAGTTGCGAACTGCAGATGGGTCCCGAGGGCAATGCTTGGGATGCAAACATGGTGGGCAGTGGCGTTGCAGCAGCTGGCTGCTTTCGAACATCAGCAAGAAGCTTGCCCATGGTGTAACCCAACTGGTCAAGATGCTTATAGTCTTCTGGAAGCTGTTGCTGGATGGAAGGAGCCTCTTCAGATGGCAGAGGTATACCTGCTGCTCTATGGTCCAGTCATCTGTCATAGCTTGCATGTGGACGGAAACAAGAGAGTTACACATACTGGAATACAGATTGTTAGCCAAACCTCCTATTTAGAATGGGATTTGTATTTGGCAACTATTTGATTTCATAGATGGACAACACTTCTGTCTTCAGTACATGTCACAATGTTAATATCCATATGTATAATATACGCTTGCATGCTGTGCTGTGGTTTCTGAGATCAGGAAGTACTTCCATGCATGTGCACAATCAGCCTATTTGTTGTGTAGAGAATCTTTACTTAATTAAAGTTTATGCATCTGTTTGTGACATGTTTGGTGAGGCGAAATAAAAAGAGGCATTTACTGCAGAACATGTCCTAATGCATTTCTCATCTACAGAAACAACCAAGTGAGAAAAAACACTTGTTGAACCATTTTATAAAAGAGCACAGTTAACAGGCTGATATCTTCTGTGCATAAAAGTTTGCATAAGAGGATCATGAGATAAGTGTCTAGTGTTCGTGTTTTGTTGAATATACCAAAAGGCACACATTGGAGAACTCTCACTTGGAAACTCAAGGCTGTCTAGTCGTCTTAAAAAGACAAAATTCTACAGCTCATGCATTCCTCTGTTCATGCAAAGTCATATAATTTATTGTCTCTTTCATTCTTTGTTAAGTTTGTGTCCGTGTGTATGTGTGTATGTGTGAGGTTCTGCATTTAGTGGTCTTCAGTGTTTGCGTCTGTAATTTCAAGAATTTATTGGTGCATAGGGCAAAAAATAGAACAGAATGACACTCAGTTCTGACATTTGTGCACCAATAAATGTATAATAATCATTACAATATATATACAGTAATTCGAAATTTGCAAAAATTAACAAGTTAAGAAGGAGCAAAAAGTATCAAATAACTGGTTAAAATTACAATTTATATGTATATATAGTATAGTACAATGCTCTTGTTAAAAAAGCTACCATTATGTACAAAACAGATAGCAATGCAACTACACTGTAAAAGTAGCTTTTACATTAAAGTTACCTCATAAATTCAAATAAAATGATAATTACTTGCAAATTTTAGAATTTGTTCTATGCAACAAAAAATACAAATAAGATGTTTCTCATTCTGAAAAGCTTTAGATGCTTTTATCTGTCTATGAAAACACAGGTCAGTATTATATTATTTTATTATTATTTTATTTCTCCAGTGCGAATTGCAAGAGTAGGTTCATAGTCCAAGAGAGATGCATAAAAGATGCATAAAATAAAAAATGTCTGTGTGGGTAATTAGCTCATGCTGAAAAATATGATAACAGTAATATTTAAATAAGTGTGTTTATAAGCAGTCTACAGGAAAAAAAAAACCTTTTAGACCAAAACCACATTTGTTACAGTTACTGGCCCCATATTACCAATATACCTGAGATGATTATTTAAACCTCTGCTTCCTGTTTCACCAGGGTATGTGTGAGCTGACACAGAGGCCAGATTCCATTAGACATTCATCAACATGGGGAAGACTATAGAATATGTCCAAGTTGAAGTTAAGACTATCTTTATTGAGACCAAGACAAGCCCAAGACCAGGACTAGTTAAGACCTGATCAAGTTCAAAGAGGTTTGAGTGCATTCAGATGAGAATTAAAAGACATGTGACTGGTTATCAGATGGCCAATGTCAGTCCCATTCTAGATGTATTTTAAAAAAATTAAATAAATACCCTTTTCCTGAACATGATCTCTTAATCGGTGATTTACTGTGATTGAGTAATTCATCGGGGAAAAGGGGCCGATGGACTTGGTCAGAAACAACTAGAATATACTGAAATACTGATGGCCAAGACCAAGACAAGTCAAAGTGCAAATATCCTTGCGTCTAAGACAAGTCTAAGACAACAGAAAAAAAACATATTTTATAAGACCAGACTCAAGTGCCATGGCCCTGGAATGAGATAGATAAAGATAAAATAATGCTTTATTAGTCCCATGGATGGGAAATTTGCAGCAGCAAAGAAGAAGGCATAGAAGTGGCATAGAATAATAACTATATTATGTAATATTTACACAGTGGTTCTGAGGCCTAGCAGCAGTAGACATTAAATGAAACACAGTAATAGTGATGCACAAGAAATATTGCATACTGTACGTGTGGATGTGTGTGTTTGCTTGTTTGTGGTCAACTACGAGATGTTGTTTGAACAGTCTGACAGCAGCTAGTAGGACCTGTGGAATCTCTCCTTCACACACTGAAGGTGCAGCAGCCTATCACTGAAGGAGCTGCTCAGACTCTCTTGCATGGGGTAGGAGATGTTCTCCAACAGAGACAGCAGCTTAGCCACAATTATTCTATCCCTCACTGCCTCCACTGGGTCCAGAGGGCATCCTAGAACAGAGCTGGCCCTTCAGATCAGCCTGTTCAGTTTCTTTCTGTCCCCAATGGAGACGCCAATGCCCCAAAAGACCACACCATAAAAGATGGCCAATGCCACTGCAGAGTCGTAAAATGTCTTGAAATGATACTTTCCGACACACAGCCCTGGGTTCTCACGTACTATGGTCGGTTAGTGAGGTGGTCCAGAATCCATGTGGTGAGGTGATATTGCACACACCCAGCTTGTCTCCCAGCCTTGTGGGTGGGATGGTGTTGAAGGCACTGGAGAGATCACACGATTCTCACAGTGCTTCCAGCGTTCTCCAGGTGAGAGAAGCATATAGTGGATTTGAAATGGCTCCAGCACTGAGCTCACCAGGGGCCGAAGATGTGCAAAGACAACCTGCTCTGGGGTCTTCATCAGGTGGGAGGGTCTTAGCATTTAGGTACCACACAAGAGGTTTTTGATGGCTTTGGTACTCTCTCCAGCTTCAGGCTCAGATTGAACATGTACTGAGTTATCCCACATAGTTAATTTGCACAGGACTTATGAAGCCTTGAGCTGATGCCATCTGGACCCGCCGCCTTCCTAGCGTTGTCCTCCTCAGTTCCCTCCTTGCCTGGGTCGTTGAAAGAAACAGGCTGGAGGAGGTTGTTTGTGTGCTGGAGGTGGTGGTTTGGGGCTAGGGGCTGTGAGCAGAGAATGTAGAGAAGGTGTGAAGTGTCTGAAGTGACGCTGAGTAGGGGGTTGGGATGTCTGCAGCAGATGTTGAAGGCTTCGTCAGGGAGGACAGTACAGGGAGAGGGTGAGGGGTAGGGATTCAGTACATCTGCCCATCTCATGTCCGACACCAGCAGAGAGTTCTGTTCCTTGTGGCCTGAGATGGTTCTAAGACCCCCACAGGCTCCGCTGACATTGTTCTGCTGCAGTTGATTCTCCATCCTCTGCCTGCAGCTGGATTTCGTATCCTTGATCAGCCTTTTCAAGGAGGTCAAGTAAGTTTTCATTGTCCTTTCAACCATATACACACAGTACATAGTGAAGACGAAACTGCGTTCCTCCAGAACCATGGAGCAACAGAAGAGGAGAAGAGACCAGAGCACAAGACCTCAAGGGCAGACAGGACAATGAGCTAGATAAAAAAAACACAAGAGCAACAATACAACTAGATGAGACAAAACAAGACAACATTCAGTGCAATTGACAACAGCTACAGTACAAATTAATACAGTATTTTGACAGGAACCCCAGGTCACCACCGTCCCAGGTCCATAAGGTCTGCTACTCCCCATGCCAAGATAGCCTTAAGTGGTTCGGCTGCTATGACACCCCACATGCTCCTCCCCCAGTCATGTGCAACTGACGTTTAAAGCTCCAGTGGACTTTGTTGTTCCTGTTCCTGTTGTTACGGACTAGAGACTTACAGCTACTCTTATTGACTCTTAACTGTAACAACTCTGTAAATAAGTTAATTCATGGCCTTCGTTAGTCATCTCAATAGAGACTCTCTTTCCTCTCACACCGGGGCGACCTGAGGAGGATGGGTTCACCTTTTGAGTCTTGGTTCCGCCCAAGGTTTCTTCCTCCAGCTGAGGGAGTTTTACCTCACCTTTGGCTCACTAGGGGTCGGATCTGGACTTTGTAAAGCTGCATTGTGACAACTTGGTTGTAAAAAGCACTATATAAATACAATTTTATTGAATTAAGGGATACTGTGCTAAAAGTATACATTTCTCCAACAAATATCATCTTTGTAAAGATTTAAAAAGAACTTTTAACAACATTTGACCTACAGTAAAATGATCCAATAATTTTATTATGCAAATATATAAGCCAAATGTTTTTTTCCTATATACATAACCTAAATCATATGCTGTATTTTCAAAATTGTTATTGAACTGCTATGTTGCAATAAGGAAGAGGTTATTTTAGCTCAAAAATGTTTTTCCATTATCAATTAAAACCTGTTTTATACTTATTTTATACTTATACGGTTATTGTTTACAGGCCTATATATATCAGGCGTTAGTTAAGCCTAAGCATATAAGGAGTGTAAAGTTTAAGGGACTTCCACATAACGTAATGGGGTCTTGGGAGAACTCGTAAATTGGTAAAGAGCAATTATATTATGCAAAGGGTCCACCTTAAAAGGTTCTTTATGTTCAATTATCTAATTCAAATTGTTCTTTAGGGAACTCTAATGGTCTTCTGTGGTATTGCTTTGGCCTTACAAAGACATAACATTTCTGGAATTTGGTTATTGTTTGGATTCAGTTTTAAAAGGAAACCTGTTCAAAGAAACATCTGAATTTTATGAACCTTATGTAACAGTTCCAAAAAATCAATAAAGAAACTTATTAGCAGACATTCTATAAACAACACCTTATTTCTGCAAATAACCATTGACCGGTTCACCAGTTCTTTACAGGGTCCTTATTTAAGAGTTCCTTGCTGCACTCTCTTTAGAGATCTATCTTTTAAAGAACCTTTGTGATGGCATGAAGCATCTTCATTTTTATCCATAATTTACAAAATACTACCAGTTTTAAAGGACATCACCTTAAGATTTTGTCCTTTAGGGTTAATTGTAATAATGAACCAACACCTGGCTGAACAGGTCAGGCCACCCGGGGAAAATATACATATATATTTAAAAGTTTAAAAGTGCGCGAGCTGGAAAAGTCACTGAAATATCAAGGTGAAATTCATCATAGCTTGCGTAGTGTTGATACAGCTCACTCTGTCCGGGGGAGAGACCGAGACAGGATTGAAATGTGCGTGAACCGGACAAAAAATCACGGTTCGGATCATGGTTTTAAGTCATGGATCGGATCCGTTTTCGGATCAGCAAATTAAACTTTTCATTTATTTAAGTATTTTTGCCCATTAAAAACATTCCATGCAATTATATAACGACAATATAGG
>JBBPDB010000083.1:9893808-9905612 GCA_037974465.1 Brachypetersius altus
TGTGTGTGTGTGTGTGTGTGTGTGTGTTTGTGTGTGTGTGTGTGTGTGTGTGTGTGTGTGTGTGTGTGTGTGTGTTGCAGTCCAGGGGATCGTATTACAGTAATAGATGATTCCAATGAGGAGTGGTGGAGAGTAAGTATGTTACAGCATAAAACTCTCAAACTCAAGTGAAAGTAATGCAATACCAAACTTGGTATAGACTTTTAACCAATATTTGCATTACTAATAAAATACTTAGCAGTCAGTTATTTATCTATAGTGTTTTAAGCCCAGTATTTTTGTATACAATATAGTGTCATTTGGTTTTATTAGATTTGTTTTTGACTTCATATTTAAAATTTTTCTTGTCCTTGTGCCTATTTGTATCTGTGAAGTCATAAAAGCAATTTCCTCCAGGATTAAAAAAGTCTCCTGACTCTGATTCTGAACTTTGTCATCTCTGCTATATGTATACAGTGAGATGAGATGGCATGGCTTCAGATTTCGCAGCAGAAAAAGACACATGGAGTGCGCATATATAAATAAGACTTACATATAAACTCTAATCTAGAAGTCAAAATGTACAATTTTGTACAAAGGTAATTTGTAATGTTATACTGGAATGTAATTGTGTGCTTTAGAAGTGCAAATGATCATCAGTTCAATATAAATATACAGTTAGTCTTTAAAAAAGTTTTACTGCTGTTCATACAACTGAAGGCAAAAATAAATAAAACAAAACAGGAGGTACTAGAATCAGCTTAAATTAGATTATTAAAAAATTAATAGATTATCTAAAAACTAGTTACTTATCCTGCATTCTTCAAGATTCAGTATTTGTCATACATACAGTGGGGCAAAAAAGTATTTAGTCAGCCACCAATTGTGCAAGTTGTCCCACTTAAAAAGATGAGAGAGGCCTGTAATTTTCACCATCGGTATACCTCAACTTGTCACGGGTTGGGCCGCGAAGCCCAGACCCGGAGCTACCTGCAAGTGCACAGGAACGGGCAGACAGGCACAGATCCATGCTAACGTGAATTTTATTAAAGAGAACAGAAACGAGCACGATGGCCACCAGAGACAGGAACAGAACACTATAACTCAGGTGTAACTCAGATGATGGACTCATGGTGAATGTGACACAAAACAAGACAAATACTAAGAATAATCAAGAACCAAAATACAGAACAGGTGAAACAAGCGTGACAAAGCAGAACCCAGAACACATATCAAAATAAAAGCCCCCCAAAACATGAACAGAAAAAAACAGAAACAACAACTAAAAAGCAGTGGCCCTACCCGGCCACTGACCAGACCGTGACAGGTGTAATGTTTTCATCATGTAGCGCATTTACACAATTTTCACACATTTAGAGCTAAATGTATTAGAAAAAATAGTAAATGTTGCACTTTTATAAACGGAGATTGTAAATGTGGGATTTTAATGTAGCACTTTTACAAACTGTTAGATATGCTTATTGGCCACACTCCACAATTACAATTGGCTGTTACTTAGCAGGGGGGGTGCTGTGTGCTGTGATATGCCCTCACCAACATGGAGGATTTCCCTTAAATTATCTTAAATCTATTTAAATGTTAAATATGAAAAATATATCTCACACTCACTGTTAGATAGGGATTCACTGTTAGATGTGGACCACTTTACACATTTTAAATTGCACAATCTGGGCACAATCTGGGTATCTGGGAACAACCCTGGTATCTGAGTATTTGGTGGGATCAGTGAAATTGTCAAATGAGGTAATAATGTGGGCAGAACACCTGAACACACACTGACTTAGTCGTACCTGAACGGGTTTTTCTTCTTGCTTGAACTTCACCAGGCATGTTGCTTTTTCACTCTTTTTGGAGTCAATTCATGCCAGCATTACGGTGTGTGTGTGTGTGTGTGTAGGTAGAGAGATTTACATGCAGTAAGTATGGTAAACATATTTTATCACTTATTCAAGCACACAGGCAGTAAATCAGGTTTGGCGCCGCATCCCCCCTCATCTCAGGGCTATAAAATGGATTAATGAGACCTGCACCCCCTTAAGGATCTGCCAGACACATTTATACACACAGACCACTGCCTCCTCTGTGTCAACATCTCTCATGATTACTGTGGGAGAATTTAATCTTATAACGTATTTATAACAGCAGTAAAGTACGATGATAACAGAATGCTGAAGAATCTAAAGAATAATCAGAGTAAAAAAGGAAATAACTATTATGGGCCCTTGGTGGAGCAGTGGGTAGCATTGTTGTCTCACACCTCTGGGTTGGGGGTTCGAGTGTGGGTGTGTGTGTGTGCCCTGTGGTGAGCTGGTGCCCCGGCCTCGTGCCTCGTACTGACCGTATTATATAGCTTGAATTGACAAATTAAAAAATGACTCTGACTTTGAATTGAACTTGTGTCTCCAGGTGGAAAGTGGGGAGTTGTTACAGGAAAATGGATTCTGATTCTGAGTTCCTGGCGCAGGCACTAGTGAGGGAAGATCACTTCTCTCCACAGAAACAGTTCAAACTGATCATTCTGATTCACACTTGTTAACTTCAGCATAGTCATCCTGCCTTCTTTGATTTGGCTTCCAAAGTTAGTTTAAAAACCAACTAGTGGCTGTTTTTTTAAGTGGGCCTTGCCCGCCATGCCCCCTCGTACTTATGCTAGTTGTTTATGTTTGGGCCCTGTCTGCCACTCTCCCTTGTCCCCTTGTTTGCCCTCTTGTCGTCGTGCTGGTTGTTCATGTTTGGGCCTTGTGAATTCCAGTCCAGTCTATACAGGGGTAACATCACTATTTACATTCTAGCACTGCGGGAGACAGCAGTTTAGTGTAAACTGTACAGTACAGATACAGGTTTCTGTCACATTTTCCTTAAGGGTAATATATTAAACTGGGTTGAAAATGACTATTCTGAATGTGCCAGTGTGGCTCTCAATATTTGGTCCCAGATCCCTCAGCTTTGCTACATTTTTATGAATGCGATCTCAGGAATCTGATCGCATTAATATAGAAAATTGAACTGAAGTTTAGAAATGTTATGATTAAAGGTTATAATCAAGTATTCAAAAGAAGCTTAAACAGTGACATATTGGGAAGGTTTTAAACACAAATGTCCTAAACAAAATGACCCATTTGCGAGTAACAGCTCTTCTGTTTTTACAGTGGGAAGCAAAACCCATTTGCTTCTTCCAGGCAACACTCTGTGAATGTGTGTGTGTGTGTGTGTGTGTGTGAGTGTGTGTGTGTGAGTGAGTGACTGAGTGTGCAAAGCTCTTATCAGAGCAATAGGTGATGTTTTTAATATTAATCTACAATGTAGCAGATAATAAACACAAATAAAATCGTGGAATGACAAGGTGTGTCCAAACTTTTGACAGCTTGTGTATAACTGCACTATTAGCCACTGTTGAGCCCCATCATGTGCTGTTTTTCTGATTAACTCTCGCAGCCCAGCCCCGGTGCCGGTTTGATTTGGCCAGAAAGCACATTTTAAGATTTATAAATACTTATAACAGCAAAAAACCTGTTTGCACACTCAAAACCACAAAAGCGACTGACAGCAGTGACGAGTCACACATTAGGGTTCTGCCTCTTCGATTCTGAGTGCTCCTGCATTTACTGTCCACCAAAATCCTTTTTAATAGGACCGCCAGTACACAACACGACAACATCTGATTAAAAATACACTTCCACACCGCTCACATCCTCGCCAAACACGAGGACAGGACTAACATCCCACGTCCCTTTTTATTAGTCCATAATGCTTATTAGTGTCTACAAATGCCTTGCATCTTCAGTACCAACCTAAAAAAACAATGCACATACTTCCAGATTCTCTAAATTCCATCTTTTACTACATAATTCACAGAATCAGATTGGCTAAGTAAATGGGCGAACACAGACAAGGAATTTGGTTCCGGTCGATGGTGTCAGTATAAAACAACAACAATATGTAAAGACACAATGAACAATATACTGAACAATATAATATAAAATAATATACAGCCTTCAATATAATACACCATATAGATTTCTATTCATAAATATAAACACAAATGTTAATATATGTATACAAGTATTATTTTTACATATGATATATTAATATATACATACATATATAGTAAACCCTCAGGTCAGGATTCAGTCTAACGCAGATTTTTCTGAGAACCGCGCTGAAAAGTTGTCGCCCACCATAAAAAGAAGAAGAAGAAGCTGCTGCAGCATGTAGCATGTCTTGTCCTCGTATTTTAGTGTTTTAACCCCCCCGCCATGTTCAACAGTTATTTCAGTTTATTTAGTATTAGTAAGCTAACCATTAATGCTAATGTTTTTTTATCACTAAAGTGTTCATTATTTATTTACCTTTACATTTTCTTTAAGGGTAATGCATTAAACTGAGTTAAAAATGAAATTAAAGTGTTCTGGGAGCAGATTTGTGGGCATATTTAAGGTTAACACCATAACACCATTTTTAGGCATTTCTTTTTTGCCAAAACACCACAACGTATTTTTTCACTATACGCGGGTGCTCTTGGGAAGTTTACTCTATATTTATACAGCATGGGCAGCTGGTGGCCTAGTGGTCAGAACTTTGGCCCAGCAGTCAGAAGGTTGTGAATCCCAACACTGCTGGACACCACTGAGGTTCCCTTGAGTAAGGTTCCGTCCTCACACACTGCTCCCCAGCGCTCCTCATTTGTGGCAGCCCCCAGCTTCACTTGTTGAATGTGTTAAATGCAGAGAAAGAATTTTACACTGTGTGTACACTATAAGGGTTAATAAAAATAAATCAAATTAAAGTAAAAATATACAATCTAAACTTATGAACAAAAAATACAAAGATCATCTGAAAGATCTCCTCACAGGGTTCAGAGTCCAGGCCTTCAAACAGAAAACCCTTTTAGCAAATACTTTTCTTTTAAGAAGGGAAGAAGCAGTATGTTGAAACAGCAACAAAGCGAATAACAGGCCGAGGCAGAATCCGCTTCCACTGAAAGAGCATGTGGTGTCGCTCCCCACCCCCACCATCCACTAAACACACACACACACACACACACGTGCATGTACACACCCACTGAAACACACCACTACTGTTGTTAAAGAGAGAAATGTCTCATATAGCAACAGATCTTCAGTATTTATTTGAAGTTAAATGATTAAGGAATACAGCCTAGCCTAGACTAAACCCAAACATAAACTCTAAAACACTTAGTTTACAGTTTAGAATCTTTTAAACTGGAATTAATAAACATGCTTGTGAATTTAATACACTGTTCTTTTAGGGCTTCACATGAAAATATCTTGGAACACTTCTCTGAAGGCCAGTGATTGTGAGGGAGCAGGAATAAACCTTTCAGAACAACAGATATAAACCTACATAAACTGATATAAACCTACATAAACTGACATAAACTGACATAAACTGACATAAACCTACATAAACTGATATAAACTGACATAAACCTACATAAACTGACAAAAACCTACATAAACTGACATAAACCTACATAAAAGTATATAAACTGACAAAAACCTACGTAAACCTTTCAGAACAACAGATATAAACCTACATAAACTGATATAAACTGTCATAAATCTACATAAACTAACATAAACCTACACAAACCGACATAAACTGACATAAACCTACACAAACTGACATAAACCTGCATAACCTGACATAAACTGCCATAAACCTACGTAAACTGACATAAACTGCCATAAACTGACAAAAACCTACATAAACCTACACAAACTGACATAAACCTGCATAAACCTACATAAACTGACATAAACCTACATAAACCGACATAAACCTAAACAAACCAACATAACATTTGAACAATTTCCTCTGGGATAAATAAAGTTTTCTGATTCTGATTCTGATTCTGATAAACTGCATAACCTGACATAAACTGACATAAACCTACAAAAACTGACATAAACCTACATAAACTGACATAAACCTACATAAACTGACATAAACCTGCATAAACTGACATAAACTGACAAACACTGCACTTTTTTATAGGTGCAAATATTGAACTGCAGAGCTTTGCCATTTTAAGAATGGTATTATTTGTATAGTGTATTTTTATACTATACTATTGTGTTTGGTTTTTATTCTGTTGTTTCTCTGGTCTTACCTTTGTTCTGTCCACTTTTTGCCCATGCAAATTTCCCACTGAGAACTAATACAGGGTTTTCTTATCTTATCTTAGAAATGTGTATGTATGTTTATGTCCATTGTGTCTGTAGTGTTTTTCCAAATATTTTTAATTGCAAATGAGCTGGTAATGAACGGTAATGGCCCTCAGAGCTATGCTGAAGCTCTGCTGCAGTGTGTTATAAAGTGGGATTGGTCTCTTTCAAACAGATTTTTGAACATTTAGTACTTTTTTCTACTAAATACAAACTAACATACAAAATCATAACAGCGTGCCAATTATTTATATAAGTTCATTATAGTAGTCTAATTAATAATGACTTCTTGTGCTCGTTGGGCATCTACAATCAAAATACAGAAACCTTGTTGCCTCAAGATGGCACACAAACCAGCGGCAGCACTGCAGGGCTTTCTACAAAGCATGGCGGTGGAGGAGCTTTTACATTTTCTCACACAGAAATGACAGAACTCACATTTTAATGAACATAAAACAGAAACACTTTATGACAAAAACAAATGCAACGTCGCTGCAGGTTTTAACAACAACAAAAAACACAAAGAAAAGTAGATGTTTTTGTAAAAAATATAATTAATGACATAGTTGCCCAAGTGTGGTCAGAAACATGTCTATTGCAGGTCCCATCCTCATCCTCCTTCTACTGCTCTCACTCGATGCTTTTGTCTAAGAATTTGATGCCTTTGTCTAAGAATTCACTCACAGTGTGTCAATCAGTGAAATCTAGTGCTGTCAAGCGATTCAAATTTTTGATCTAATTAATTACATGGTGTGGCGATTAATTAATCTAATTAATTGCATTTAATCGCACATACATATAGACATTACAAGATGCAGTTAACTCCCGCCACACAGAGCCTGATCTGAACCGCTCAGAGACGGGTCGGCCGAGTCATAAGTGAATCCACCGGTTAACTTTTGCCACAGAGTCGGATCTAATCTGGCAGGTTTAATTTAACGCTACCCGAAACACCAGTACATGATAGATTACACGAGTTAACTTCCTTTCTAACAGAAAATATTAATCAATCTAGCACTTCCCGATCTCGACCTTAGCCTAATGAGTGAATCTACCGGCGTACAGGCTACACCGCGGGGGACCAAGCGTAGCGCAAAGCACATGAGTTCCACAGACTCGTTCTTACACTGACACTCGTTCTTACCGGCCGCTGTCAATTTGGCAATAGTGACTCAAGTGACTCGCAGATCCGGATCACTTTACTGAGTGACTCAGAGGGAGCCGAATCCGAAAAAGGATCCGAGTATCCCAGCTCTACTAGCTTGCTGCAGTTCTACAAAGTGTAACGTCACATGTCCATATACGTTAATTGCGTTAAAAATATTATTGCGTTCTGTGATTAATTAATCTAATTAACGTGTTAAATTCCCTAATATATATATATTCTTTTGTAGCTATGACTTTTAACTGATGACCATTTGTCTTGTAAGGAACACAACCAGTATGTAGTAAAAGTTTCAGTTCTTATTGGGCTTTTACCATAGAAATAAGTCATGCTTTTCTTTTTATGCAAAACAGAAAGTGGTGCAATTAACATTTTTTGCCTGTTATTGATTATGAAGATATACTATATAATAAATGTATCTGCTCTTCGTCTTCATATGTTGGATAGTGTGTATCATGAGGCACTGAGGTTTATTACAAACTGTGGTTTTCGCACTCATCACTGTGTGCTCTATATTAAAGTAGATTAGTCATCTTCATATGCTCGCCGCCTCAGTCACTGGTGTGTGTTCATCTATAAAGCCATTCTGGGAAACCGTCTTAATCAACACTTTTGATATGGAAACGTGGAGGTAATATCCTCTGTTCAATGGGCATTTTGAAATTGCTTGTCCCAAAACTAAGAACTGAATTGGAAAAGAAAGCTTTTAGGTTTTCGGCACCTGATGCCTGGAATAATCTTCTGAAATTAATTTGCAAAACACAGTATCCCTGAATGATTTTACATCTCAGGAAGGTCAGGCGTTCTCTATGCGAGTGTTTTATTTAAGTATGTTTTATTGTAATTATTTTTTTCTATTGTGTGACTGTCAGACTGTCGCTGTGTTATATATGTGTGTATATATAGTAAGTGAAACAAAGCACTGTTTAGTGCAAATTGTCAATTACACATAAACTCATTCACATTTAGGGTGGCCTAGATTCAGTTAAAGTATAGGAAAGTCAATACAATATCAGTCAATCAGCCAAAGCAACAGGCTTTGATTGCGGTGTCTATAGGCCAGGAATTTCCTTGTGGGTCAAACAATCAGCGTGTTCTCGTTGATAAGACGCAAAGGGCCTTTATTTGCAGTCCTACTGCAGCAGCTCAACCTCTGGATAAAGTTACGTAAGCAGAGACGTACCTGTGACGCTCATTTACTGCTCACTGAGAAGTCTTTAGGGCCGTAGACAAACAATGGAAACTGGACAGCCCTATTGCCAGTGAGGTAATACAGTAATGGCAGGAGTCTGACTTCTGTTTAAATTCACATAGTTAACCATAACACAACTCAAATACAAAACTAACACAAACAGTTGTGCACATGTATGATGAATGTGAATGATGTTTGTGGCAGGGATCAGAATATTGAAGCAATGTCATATAAAAATCTGCATATGGGGGCTTAGATCATCTCAGGTCATAGAAGTAGAGATTATATTACAGTAGTAACAATATCTCTGAGCTCTTCTTGACACTACAGAGGAGGGAAAGAAATGAGGAAGCGTCTCATTTCTGCTAATAGCACACACAACCTAAACAAATCTGAAACACGGGCCCAACCCACAAAATAACCACAGGTCTGGGACTCCTCTTTCAGCTACTTTGTTTTGCAGTGTTTGTTTTCGGTCTGCGTCATGGACAGCAAGGCGTGTCGTGCTGAGCATATTTTACTCAGTTATGTAAGTTTCAGCTATGATCAGAACGAGTCAGCGATTATAGAAAAGAAGCACATATTGTAAATGTTTGAATAACGACGGGTTTAGATGGGGTTCAGATGGGACCTGGTCTGTCAAACATTGGACAGACTGTGTTCGAATTCTCGGGTCTGAGGAAAAAATGAAAACTGAAACAACTGTGTTTTTCTTAAAGGCAAGTTAAAAAGAAAAGACACCAACAGGGCTATTGGAATTTATCATATGACCAACTGCAATAACAAAAACATTTGTGAAATACATCACTAACATTCTATATACAATGTTTCATATGATTGAAGCTATGACAGTTACCTCCTGCTCATGTTTATATTTCTGATTTTTAAGAAAATATAAACATGACTTATAACAAGGCAGCTGGAGGTGTGTATGTTGTTGTTACAGCTTCCACCACAGAGAAATGTCCTTTTAAATTAACTGGTTTATCTGGTATTCTAACAGATGCCTTTTACAGCACAGTTTGCGAGCCACCGAGAGAATATATAAACTAAATAGGGGCACCCCTTTCAAACGGAACCTCCCAAAGGAATGGAAATGTTAACAGGGATACTTCTGAAGTGTTACTTAACAGCCCCCAGTTGAGTATTATATATTCCCCCCCATATCTGCCCACCTCATTGGGGAGGTCACTGAATACAGGAAAGAAGAAACCTTTCCCCCCTTCGTCATCAAAGAAAGCCTTGTGTTCACAAAATCCCTTCCAACTGTCAGTGTTCACAGACACATGTGAGGAGAGATACTTTTACTGTTGAAAAATAACTATAAATGTAGTATTTTAAAACGGGTGAGCTGTAAAATGGGTTCCACAGGCTCATTATTTCAGGAATCGGTCAGGAGACATAGTCTGCATTGCAAGTGCTTCTAATTCTGGAAGCCGACAGCTCCTCTGCCAGAGACGAAAATATATTCTCGTCCAGTTCGGAGAGAGTTGCTTCCAGAGTTTTCTGGTGAGAGCCGGCTGTAGTGTTAGGTAATAAAATCCTGCTCATCAGCATAGTGGCAGAGTCATAAAGACGGTGAGACCCATTCTCGTTGGCTCGAGGTTAATAACCTTCTTGCATGCGAGCAAGCAATACTACGGCAGTGTGGCCAAGGCCTGCCATTTTCATGGCTGCAAGTAAGTTAGGTGTAGGAAAACTGAAAGCCTAGGTTCAAGATCTATGAATCCTCCTGCTGTAGCCCATACTTTACCCTGCAACAGTGAAGAGCTGCTCGGAATACTGTGGGAGGCTGAAAGGAATGCATTGGAAAACCATTTGTTGAGTCCGCAGGGAGTCTCTACAACCCCGCTCTGCAGGAAATACGTAGAGTTTCCATTCGTTGTCGACACTCTGTTTAACTCTGGCCACAGTGAAGCATATAGCGTGTTGTTAAAAGTGATGAATGAATTAGCTACAAATACATTTTAGTGCTTTAACTACTTGCTACCATTCTCGCTTCCACTCCGTTTTTGGTCCAGTTACAAATAACTAAGTTTGAACCATTCTCTTTATAAATCTGTGTTTCTGCTAGTCGTCCATAGCTCAGGGATCAACTTCCTCTCTGAGAGAGAGAGAGCATTTACAGCCTCATGCTTATCAGCACTCTTTTTATTGTTATTGCCCAAAAAAGATGCCATGACCGAGTGACTGCCCCATGGTCTCTATTACATAAAAGCAACTTCGTTTTTTTCACTGTGTATACGCCGAGCAAGAGGTTACCATAGTGACCATACTTCTACATGAAAGCCATGTTAAAAAGACCTCATTGTCCATGTAAACGGTATGTAAGTGTGACGCAAGCCAAAACTAAACATAAAGCACGTCACATAAAGGTAACACAAAATTGGATGTTGACCTTTCAGCCGAGACACTTATATTGATTTGGCACATTCGTACATGAACTCCGTCAATATTTTACCATCATATATTCCCTGGGTTTCTCAGACACACAGAGCCATAATGTTTCAGACTATAGAACCACCTGAACAAGGATTAATAAAACACACCATGAGGTATTTCTATAACACTTCAACCTTTTTCACACTTTGCACCGAGAATTTGACACTTTCCTATACAAGCAGCAGGAAAAAGTGTGTGTGTGCATTGATTTGGGGCGGGGGGCTCTGATAGGTACGCCAAGTAAACTTCAACTAAACATGAGACTCTGTTCGTCTTTTAGATAAGGTGTTTATGTACTAAAAGATATTATAGAACAGAGTTAGATTACAGCACACTGATAAGATCTGGGCTCGTAATGAGTTTTCCATGCCATGTATTCACATCTCTCCAGAGTGCTTTTCACACCACTGAGCTAAGTCATATATTTCAAACCATCTACCAGTTTTATAACCTTATCAGTGCTCTGTTGTAACCATTCCAATAAAATATCTGCACTTTACACATTCTTATTACCTGCAATAATGGCATGAGTAATGATTTGTAATGTAAGAGATTTAAAACCCAAGGAATAGATGATAACAATAATCTCTAACTTTTACTTGTGATTGTTGATATTTGGATTAAATTCATTACAAATCCTACAATATGTTAAAAATATTGCGTTAACTATTGTTTGTGTTAATTTATTTTCTATAACGCTTTAAAATAAATTGATCGCGTGATTAATTTGAAAATTAAATGCCCCTCTGCACTGCAGTACCACACAATCAGTGGGGGCAGTATTGCGCTACGTCGGCGACCAGCATGCCAGAAGAAG
>JBBPDB010000083.1:9960883-9974445 GCA_037974465.1 Brachypetersius altus
CAAACACTGTACCTGCAGGAAAAACTAAACACAGATCTGAAATCAGCATGAAAAACACTACAGAACCCACAGAAACTCATCTCTGATGATTCTGACCTGTTGACCTGTATAATTGCAGACCAATAGCCCAAGACCAATGCCTTTTATTAAATAGTGTGCATGACTGTGTCTAGAATACTTATACGTAAGAGACCATTTGGTCTACGAATGTCTTTTGGTTACATAAGCTTCTGTTACAACAATCTTGCCTTCTAATTACACGTGGCTCTGAAATGCTTTGATCTGATGTGTAAGCGAGGCCTTAAGTGTCACCTACAGCTACACTAGTACAGGCTCTAGAGTGTTGGGTCTTTCTTTACACCTACTGGGCTTAAAGAAGCATTTGTCCGTTGTTAATCTGCTTGAATCTGCTGGGCTGTTCTTTCCTGACACTGATGTTCTTCCACCTCCAGGGGAGCCACGTCTGTGGTATTTCGCTGTCGACAGAAAGGCACACAGAAACCCTACGCTGTGAAAATGCTGAAGAAAACGGTGAGTACGCTGACAGATCTCTGTACACCATCTACACTATCAGTCAAAAGTTTGGAGACACCCTCTCATTCAACGAGTTCCATTGTGTTTATTATCGGCTACATTGTAGATTGATATTGAGAACATCACCTATTGCTCTGATAACAGCTTTGCACTTTCTTGGCATTTTTTTCACAGGTTCAGGAGTTCCCGACCGAGAATATTGTTTAATGTTTTTTGTTTACTGCATAATTCCATGTGTTCCTTCATCATTTTGTTTGTGGTCAATATTAAACTACAGTGTATAAAATAAAAAAATCAAAGAAAGAAAAAAAGAAGGCGTGTCCAAACTTTTGACTGGTAGTGTACATCTAAACATCTGATGACTCTGGCAGGTGGAATATATGAGACAATGAACAAGGTCTGATATTTAACCATATAGATTAGTGTGGGCTCACTATTTAGCAAGCACCGGGTAGTATTGCCATTTTTATTTATGTGTTTTTTATTAATGAGTACAAAAGTGACTAGCTTAATGAAGAATCCAATTTAATAAACCATTTATTGGGTTAATGATATGGTAAATTGTCTCCTTTGATGTCTTAGCGATACGTGTTTATAGCCAGGGCCGTGGTTCTAGCCATTTGATCAAAAATGTTTTAACCAAAAAAAGAACATACACACACTGACAAAGTCTTACTCCAGAATTAATCAATATTTACGGGCATCTCATCCACCTCCTTCTATATGCATGAATAGAAAAACATGCTTCATTGAATTCCATGAGGACTCACTGTGCAACCGCTATAAAAAAATCTTGAATACATATTTAAAAGGTACCTATTTGGGATCCTCTAGTGGCCTGGTTATGTCCATAGTTATTCAAATGAATGTGTATGAAATCATTTCAACTGTACTGAATTGCCGAAGCTGATCCACTTGCTCGTTGTCCATCAGGGTGTTATAGTGTTGCTGTAACCGAGGTTTTCACTTCACTCATGGTCTCCTCCCAGGTTGACAAGAAGATTGTACGGACAGAAATTGGAGTGCTGCTTCGCCTTTCTCATCCCAATATAGTAAGTCTAAACGTAAATGCATATTGTGACCTGTCTCTTCAAGGCTTCTTCACCATCTGAAGAAGCCCACCAAATAACTAATGACATTTAGATTTGTGGAAAGTGTAATAGCCTCAGTCCTGCCATTAGTCTACAGTAAAGAAATTTTTTATATGTCAGACTCTTATTTGTAAAATCGAACAAACTTGACTTCATAGAATCACATTTACAAAGTAAGTTTCTGTTACCGTACTTTTATACATGTACAGTAAACCGACGCTTATCGCTCTTATGTTCCAGGAGCGCCGGCGTATAGTGAAAAAACGCAATGTTGTGATGTGGTCAAAAAATGTGTAATGTAAACCCAATATCAAAAAATGTTATAGTGTAAACCCAAAACACTTTAATTTCATTTTAAACTTAGTTTCATACATTAGCCTTAAAGAAAATGTGACGGTAAACCCGTATCTGTATTGTACAGTTTACACTCAACTGCTAAAATGTAAATACCGACGTTACCCCTGAATAGACTGTATTGGAATTCATGCAGTGCCTCTTCTTTGATATAATACAGTAATAAATTAATTCAATTAACAGTAATAAAAATACAGGGCTTTAAGAAGGACAAATCGAATAACACGAGAACAATTTCCCCCACGGGAAAAATTCTGGACTGCAGTTGCGTCAAAGGGCAGCAGCCAATCAGCAGCAAGGAGAAATAAATAGTGTTCTCGGGTTGGCTACTTTCAAACCTCCTGCCTCTTGAGCACAGCAGTTCCATATAGTTATTTTTTATATTGAAATGTGGCTGGAGTTTTAAAACAAACTGTTTCAAACACTGGCAAATGTATTATCATAAAATAGAACAGCAAATATCAGCATTTCTGGTTATTTAGCCCAGAAAATTATAAAATCTGGTCTATTCTAATCAACTTTATTCTATTCTACAGTTTAACTACATAAAACAGCTGTCATTTCTTAACCCATATTATTCTGTGCACTCTATTTTTGTGTGGTATCCAGAACTCTTGAATGTCATTTGGAATTTTCTTTCTTTACAGGATGAAGATCCTAGAAAAAAGAATCACTTTTATAGTGTGACATTCTGTGCCTAATCTATCTATGCAGCACAAAATGATCTCCTCTCTTTTGGTTATTTTATATCAGATCAAGCTGAAAGAGATCTTTGAGACACCTGTAGAGATCAGTCTGGTCCTAGAGCTTGTCACTGGAGGAGAGTTATTTGACAGGTCAGTTGTTTTAAAGTGTCAAATTTATCATCGGTTCATGGTCTTATCACAGTACTTTACATTATATGTCCAGATATGTCCTGTCATACCTTCTAGTGAGTGAATTTAATTGAGTACATATGACTGGACAGCGTTTGTATTTTACATCGAGAAGCAGAATGCAATGCTCTGCAGCATCCACAGCTAAAGTAAAGTAAAGAGGCCCCTTATAGTCATGCATGAACACACCACAGCACACACTGTGAACTTGGTTCTCTGCATTTAACTCATTTAAGAAGTGAAGCAGCGAGGGCCCCCTAGGGACCAGCGTGTAGGGGTGGTACCTTGCTCAAGTGTACCTCAGTGATGAAACTAGCAGTGTTGGGATTCAAAACCACAACCTTCTGATTGCAGGGGCAGCACCCTAACCACTAGACCATCTTAGGTGGGCCTAAGCTCAGCATGCCCAATGCCAAGTGTCTGCTAGAGGGGTGTGAAATCCTCTAGTGTTGGGCAGTGGAGTAGTGGAGTGATGGAGCACCATCCCATTCTACATGAGTACCTGACCAGACTAATACTTAAAAATACAGTAGTATAACTTAAGTGAACTTTCCCATTGTTGTTCTATGTGCTGCAAAGTACAATTCCACAGAAGTGATGCTGATTTCATTTCTTAAATCCATGAATCATAGATGAAGCATATCTGTTAAACATGAGTCATTTTCCAAAGGGCTTTTCCCTCATGAACAATGTTTCTTTATTCCGGTGTGTTTGACCCTAACCCTAATTCTGAAGTGAAAATGAAACGAAAAGGCTCCGTCAAATTTTTTTTAGTCATTTTTAGACAGATAACAAGGCTTTCCTTCCTGCAGGGTGGTTGAGAAGGGCTACTACAGTGAACGAGACGCAGCAGACGCTATCAAACAAGTGCTGGAGGCTGTTGGGGTGAGTTGCACTATTCCACTGAAAGCAATTAACGACCTTCTTGTTCCATTAATATATATATAAGGGCTAATAAGACACAGTTTAAGATGAATACACTACATTGACAAAAGTATTGGGACACACCTGATTTTCAGGGATTGCGCCCTTAGCTCTAGTGAAAGACAATCTTAATGCTCTAGCAGACATTTTGGGCAACACCATGCCTCCAACTTTGTAGAGAATATTTGGAGAAGAACATTTTCTGTTCCAGCATGACTGTGTCCCAGTGCACAAAGCCAGCTCCATAAAGACATGGCTGGAGGAAATGGAACGGAGATTGTGATCCAGACCTTCTCGTCCATCATCAGTGTCTGACCTCATAAATGCTACAGAATGAAAGGACACAAATTCCCACAGAAACTCCAGAATCTTGTGGAAGGTCTTCCAAGAAGAGTAGAAGCTGTTAGAGCTGTAAAGGGGGAACGACTCCATATTAATGTATGGATATGAATCCAATGCCATTAAAGTCCCTGTTGGTGAAATGATCAGGCGTCCCACTACTTTTGTCCATATAGTGTATATTTGGATGAAGTTATTGTATTCCATTTAGTTTGTTAGTATCTCAGTTCATCTGATGGTAAAATATCAAATGTCATATTAGTAAGATGATAAAACTCTTATAAACAAGATCAGTCTTCTGAAAATTACATTTTGAAATTAAGATTATTATTACAGTTTGATAGGAGTAGAGAACTGCTCTGAGTGACTAAAACAAAGGTTTTAAATAAGAGTTAGTGCAGCACTGGAGATGCAGGCGCTGTTAGTTGGAGGCTGTTTCAGTGTTAAACCCAGCAGGTGGACTCAGACCCCACTGAGAGGTCACAGATGGCTATTCTCTGTTATTCCTCTCCCACCTTCTTCTCTTTCTCTCCCTCTGTCTCTCTCATCGCCATTTTCCTTCATGTTTTTTACTGGCAGAGCTATGATGAGGTTCCCACAACCCTTTTTATTCTGTACTGCAAATATGCTGTTGCCTGTTGTATTACTTTTGCTTCACATGAGACCTTTTTGGCTAAACTTCCTTCTCATGTTACCAAGACTGAAACAGTATCTGTGTGTTTGTATAACGGTTTATAACTGTTTCATGCTTTTCCGAATGTGTGTTCTCATCCAGTGACCCTCATTTTGCTGAGGATCGTTGTTGCCAGGGAGATGAGATAGTAAGACAGTGGGCAAATTTCTCATGCATGGCTTTCAGCCTGCAATAAAGCAAACGCCTCTCTGGATCTTACTGGGTCACACAGAACTACGCAGCAGAACAGTGGCAGTTTAGAAGTGATGTTTTTATTTATTTATATTTTGCACAGTGCGTCTGTATTAAAAATATACAGCCATGGAAAACAATGACACCATTTTCCCCTTTTCTCTGTTCACAGTTTGCACAGTGTGTGTGTGTATGTGTGTGTGTGTGTGTGTGTGTGTGTGTGTAAAATGCACTGGTTGCTATTCTTTTATGATCTATTGTATAAAAATAAGAAACGCCTCCATATGTGCTGTGAGTGCAGCAGTGTTTGTGTGTGTGTGTGTGTTGCGAGTGCAGTAGTGTTTGTGAGTGTGTGTGAGTGTGTGTGTGTGTGTGTTGTGAGTGCTTTAGTGTTTGTGAGTGTGTGTGCGTGTGTGTGTGTGTTGTGAGTGCTTTAGTGTTTGTGAGTGTATGTGTGCGTGTGTGTGTGTGTTGTGAGTGCAGTAGTGTTGGTGAGTGTGTGTGTGTATGTGTGTATGTGTGTGAGTGTGTGAGTGTGTGAGTGAGTGAGTGTCTGCATGTGTGTGTGTTTGTGTGTTTTCTATGGTCTGTATTCCAGCAGCTTCACTCCTGATTCAGTTTCTGATGGAAGAAACAGACACACACACACACACACACACACACACACACACACTCTGCTCTTATCATCACTGCTTTAATAGTTGCAGTTGTAAAATAATGTAAGAGTGTAGTTCAGCATTTCCTAGGTATAATACCTATGTTTTATTTGATAATTATAACATTTACATTTATTTTCTCTGTGTGGATTTTTGAATTAAGCATTGGCCAATAGTGATGCACATTTTACACAGACACACTCCCACACATTACAAAAGCAACAACCAGTTAAAAATGGTGTGGTCTCTAATTTCTTTCCAGGGCTCGCTTTTAGTTTAGTTAGTTTATCAGTTAAAACTAACCAGGTTTTACAGTTTTTAAAGAGAACTGTCAATAGCACTTCACTGAAGGCCTGTATTCATAAAGCCACATACTTTCTTGACAACTGCCATAAAGGCTTATTAAAAAGTGTCCACTTGCTTTTTACAGTCAAATCATAAAATCAAACCTTGTATCTCCATCTTTGCTGTTTGATTCCAATTTCTACAGTTTGAAAACAGACATAGTAATTTACAATACTTTTTTTTTTTTAACAATGTGGACCTAAGTTTCAGAAGCATTATGTGTCCTGCCACACTGCAAAAATGGCTTAGGAATGGTTTGAGGAACTTGACCACATCACATCTTCAGAAGTCCTGTGGAGTCCATGCCTTAACCGGTCAGAGCTATTTTGGTCGTCGAAGGAAGATCTCCATAATATGGGGGTTAAATGTTAAGTTTATGCTGATCATTGTTCATAGAACTTTCTGCCACAATTAGCTTTTAATGAAGATTAATGGCAAGGAAGGTAGAATTAAAGATAGAGTGATAGGTAGCGAGTGAGAGGGGTATTTATGGAACCTAATGTGTGTGAGCTACACTGAATTCTGCACAGGGAGGACGAATGCCCCTCAAATAGCACGAAAGATAACTCTTCCATGTTATCATAATTGGTGTGAAGAGTGTATCTGCCAACCTAGCAGAAACCTGGTGTAGACAATGTAGCAGATATTTGTACTTCTGCTTGTTTGATAGACAGTCCTGCATAAGTTGGACTAAAGTAACAATTCATACTTGAAAACGTTGATTTGAGCTCAGTTAGCAGTAAAGCGCTTTTCTTTCTGCGGAATTCAATCATTTCATAAAACATTACTTGCTGTTTTGTACACCAGTTGCTTGCCCTCCCAAAAAAGCTCAGGGCCTCTCCTAGTCCATGCTCTGTTTAATGAGTTTGTGTTGGAATACAGTAATCCTTTACTTTTCGCAGGGGTTATGTTCCAAGAGCACCAGTGTATAGTGAAAAAATGCATTGTTTTTCGTAAAAAAAAAATCTAAAATGCCTACATTTGTTATAGTGTAAACCCTAAATATGCCCCCAAATCTGCTCCCAGAACACTTTAATGACATTTTAAACTTAGTTTAATGCATTACCCTTAAAGAAAATGGAAAGGTAAACCTGTATTTGAATTAAAATTTCCAGCCGTGATCTGCAACTCGGAAGGTTGCGGGATAAAAGTTCGCACCCGGATCGCATTTAAAGACAGACGCGCGTCTGAATGTGCTCACGGTTTTCGGGGAAAATCTGCCAAACTGCAGCGTTTAAAATGTCTGAGTGCTTTCCCCACTCAGTCGCAAGACAAAAGTATTGGGACACCGGGGCGAGGTGAACGGGTCCCCTTGTGTGAAAACATCCCGAAAAATATATTTATTGCCACAAAAAAGGGAAAAAAGGTGGTGGATATTTGCAGTTTCCGCGTTATTGGGGGGATTTCAGCGTAAAAAAAAATCTGCGTGTGAATCCGCCGCTCCTGATCTGCGTAAAACTGGGGGATTACCGTACTTTTACTTGAGGCGTTGGCAAGTGCATTCCTCGGCTACGACTCAGCGAAGGTCCTCCTAGCCATAGTTCTTTTAATAACTTACTCTTTGTCTTATAATGTAAAGTGGTCACATTTAAGAATATTATTTGTAATAATAGTATTAATTCTTTGATTTTCTACCAGTTTAAACTTTTTAGATACATATTACAAATAATATACAAATAATACAAATCTTATTTCAAAAAAAATAATTTTTAAAAGTAGCAACATTATCTGGCAGTAGAATTACAATAAGTCAAAATTATCTGAATTAAATGCAGATTATTAAATGCAAAATGTTTAAATATGTTTAAAAAATATATTTCACAATCAGAATAATTAAATATACATCAAATATGATGACTTCACTTGCCAAGATATGACCTTTTCAGTGTTTTTCAGCTTTGTTTTCATTATCCTTATATGCAGTAAATGTCAAGTATCTGCGTGTTTTGCTATCGTACTGTAAATGCACTTTTCTGAAACATGTAAAATGCATCACAGTGTAAGTGGAGCAGCACTGTAGAATTCCTCTACAATTCCTCTACAGTTACAACTGTAACAGCAAAACCACGTACTTTTCATGTTCATGTTTGAGTCAACAGTGGAGTAATCAAGGTTTTGTCCCACTATTATCCTGGGGGAGTATAATTCTGGTCAGTTTAAGGAATTCTTCCACTTCTGAACATGAAAACATAGCCTGTTGCATCAAGATTAGGGGGCTGGCTGTGTATGAAGCATGAATCGACAGTTTGGTGAGTGCTGCACCCAAATAAACCTGGTTGTTAACTGAGGACTTTAATTAGGCATATATCCATGTTTACAGGAGCTTGGCCTATCAGGGACCCCTGTAAGAAATGATTTCAGCCACACCCATCACTATCTATCTTCACTAATGAGCTGTGCTGCTTAGTCAGACTAGATCATGTCAATTCTTACAGGAGTCCCTGATAGGCCAAGCTAGTGGAAACACAAAGACTCCTGATTACGCCTGACTGAAGTCCTAAACATAACCTCTTGTAAATGAATGAGTCCTTGTTGTTCAGAGATGCACAGGTGTCTGTAATAACAGTGCAAGGAGATGGAGATTAACAGCAGACCCTCCTTGCTCTCTGTTTCCAGTACTTGCATGAAAATGGTGTTGTGCACCGGGACCTGAAACCTGAGAATCTCTTGTATGCCACTTCAGCACCAGATGCTCCTCTTAAAATAGGTATGCACTAGTCTCTTTCAAATACACTCTTATAGATCAATTTGATTCAAATGAAGGTACTTTGTATACATACATCTCATTTACAAAAACAGTTCTATATAGAGCAAAAATAGGTATTCATTTCTTTAAACAACCCTAGTGGACCTTTTTGAAAGGAAAGTGTAGGGACTATAACCTTGGACTTTCCTACTTGGGCTGGAATTCAATAGTTGTGTAGAACATCGGGTTCACAAAGCGATTTAGATCAAGGCATGCCTCTGAAACGTTTCTGATGTGGGTTTCTTGATCATTTCAGCTGACTTTGGTCTATCAAAAATCATGGATGATCAAGTCACGATGAAGACGGTGTGTGGAACTCCTGGATATTGTGGTGAGCTTGTTAAAATGGCCTCTATGACCCATCTCCACACTCAAAAGTTTCAAAACAACTCCCTTTCCTTTACGCCTGCCTCTCCTGTTTGCTTCTTCGTCTCTTCCAGCTCCAGAGATCCTCCGGGGATGTGCTTACGGGCCTGAAGTTGACATGTGGTCTGTGGGAGTTATCACGTACATTTTGTAAGTGACACAACTTCCCAGTCTTAAGTTATCTTTGCAAAAGTGATATGCTTATTCATGTCTTTCTCTCCTGCAACTCAACGCCTCAGCCTCATACGTTTGAAAGATATTGTCTTGTGGCTTTTAGAAACCAGAGAGACGTAATTACAGACAAAATCACTCACTGATGAAGTGAATAACACTGTCCATGTCTAGCAAATAAACATTTAGGGTCTCTTAGTTGACTTGTGATGTGCAGGGGTATGGGCCTGAGTTGGAACATCTCTGAAAATTAGGGATGTACCAAATATTCTGGCATCAAAATTTTTTGTCTGAAAATGGCAAAAAATGCATTTTCGGTTTCAGTTGATTTTTTTTTATTTACGACAACGAAACATTGATGACACAGTCAACAACCGTAACCTACAGCGCCAGACTGGATTAGAGTCAACAACTCTGCCGTGTGGTACATTTCCATATATCTAAGAAAGATCCGTGGAAAGCCATTTGTAAAGCGAGCAATGCCAGAATTTCTAGAGGGGTGCATCCACAAAGACTTTCTCAACGTCGGGATTCATTTATCATATAAAATCAAAAACATCCCGATGGAGCTCAGAAGAGGCGAGACCCTTCGAGCACACCCACTCCGTCTGTGTTTCTGAAAAGGCAGGAAAGTTTTCCAGTGATTCCGGAAAGTTTTCCAGTGATGGGCTGCCAGTCTCTGTTTAATACACTTGTTCCTGCACTTCGTTCAGAATATTAAAATGCACTTGAATTCACTGATTTTCTGCGAGAAGATATTTAATTGTATAATATTTCAGCTAACTTACTTTTAGGCTATTCATGAGTGGGGCCAAGTACAATATTTATTTCAGTTTTTATTTTATATTATGCATTGCTTGAATGCTAAATAAATGTTTTCATAGATTTGTAACAGATTTATTCTTTAAACCATGAATATTAATTTATGCATTGGCAATGCTTGACTTGCTGTAATGGCAATATTACAAAAAATTGGTATCATAATTTTTTAATCGATGTTTCGGTCAAGTGTTTCCTTATTTTCGGTTTTTGGTTTTGGCAAAAAAAAAATCATTTTGGAGCATCCCTAATATAAGGATGACCAGTTCACTTTTGATGCGAAAATCACAGTTTATATCGTAAACTATGGTTCCTTTATTCGTTCTCTGAGCTGCTTAGACTTAACCAGAGTCAAGTGAAACATGCAAACTCCACACAGTAAAGACCCTCAGACTTGTCATATCGAACTTGACCTGGTGGTTGAAGGCTACAGATAAGCAAGATCCTACTTAAAGGCTCACCTCTACTATGCAAATCTCCTTTAGACTACAATATCGAATTTTTAAGGATTTCTGATCTGGAATTTGACTTTTGTGAATTGATTTTATGCAGTTGATACAGTTATTGTCCTCCAGTTACTTCTTAATGTCTGTATCTCATCTAAATTGTGCTACATTAATTAATGGTAGGGGAAACACTACAGCAATGAGATGCAGTTGCAGAATTTAAGACATCAAGCCTTAAATGTCTACAGTTTAAGGTGGGGAATGACAGTGTAATAATACCTGTAATATCTGCAGCGACGGTGGTTTGACTGCTATCCATGGCTCTTCTGGTTTTAAACATGTGAAATGAACGTAATTGAATCTGTCAAAAATTCAAGATATCAGCACGGTGACCTTCTAACATGTAGAGCTGTAATTTTTTAAAGACCCCTTTAATTCTTCCCTTATATAGAGTCTGTTGCACAGCCCTGATGGATAGATGACTGACAAAGCAATTTTCAAGCTGTAAATGCCATTTCCAAAAAAGTTCACTTGATTTAACAGGCGAAAGGACAAAGGAAAGATTTGCAGTGTTTTCACTGACAGACTAAATCTATTTGGTAAACATAGAAGTGGACTTGCTGTTGTGTTTGTGTCATTGTATTGCTGCATATCCCAATTACACTTGGGCTTCATCCTGGACTGATGATCGGACATCATGTTTCCGTCAAATATGGCAAGTCGCCCAGACCCTGAAGTAGCAAAGCATTCCCACAGCATCACACTCTGACCACCATGTTTGACTGTTGGTATGATGTTCGTATTGTGGAATGCTGTGTTAGCTTTGTACCAGATGTAATAGGACCCCCGTCTTCCAAAACGTTCCATTTATGTCTCCACAGTTTCGATTCATTTTTCCCAAAGGCAAGGGGGTCACTACAGTGTTTTTTGGCAAGTGTGAAATTTAGGTTCCCCTTTTAAATTCCTCTTGGTGGGCAGTGGCTTTCACCTTGCAACTCTCACACGGGTAGCATTTTTGCACATTCTCTTTCTAATGGTGCAATCATGAATGACCTTTTCTGAAGTGAGCATGGTCTGCAATTCCTATGATGTCCATCTTGGTTCTTTGGAGAGTGGTACATCATATACAATAACTTTGTCTTTCTTTTCTGCTCTGGAACCGCTTTTGATAACATAGTGTTCTGCTTATTGCGAAATTTTCGCCTGGTTTTGTGATATAGGCCTGGTAGTAATCAAAACTGGGTGTGATCTTAGCTACATGGTTAATTAGTTGATTGAATAAACTAGAACCACACGTTTGGTGGATGTGCAGAAACAGCATACTGGTTCCAGTTCCAGGCCTGTCGGAGTATGGTATTAAAATTAAAGTTAAACTTACTATTGACTGACAAAACGTCACACAACGCTTCAAACGTTCACTTAATGTGTTTCAGAGGAGATTTTAAAAATATTGAAATATATTTTGTGCAATGCAATATAGACTTAAATCTTTACAGATGCTGGGGGCCCTAACATTCCTGAGTAAAGGCCCATGTAATGGAAAACTATGTAATATCTTTGTATCAGAAAATACAGTTCACCTGCGAAACCTTGTCTCTTGAATTTGAAGGCATTTACATATGTGAAACCAGTTTAGGCCTGCCCATCATGAAATATATTGTGAATGAGACATTTTTTGGTACATAAACAAAGACAACTAGCATAATCTGACCCCATGTGAAAAATATAAAGTACGAGAGAATTGCAGGACATGAGACCTTTATAATAATAAGACTGTCAGAATAGTAGAGTACTCTGTTTTTCTCTTTATTTACTTGTTGCAGCACAGGCAGGTGCTGCCTCTGACTCCCTATATGTGCTTATATGGAAGTTTACTTGGAGGTTTTAATGCCACCAAGCTTTTGTGTGGCGAGGGCAGAGGGTGTGTATCTCCCTCAGCATGCTTTCACTTTATAAAGAAAGCCACTGACTGAAAGAAAGAAGGCTTTGTGCATAAATATCTGCACGAGAGAGAGAGAGAGAGAGAGAGAGAGAGAGAGAAAGAGAGAGTAACATGACTGAAGGAGGGAGTATTGACTGGGCGAGAGAGCGTGTGTGTGTGCTGTGTTTACAGTACTTGTTGTACCTTTGTTACTGGATCAGTTCCGTAGTCTCTCGAGAGAAGTGATAGAAATTGCTCTTTTTCTTTTCTTTTTATACTGCAAGTGAACTTCGCCCCTTCAACTCTTCTATTCTAGATGTTTCTGTTGTTGTTTTCTTCAGCAAATATGTTAAAGGGAACTACACAACTTGCATATTGATGAAATTTAAGTTAACAAAAGACTGCAGTCATTACTGATTGCCGAGTCTTTTGATGAATAAGTGAATTATAAGACTATTGCCAGCAGTAATATTTCCATCTTCAATGTTGAATATAAGTGTTAATAACTCACATTACGCTGAATTGGAAGATCGATTTACACTTAATTTGAGTTGCAGAGAGAAAAAGATTTGAGAAACGCAGCGTAATACATAGTGTAGTATAGACTGGCTCAGGGAGCCACTTTTAGGCTTAGGTTTTTATAGGTTAACCTAGATTTAAAAGTCACATTGTGTTTTTGCTGTATGTTGTATCACACTATTGTTCTTCCTAAGGGACAAAACATGGAAAAATGAATCAATCTTGCAGGGCTTAGCTCCCAGCAGACTCATATACAGACTTCTAAAAGTTCTAAAAAAGATGTTTGTTGTGTTTTAATCAAAAATAATCAGTCCATGAGTGTGGATATGCGTTCAGCCGTCCTTACACTGATTTTATAACAAACACACACTCACACTTTGCTTTTTTTGGGGGAAATGCAATTTGGTTAACTTTGTCCTCATTTTTTTTTTTTTTTTTTAACCTGTCGTGTCTGGCATCTTAGCAAACAGATCATGAAACTGGGTGCCTTGGTGTGCCAGACACCTTTGCTTTTCCAAGTGGGGCTTGATAGTGTATGCCCCTCTTGTAATCTGAATTTTTATTTATGTAATTATTTTGATTAAGTTCAGC
>JBBPDB010000083.1:9998273-10015274 GCA_037974465.1 Brachypetersius altus
CTACCTCTACTGACTCTAACTGTTCCTCCTCACTCAGACTCCAACACAAACTACCTCTACTGACTCTAACTGTTCCTTAACAAAAACACTGAACCTGCCACAGTTAGACAGATGGCAAAACAAAAAACATTGAACATGTAAAATAAAACCACACTACCTCACCTCACTACACACTACATCACACACCTCACCTGTATTGTTCAATGTGATAAGGTGCAATATGCTAACTGAAGTGATTTGTGAAACTTTCGGTGCAATATCAACTGCAATACTCAATCTGTGCAATAGTAAAATGTGCAATATACAAAATGTGCAAAATTAAAATGTGTGAGTACTTGTATTTTAATTTTGTAGATATTACCACACTCTTGTACAGTGATCTTTATATTTTATACATGATTTACTACTAGTAGATTGCTGTATTCTCTGCTTTATTTTCCTGTCTTTTCTACCTATCAAAAAAAATGCAACCTGACTTGGAGAGCTTTGCACAAGAATTCCAACGTGCATGAACTCCTTGTCTTGAATCTTAAATCTTGAAATCCCATCTGACTCTATAACTCCACCCCTGTCACACACCCACCCATCATACTCTGTAACTCCTCCCCATCACACACCCACCCATCAGACTCTATAACACCTCCCCCTTTCATACACACACACACACACACTCATCAGACTCTATAACTCCTCCCCCTTTCACATGTCCACACTATAATATGTGCAATATCCTGATGTGGGTTTAAATCTCTATCATTATGTTTATCTCTATGTACATTATTATCTTGCTATGATGTGCAATAATCTACCGTGTGCAATGTAGTGTGAAGAGCTAAATCGGGTGCTAAAACATTAACATAATGTTTAATCTCTTCTGTTTAACAGACTTACCTTGTGCAGCATCATGCAAAGTTTTCTAATAGGTGCCAAATCATTTCATTGTGTGTACAATAGTCCATGTGAATATCACTGCTCCTATCAGTGTCACTTATATAATCCTGGTCTTTATTACAGTAACCCACTCCTAACCACCATCTGTGTTATCAGTAATTCACTTAACTGTAAGTTATTTATGTATACCGTTTATACCCAGATTTGTGTTTATATTAGAGTATGTCATTTGGAGGTTTTTCTACTGAATTTTTATTTGATTTATTTAGACCCTATATTTTCTATTGTATGTGTCTCTGTGTGTCTTGCTTACGTGATTGTTTTTGCCCATTTCTTTTTGAAAGGTGCCAATAGTTCCCAAGTTTAATAAGTTATTTATTTACATTTTGCTAATTCACAAAGAGACAATCAAATTGGCAATTCAGGGTTGGCTCCCTCCATTAAATTTACAGATTGTTGACTGCAAGTGCATTTTGAAAAAAAGGTAATGTAATAACATAAAAGTATTTAAGAAAGATCATTAAGCTTTAATTCAGTACAACATAGGAATTGTTTACTTGCATAATTAAGCTTGAACCACACCTTTAGAACATAAAAGAAAGTAAGTATGCCACCTTAATGCTCAAGCAGACCAAGACATTTTCAACAACACCATGCTTCCAACTTTGTGGACCCAGTTTGTGGAAGAACCTTTTCTATTCCAGCATGAAAGCTCCATAAAGACATGGCTGGAGGCGTTCAGTGTGGAAGAACTTGACTGGACACAACCCCATCCAGCACCTTTGGGATGATCCAGGCCTTCAAGTAGAGTGGAAGCTGTTACATAATATAAGGAAACCAACTCCATATTAAAGTCAATTGGGCAAGCGTCCCAATACTTTTGTCCATGTAGGTGTTTGTTACATGGTTGCCATAACGATAACGTCAGAGCCAATAACGTGAAGGCATGTCAAAGGGGTGGAAGAGTTGATTGACAACCTCAGGAACCAATTGTTCGGATACTTTTTATTTGACACAGCTTTGTGTCCAATGGAATTCCGAGGAGGGCGGGGCACCCAGGGTCGGATCGGCCAATCTCAAACCACGGCAGACACCCCTGTAGATTCACAATGAACTCGGGGCGGAATGCGTAGGTTTCTCGGTGAGATATTGGAAGAGCCGAACGGGGACCTGCAGGTTCGTATCAGCTGTATTTTTGTTGTTTTTTTGTGATTAGAAAGCATTTAATAATTCAGGAGAACGCTATTAATCTCGCAGAATGTCTCACGCTTGGCCTTGGAGTGAAATACGTTTATATTAATTTGTGTCAATTATTAAGTGCTGCTTATAGATGCTCTCAAATTATCTTGTTAGTTAGTCTGTAATTTCCCCAGTTTATTTAATCATGTTTTATTTAATAAACTCGTACTTAATATTCCTGACTGTCTATCGGTTTATACGCACGGTTTGGTTTTTTTCCCCTTGATAACTAGCATTGTGGTGAAGTTATTTGTCTTATGTAACCATTCGTCTCATTTAATAGCTTTTATTCAGATTTGAGCCTTTTTTGGAATTTGTTGTGAGAACCTGGTGATTTAATCCACCCCTCAGTGGCTTTTGACCACTTTAGTTGGAAATAGCCTATACTAAGCTAACCTGAGGGAAAACAGCAGGCCATTTTGTGATCGGCTATTGGCTAACGGCTAACAGCTAGCCTCCTCCGCTAGAAAAACTTTATTAAATAGAACCGTCGTCTTGATCCAGTATCGATTAACCGATTAGTTATACCAGATTACACGAACGGCTCGCGGCTGGGTGACGAGTAATTACGTTTGCTTTGCTGCATCAAAGATTTTTTTTTTAGTGTTGCTAATGTCGTTAGCTACGAGCTAAACTCAGCTCGTGCACCATTTTGAGGTGAAGAGGGCCTGGCTGCTGGAAGGGATATCCTGTTTTCAGAGGCTCTGAGATGTTCTTCAGAGGCTACTATTTGTTTTCAGAAGCTCTGAGATGTTCTCTGAGAGGCTCTCTGCTATTTGCAGAGTCTGTCTTCAGACCTGATTAACAATCATGACCGCGTATAAGTGCTCCATGTCTGTCAGAAGGCTTGTTTAATGTTCCTTCAATTGAAACCAGACAGCTGTCTGTGCACGTTACAGTTATCAGTTTTTTGCATCACATTTTTAACAGGCACATGTAACGTTGCTTGTTGGCCATATTGCAGCGGATGGTGGTTAGGGAGTTGGCCCTGCAATCAGAAGGTTGCAGGTTCGAATCCCAAGGCTGCTAGTGGCACCACTGAGGTGCCTTTTGAGCAAGGTGTCTGTCCCAACACACAGCTCCCTGGATGCTGTGGTCCTGGCTGCATACAGTTTGTCTTAGTGATTAGGTTAAATGCAGATAAAGAATTTCACACAATGTTCTGCGGTTCTGTGTTCACTTGTCACTATGAGGGGCCGCTTTATTTTATTAAATAACTTTAGTTAACTTTAACAGAGCCGGTGGTTAGATACAGCATATGAGCCAGTCATTGACACACCCACTCAAAAAGGCTCTTAAAGGACCGAATCCTCATCTGAGCCGTTGACCTGTCTCTGTCCCTCAGAGAGACACCCGGAGAGGAGAGCCCGTTCCAATTTCCCCGTTGGTAGAAGACAATGGAGACAGAAATTGAGCAGCAGGAGGAAGAAACTACATTCAGCAACACTGACACAAACGGTAAGGTTTGCAAGTGTTTTCTCACTGTGGTTTCTCATCACTTCACTGGTGAGTGATCTGTTCCATATTTGTAACTATAAAATGCCATGTACACTCTTTGGACAAAAGTATTTGGGCGCCTGACCATTACACCATCAGGGAGTTTAATGAAGCTGCATTCAAACAAATAGACTTTAATTGGATCTGGTCCCCCTTTGCAGCCATAACAGTTTCCACTCTTCTTGGAATGCGAGAATGTGAGATAATTCTGTAGAGCATTTATGAGGTCAGACACAGATGAGAAGGTCTGGCTCACAATCTCCGTTCCAGTTCATTCCAAAGGTGTTGGATGGAGTTTAGGTCACGGCTCTGTGTGACCAGTCAAGTTCTTCCGCACTGAACTCCTCCAGCCATGTCTTTATGGAGCTTGGTTTGTGCACTGGGATAGAAAGGGTCATAGAAAAGGTTCTTCCCCAAACTGGGTCCAAAATGTCTTGGTCTGCTGATGCATTAAGATTGTCAGGCACCGAGGCCTTGTCCCCAAACCCTGAAAAACAGGCATGCCCCAATACTTTTGTCCATATAGTGCAAGTTTGTGTACAAGAAATTTGGTCTTGGTGAGTGACTAACAAGCATTCAATGGAATTTGAAAATAAGCAAACAACACAGAGGACATTTAAATGGGTGTAAAAAGGGAATATGGAGAAAAGTACAGGTAGGAGGTATTTTGCGTAATGCTGTAGAACAGCAATTTCAGAAAAAACATTCTAGTCTCACACACCTCCTTGCTTCCTTAGGCAAGCGCCCTGCTGAGGATATGGATGAGGAACAAGCCTTCAAACGCTCTCGCAATACAGATGAAATGGTGGAGCTGAGAGTGCTGCTACAGAGCAAAGTGAGTCTTGCGTTTCTGAAATAGCATTGCCGTAATAAATGATGTCTACCTTTTTTTGTACATAAGATCCTATTAGTTGCACAATAGTAAACTAAGAATGCAAAAAGCTTATTAGTTAAAAAGACATACGCCTATTCCAGTAAGGGTCCTTCAGCCTAATGATGTCTTATGAAACAGGCAAAATGTTTGTGTGTCTTTTTTCAGAATGCAGGTGCTGTGATTGGGAAAGGTGGCAAGAATATTAAAGCCCTTCGGACGGATGTAAGTATTCGTAATTTGGAGAGGATGATTAATACATTAGTATGAGCGTTCTCCTCTCAGGATGGGGCTTGTCTGATCACCACCGATCATGCTTTCCAGTTTTGTGTTGACCAATGTTTTTTGGGTTTGTTTTTGTTTTTGAAATTATATATCTAGATTTGATCTCAATCTAAAACATCGATTGATCATATTTTCATACTTAAGTCCCACAGTTTCATCACATCATTGTATTGAAGTCTAATTTATGAAATAAATTTTGTTGTTGTAACTATGGGTGCAAATCACAAATGATGCATGCAACATGACCCTGAGGGGAACCCTTGCTCTCCATAGCCGGTGCACTGGTGCAGCTATAGGTTAGCTCATTTGGACAGACTCTCATGCTCTCTAAAGGGGACCTGATTGTGTATGTGGGAGGGGGTGGTTGACATAAAGTGGGCATGTTCTCAATCACTGGCTCTCTAGAAGATTTTCTCTTGCTCTACCTGTCAGATGTGATGGCAGTCATCATTTTGTGCCGTAACCCTATAACAGATTGTCTTGACTCTTGAGCTGACCCATAGTCTTGTAAACTGCTGTAGTTCTGTTTCATAACTGTCCAGCCCTATTTCTTGTGCACTCGTTGCCAAGTCTCTTCAGATTTTTTTGGACAATAGAGTGATGAGTTTAGCTTTGTATTCAATTAAAATGTATTCCTTCTCCCCCTCTTCCCTCTCCTTTACTTTTTTTTTTATTTTTTGTTTGTTTTTTTTGGCCACCTTCCTCCGTTGCCCATGTACTGGATCGACATGCCCCTCCTGCGTTGCCCACCTTGACGTTGGCCCAACCTCCGCCCCTGAACGCCCGCCCACCTGACACCCCGGTTGGCCCCATAAACGTGCCCCTCCCTAAACGGGCACCTTACTTGACAACATGTGATTGAATGCCCTTGCCCAATGCCAACCTCCACGACCAATGCAGTACAATGCCAGTGTATCAGTCCCAGACAGCAGTGGCCCAGAGCGGTATGTCCCACCAGTTATTGCCTCACTGCCTGATTAGAACAGAGAACACATGTCTTTGATAACCTGCCTTCTGTTTCATTTTAAACGTTTTATATACATAGTATCCCCCCCTTTTAAGAAACATGTATTGTTCCATTTGATTTTTTTATGTCTTCTCCCCTTCCCCCAACACCCCATTCAGTCTTTATTTGGGACCTTTTTCTTTGTCAGTAAAAGTGTATATATATATATATATATAAAGTCTGTTCTGCCACATGAGAGGGAGAAGGTTCCTAACTCAGTTATTCAGTCTGAATGGAAGGAGCACTGCTTGGATTGTTAAATATATTTTCATTGTTGTTGCTGCTGTTTTTGCTGCTGTTCCTTTCTCTGGTATTGACTGTGAATTGTTAAAGCCAAGTCTTATTTCTTTCTGTCCTTGTTAGCCCACCTTGCCCCTTCTCCCCCCGCCTCCCCACTCCGCCCTCTGGGCCCACCACCTCACTGTTCTCGACATCGCTGTTCATAACTAAGGCGCTGTTGCGCCGCCCTCGCTGTCATCATCACTGTTGTCTTTGATTTGTTTCCGGTACTGCATCTCTCCCCTGGTTTGGTTTTACTCTCAGGCCACCCAACAGGCCCTTTCCCTGTTGCCTTGCTCCGGCTCTGAACCACACCTAGTGGTCTCCACTCACACTCTCTCCACCCCTTTTAGCTTTTGCTTTTCATTTTTGGCTTATTATTGATTTATTCATCGATTTTTATTTCTTTATTTTCTCTCTCTGTTGCTGTCTTTCTCCGCGTGTCGCCACCAAGAGGTGTGCCATAGTGCCATAGTTGTAATGGTGGAAGGTTTCGTTTTTTTGTCCCTCCTCCCAGAATTTGCTATTGATGGTGTAGTGTAAAGTAAGTGACTCTCTAATATCCTGTGGAGTATCTAGAGCTCATTGATTCTCAGTCCTTCCACTGTTGCCCATATCCTCAGGCCTGATGTCTTCTGTTGAATGTGCAAGGGACAAATGCATGTCAGTTACTCATTTGATTCCAGTGTTGGGAGACCTAAACATGTGTTCAGCAGTCTTTTTTTTATTCACTTTTTTTTGTTGCTTTTAATCTATTATACCTTTTCCTTTAAATTATGGTTATGCCACACTGTAGTTACGTGGATCTAAAGGTTTGTGTCTGTTTTGCTCTTGTTTTCCACAATTTTTTTAAAATTTGGCCTTCTGGCTGTGCTGTCACAGCATCCTGAGTGTGAGTGCAGATATAGAAACCATTGGAGAGATTCTTCTGAAGATCATCCCCACTCTTGAGGAGGTAAAGCTTTGTTCATACAGTATTCGTACATGAATTGCATAATTATAGCTTACAGAGTTCTTCTACCATGTAAAGTTGACATTGGTATATTTAAAGCCAGGTGTTAATGCATAATTTCAGGGTTGGTATATTGGCTTAATATTATTCCCCCTCTGCACATATTTGGCAGTACCAGCATTACAATGGGATAGATTTTGATTGTGAGCTGCGCCTGCTGATTCATCAGAGTTTGGCCGGAGGCATCATTGGTGTCAAAGGTGCCAAGATTAAAGAACTAAGAGAGGTAAGTGTTATTTTTTCAATGGCTTTGAAAGGAAGCTTGTTTTGTTCACTTTTTATGTGTTTGATCCAACTAGTGGATTTAGTTTTTATGTTTTTTGAGCATCGTACAGCTTTAGCAGCTGTTGCCTGTGTTACATATGTCAATGGTGTGACTAAAGCAATTTTTGCATACAACTCCGGGTACTGGCTGGTGAATCAGGTCCAGACTTCGTGTCAGGGATCTGTCAGGGTTGTTTAATGTTCAGACATTTACATTCTCACATACAGCTCCTCCTGGTCATGTCTAGAGAAGTTTGTAGTTGCAGGGTGTGTCTGGAAGTGAACAAATGCATATTAGCCCATAAAGAAGAAGGGGAAGAGGACTGAATAACATTTATGCTGGACAAGTGGTTTCCAGTGAGAATAAAACATTTCAGAATTAATTTTCCCAGTTTAACAAAATTAAATGCATTGATTTCTTAAATTAAATTAAATTAATAATTAAATGTGAACAATTTCCTCCGGGATAAATAAAGTTCTCTGATTCTGATTCAGTAAGGCATACGCTATTGTATCTACTTGGCATCTGTGTAGAGAAGGGCTGTTCGTAGTGACTTCTCATAAAACTCTTGTAAAAAGTGGGATGGGTTCTATATGAACATTTTTGAAAAGCTCATTTTGAAAAAGCTTAAATTGCAGTCTGTTTTATGTCTAAAGAGGAGCCTTGAACCAAAACCGGTGAAAGTTTATCATGGTGAAGATATTGGTAAGCTTAGATTTCAGTAAATGCATGCAAAGTACCACAACCATAATGCATTAGTTTGTTGCACAATTAAAACATTCGGCGTTCTGCTGGGAAACCTTAGGTCCTGGCATTCACGTGGATATTGCTTTGACATGTACCACCTATCTAAACATTGTTGCAGACAAATGCCCTGCCCTCTAGCAAATATTTTTCAGGAGTGTTTCGTTGAACATGTCACGGGAGTACAGGATGTCTCTGCCTGAACAAACATTTATGGGATGTGTTGATCCATGGCTTACATTAAATCTAGTTTTATGCTGTGGTTCCAGCATTTAGAAAACATTTATTATTGTTAATGTTGTATTAATGTTCTTGTTGACCTTTTTTCTTTCAGAATACACAGACCACCATAAAACTCTTCCAGGAATGCTGCCCGCATTCAACTGATCGCGTGGTTTTGGTGGGGGGTAAACCTCAGCGAGTGGTTGAGTGCATCAAAGTCATCCTTGAACTGACATCAGAGGTGATGAGACTGAACCTAGGATGTACAGTTACTTTATCACATTTATGGAATTTATGTCTGGATCGTCACACAAAAAATGTCTGATCCGAACCTTGTCTTCTGACCCTCCTCTGACCAGGCCCCTATTAAAGGCCGTGCCCAGCCATATGACCCGAACTTCTATGATGAAACATATGACTACGGTGGCTTCACCATGATGTTTGAAGAGAGGGGCCGGCGGCCTATGGGAGGTTTTCCCATGCGTGGGCGTGGGGGTTTTGACCGCATGCCTCCTGGGCGTGGTGGTCGCCCAATGCCCCCCTCCAGGCGGGATTACGATGATATGAGTCCTCGTCGCGGGCCACCCCCACCACCACCAGGGAGAGGGAGTCGAGGGGGGAGCCGTGCCCGAAATCTGCCTCTGCCGCCTCCTCCACCACCTAGGGGAGGGTAAGACGACCAGAATCTTAACGAAATCATCTTTTGCTGGATTTCTTGCTTTTTGTGGGTACATTTAAATTTACGGCTTTTGGCAGACACCCTTATCCAGAGCGTCATTAGTAACAGGCATGGTCTTACAGTCATCAGTTACAGGGACCTTGTAAACCTGCAACTTTGTGGTCATCAGGTCCACAGACAGCTGTTTTACTCAATAGACTACTGGGTGGATCATACTTGGTAAAGGTGCAAAAAGTAGATTATACCAGACGTGGTAATTCACAGTTCATTTCTTTAATGTATGAAGGCTTTTATACCCACCGGGTATGACTAGCAGTGCTGCAGACTCATTTGGCATGCATAACTGTTTCTTTGCAATTGGCCATGCTAGGTTTATCGTTAGAAACAACTTAAGATGCAGCAAAAAAACATTTGGATTGTGGTCTTGGCAAGTATGTCTTTTCATAAACCTAATAGCTATGTGGTGTGACATGGATCTGACAATGAATAGAGGCATTTTGAGATTATCCATTGGAGGGGGGCATAAATATGGAGATATGTGGACTGCACTTCTGAAGAAAGACTTTCTGTTCCTATCACACCATGACTGAAGACAGAATTTCAGTCAGTGTCAAGAACTGTGAAATAAGACGCGCAGTGCACAAAAGTAAATGCAGTGCTATCTAATGCTACAGTGTCTTGCTGTTTGTACTTGGAGTGGGATTAGTGAACACCCACTGATTTCTGTGGATGTCTTTAAAACATAACACTTATTTTAGTGAGAGCATGTAGCGTATGTAAACTAACTTGATTTCAATATTATATTAGTTTTCTTTTACATAATATCATGTGAATCATTTTTAGTTGTCTGCGTTCATGTCCATCCTCTATGTGCCTGCTATAGTGAGGGCGGTGCTCAGATCCAGGTCCCTGAAGGTTTGTGTGTGTCTGGGTCCTGTGTGTTTAATGGGCTGTGTGTGCATGGTTCTTACCCTGATTTGTCCATCTAACTTGGGTCCTGTTTTACTTCTTTTTACAGAGGTGACAGGTTTTCTCACCAAAGCTATCACGGGAGTTTAGACGACAGACCAAAGTAAGTAAATTCAAGGACTTAATAAAAGGAAAAAAACAAAATTGGATCACTAGTTCAAGTCAATTTTCAGGTGGCTTGTGCCTTATTTTTGTTGTGGCTCATTTTCATTAGTCAGAGTGGCTGTGCGATAAAGACTGTCCAGTTAACGCCTGGATCAAATCAGCTGTGTTCAGCCAAGTTACAGAATTCTAAATATTTCTCTCTTGATTTAAGTGACCGAAGAGGAAGACCCGGAGACCGCTACGAGAGTATGGTGAGTTACTTTCTCGAAAGCTGTGGTGTGCTAATGCTTTTGTTGCACTGAAGACATGGGGTTAATAGCTAGTTTTGAGTCTAGAGCTGTGTCCGGAAAGTGCACTCGTTCACTATGTAGGGCACTATGTAGTGAATCAGCCATTTTGTTGTGTTGTCCGAAATTCCAACCATTAATTTCACCCACTAGTTAGGGCACTACAAAATCGCCAGTGGGGGAAGGTTTGGGGCTAATTACTCCTGCGGGGCTTGTTGGAAAGGTCTCAGAGATTTAGCAGCATGTCAAGTTTGGCGTGGCTGGGTGCCTGCCCCGCGTCTGTATTCACAGGACTGAGAGGAGAGCTTCGCCACCGGCCACGTTCATTGGGTCTCGGGGGGCTGAGGTTGTTCCCTGGCGTTACGGGGCCGTCATGTAAACATCGGGTCCTCCATTGGGCAGCTGGGGGAGGGATGGCTCGCTGCACTACCTGTTGAAAATTGTTGTAGTCAGCCAGCGATTTTCGTGAACCCGGCAGATGTAAAACTGGCATTTAAGTACCGATACCAATGCTAATTGGTATCGATATAAATTTTAGTATCTAAGTATCTGAGAATTGTTTTTTTTTTGGACAACATTAATAGCAACACGTTGAAATATTGCTGGGAAAACCCAAGTGGAAATGCTTGTTCTGTCTATGAAATGACGGTGTAATGGATGTGAGCGTGGCGCTCTCATCCCTGGTGCACTGGTTTGGACTGTTGTTGCTAGGCGACAGATTTTTTGACTTACTTGTTTCCTTGGTTACCAAGGAGCCGCTAGATACGTAGGTGAAAACCATCACACTCACTAGTGAACTCCGGGCAAAGCAGCTGCAAGTGCATCGCCCTATAGAATGCATAATGCTTGTTGCTAATGGCTGTCATGTAGATGTAGATCAGACAGTTACTTGTTTAATTGTATGATGTGAAATGTATATGAATATGTGTATGTATGCATATAGTTTGGACTGACACTTTCTTTGTCTCTCATTGATCAGGGTGGAGGTGGATATGGTGAGTTTTTTTTTTTTTTTTTTTTTTCTCCCTCAATCTCTCTCTTTCAAACATATTTAAAATCAAACATTTCACAACACCTCAGTAGCTGTAGTTCTTTTTTTCATGGTGAACCATCTTTTACATATCTAATATCTTGTCAATGTCTTCATTTTCTTTCCCTTATCTTTTTCTGAAGACAATAACTCTTCTTGGGAGCCCTTCCAGTCCGGTGAGTGTACACCATACCTTTATTTGCAGATACTGAGGTGCATGGAATTAAGCACTGAAATTAGCTCGAATTATTGATTTATTTATTTATTTTTTAATTCATGTTCTTTCTCCAGGTGGGCGAGGTTCTTACAGTGATATTGGTGGCCCTGTAATCACAACACAAGTGACCATACCTAAAGATGTGAGTGCACAGGGCACCAAAACGCTTTTATTTCTAGACTTTTATTTCCACTGACACATCTACATACATATAAAATTAGGTACGTGTGACAATTAGTTACATGTGATGTAAACATCCTTTCCTGACCTTTTAGCTGGCTGGCTCCATCATTGGAAAAGGAGGGCAGCGAATCAAGCAGATCCGTCATGAGTCAGGAGCCTCCATCAAAATCGATGAGCCTCTGGAGGGCTCTGAGGACCGCATCATCACCATCACAGGAACACAGGACCAGATTCAAAATGCCCAGTATCTCCTGCAGAACAGGCAAGTTGCAAATTGTATGCAAAATGTTACAATAAAACAACCGCCATGTCTTTCTTGGAGAGGACTCTTTTCACATTACTTCTACAGTTTTTATTAAAACACTTATGCTTAATCCGTCATTTAAAGGTATAGTAAGTAGACTCCTCTACAACAGACGCAAATAAGCATGAATATTACTTGCTAGATCGTAAGTACTATGTAAATTTAAGTGTCAAGATAAGCTATATGGTCAACCACATGCACTAGAATAACCCGATCATTTGTGCCTGAACAAATACAGCATGTTTACATACAGTACCATTATCACTTTGACCGCACTTTTGATTTCGCATCAAAGACTTTTGATGCATATTATGTTTTTCTCTCTGCCTAACCGTTTCCTACACTGGGGGTTCAAATATGGTTCCTTGTGACATGCATATAGGGTTTGGTAGTTCCATCCAAAATAGAAATCCAAACTAAGAAAGTGACTGACGGGCAAATGGCTTCGAGCCCAGGAGAGTGGGAGAAAGCTGGCTTGCTTCTGTGTGGAAGACTTGTGATTTTGTTGTTTTTAGTTAGATAAAGTGACAACAAATCACAGTCTGCCCTACAGCACAGGCCCAGCCTCATCTGCCCTCCTCCCCCAAACTCTCACAGCTTTTCCTATTTCACTAACCCTGTCACTTAACATGTGTAATGTGTATGCCTGCATGTTACCCCACTCTTAACACCTTTTGTTGCCCCAGCTACTGCATGACTAGTTCTTAATGTTTCTGCTAACCCTAAGCATTACCCAAGTTTAACCCTTCCTACCTCCATGACACGTTACACTAATCTTTCTAATACATGCCTTCTTAACATTATTCCAGTTGGAATAAACATGTTTAGTAATTCTAATAGAATTTAGTTATCATTTTCAGCCTCGCTTGTTATACCGGTCACATGATCATCTAACAAATAGTTGTTAAAGACCTCTGCTTTGTTTAAATGCCATTTAAGAAGTAAAAAACTACATTTGAGAGCGTTGCTCAGATACCTGTTCTGTGGTTGCATGTGTCTTTTAAATGCAACGCCAATTTCTTCTGCAGTGCCGCTAAACCTCACTTTTAGCATGAGGATAAAATTACACTGAAAAGCCTTCTCCATGAAATGAACGGAATGTTCAGTAAAGCACTATTTAGAACATAAAGCGCAATTAAATTATAAAGTTTTGTTTAGTTAGTTTGAATTAAGAATAACGCTAGCTTTAATACCTGTGCTCAGAGCCCACAGTAGTGTATTTGTAAGAGCATTTCAAACTATTTTCAGTTCTTTAACAGTACAGAAAGCGCTAGATTGCATTTCCGTCAGAAAATGCGAAGTGCGATTGTGTGGTCGACACCTAAACATTGGTTTTATGGTCTTATGGTGTTTAAAAGAAAAGAAAAGGAAAAAACACACTACCGATTTTCCGATTCAGTGCTTGGCGTCACTGCTGAACCACCGAGGGGGGCATTAACTTATCTCTTACCAAGCCGTCTGTGGATAAGGATGGATGTATTAACGCGCCGATTATTTTGGATTAAATCACAACAAAGTGACACGTCTAGTTTTAGACCTTAGACCTTAAGTGTTTTGAAGTCTGAGTTTGCTTGTTCCACGTTTGTTTCTCTGCATTTGGTCTCTTTCAGGCCACCTTAGCTGTGCTGTCACAGACTCTCTTTTCGCCACACATTTTGAATGTCAGTACTCTCTCCCCATAAAATACAGAAGGGACTTGACCACAAAAATAGGGTTACATTACAAGAGCAGCTGCGTATAGTGAAAAAACGCGTTGTTGTGTTTTGGTCAAAAAATGCCTATTCTAATAGTGCAAACCCTAAATATGCCCCCAAATGTGCTCCTAGATCACTTTAATTTCAATTTAAACTCGGTTTAATACATTACCCTTAAAGAAAATGTAAAGAGAAACCCGAGGTTTAAATATGGAAAAGTCACGAACGAGAGAGACGGCGAGCGCGAGAGGAAGGAAGAGAGCGAGAGACAGCGGGAGAGAGAGAGATGCAAGAGACAGACGGAGGGAGAGAGATACAGAGAGCGAGAGACAGAGAGAGCGTGAGAGGAAGTAAGAAAGCGAGAGACAGAGGGAGAGAGCGATACAGAGAGAGCAAGAGACAGACGGAGGGAGAGAGATACAGAGACGGAGTGAGTGAGAGACAGGGAGAGGGAGAGAGAGATACAGAGACAGAGGGAGCACAGGGAGCCAGAAGAACTAAAATGAGTAAAAAAAAAAAAAAAAAAGAAGAAGAAGAAGAAAACATTGCCACAAAAAAAGCGGAGAATATTTGCAGGTTCCGCATTGTTTTGAAGAGTTCCACATAAAACAATCAGTTTCGTTCGAAAAAAAAAAAAAAAAGGAATAAAATGTGACTGGATTCACGAGTCCCGATCCATTTAAAACTGGGGGATTACTGTGTTTCTTTTTAAAATATTTTTCTAAACAATAAATACTCCTGATCAGCTGATCAAAAACCTGAACGCACGCACACCGCACCGGATATAAGTGGCTGTTTTGACAGTTTTGCCAAAATGTAATTTGGGCTCTGTAAAGAAATGCCACCAGGTAATAATAAAGTGCATTTTTGTCAAACTATGCATGGTTCCTATAAAGCCAGACTTTTGTTTTATGGCTAACGCTTTACCACCGGACCACCAGGGGACATAAACTCACCGCCTCTTACCAAGCCATTTATTCATGGACTGATAGTCAATTAAACTACAACAAACACCTTTTTTTTTTTTTTTAAACAACTAACCTGAATTTTAGTCATAATGTCTGAGCCTGCTGTTCTGCTCTGCGTGTCTTCTCGTGTTGTTTTTTTTTTCCACTTTTTGTCGCATCGCGGTATGCATACCCGTGAATGAGACTCTCTCTCTCTCTCTCCACACATTAGGGAATTTACCAAATTCAAAGAATAACAGTAAAACTTAAAAAAAAGAACAATATTGATTGCTTCCACAATCCCACTAAATATTTACTGTTGCTGTAGGGCACAGCATGCTCTGATCACTGTATATGTTTCCTCTCAGTGACTTGTTGACAACAATGTGTGGTTCTCCTTTTTCAGTGTGAAGCAGTACTCTGGTCGGTTCTTCTAGAAGACGGCAAGTCACGCCAAACTGCCATACCCATTTTACTTCAGCTTCTTTTCAGAGTCTACATTCCTCTGCTTCTTGGGTAGATGTGCTTCCTGACGCTCTCTTCTCAAACATCTTAACGAAAGATTACTCGGGTGGGGGGTGGGGGAGTCTTTAAAGCATCAAGAATGAGTGGATCCTTTTTTTTTTTTTTATTCTTATTATTAATATTTGCCTTCCCCCATGCCCATCAGTTTTTGCACGCAACAATTTTTTCGAATTTTGAATTTCTGTATTCTATACCAAGCAATGCTCTTCTGTATGTCTGCTGTTAGCCTTACCCGAGCTGCATGCCCATTCAGTGCATCATGCAAGATCTTTTTTTGGATTTGTTTTTGTGTTTTGTTTTGTTTTTTTCTCTCATTTGTCATTTCTTAACTGAGAAAAGAAAGCTGTCAAACTGTAAATATTCAGTTGATGAATTTTAATATCAATACAATCGTATTTAATGGTTGAACTAGCAATGGTTTAGAAAAGGGGGAAGCTGAAGGTGGACCGTGGATTCATCCCCGATTTGAAGATATTTTCCCCCGTTTTTCTAATCCACCCGTGGAGATGGACTGACTCTACTTTAATTGATTTTTGGGATCCATTTAATCTTGCTGATGCTTGTTTTGTACATCTGTTTGTAAGCATTTTTAACATTTTAGATGGGATCTTTCTAGACACCAGTCAACTGGGTGAGAAAGTTTATCTATAAAGATTTGTGGCAGGTCTCCCTGTGTTCTCATCTATCTTCTTTCTATCTCTGTCCTTCTCCCCTTTCTGTTGTCTGTGTAGAATGTGCTACAAGTCTGAATAATAAAGTCTGTGCCACCTTTTATTAAAACTATTGTTCATGTGTATTTTCCAGGTTGTTGGATTGAATTTGCATTTGAACCGACACTGATCGAGGTGTACTCACGTTTTTCCGATTGCCAAGGATTAAGATGGTTCCTGATGCCACAGAATAGCTTTATTTAAAATGTTTGTTTAATAAAACACTCTAGGGGGGGGAAATGTGACCAGGCCTTAATTTATTAGCACATAAAGTAAGTTGAGTTATAATTTCTACATGGATATATATATTCAGAGGGAAATAAACATTTTAGATTCAAAGCGAAGTTTAGACTACTAAAGTTAGAGCTATACATCTCTGATCTAAATAAAGTTAGACAAATATGCAGTTTTCCTTGATTTGCCCCTCTGTACTAGTCAAAAATCATATAGAACACTTCAAATTATTTGATGAAAGTGATTTACATTTTAGATTTAGTAGAAAGTGATTCAGATTTCAGATGGTGTATTTGCATTCAATTTGTTTTTACTTCCAGCACTGAGATAGATATATATATAAGGGCTGTAAAGCGATTAATTAAAATGAACAGTTAATCGCAAATCTGGAAAAAATAAATCATGATTAATCGCAATTCAGAATCGGAGAACTTTATTTATCCCGGAGGAAATTGTTCACATCACGTCTGCACACAAGACAGAACAATACAGAATAAAATACCTGAATATATAATAAACTATACTCAGACTAGAAATATATTAGGAAAAGAAATATAGTACAACTTGCCCATAATAAAAAGTATCCTAAGAGGAGAATATAGTTTAAGTCTTTTCATATTTGTAATTCTATGTCAACCCAATATAGAATATATAATGAACACACTAAGTCATCAATTTTACAAAGGCTTTATTTGTTTTTTTTCCCAACTCTGTCACACTTTTAAAAACTGAGATAAAAACAAAACTTACTTTTGAATAGAAAATACATAACATCTTCAAACCTGAAAGAATCTCTGTCTTAAGAC
>JBBPDB010000083.1:10083102-10107420 GCA_037974465.1 Brachypetersius altus
AGTACCAGCACAGTACAGTTTAGAACCTGATACAACTTCAGTACCAGCACAGTACAGTTTAGAACCTGATACAACTTTAGTACCAGCACAGTACAGTTTAGAACCTGATACAGCTTTAGTACCAGCACAGTACAGTTTAGAACCTGATACAACTTCAGTACCGTCACAGTACAGGCTTTGGGCTGCAGCACCAAGGGATTTGAACTCTACTCTCTGTCTCCAGACCACAGGGCCAGCACTTAGACACTGGGAACTCGTTCCCATTCATTAAAGCTTCGAAGCTTGAACAGTCCTGAACCACAGTGATTCGAAACACTGTGTCAAAACACCACTGTCACGTCACCAATGATGTTTGCAGCTTAGAATAAAGTCAGTTCTTCACAACACGTTTCGTTGGTTTGACAGCTTTGACTGAAGCCTGCCACAGCAGAGAAAATATTATTTTTAAATATAAACCTGTAAAAACTAAATCACTTTGTCTTCATGCTTCTGTGAATACAGTACTGCCTTATGTAACATATCATGTACATGTACCACAAAGACACATACATTTTATGAATCATCATAAAAGTGACGGTGCGCAACTATCAGAGGCATGTATGTGTTTTTCAGTCTTTTGTTCTTTGTGCAAAAACAGTCCTTGCCAGACATTTATGGCATTTATCAGACGCTTTGATCCAAGGCGACTTCCATTCCCTAACTACAGGGGACAGTCTCCCTGGAGCAACTTGAGGTTAGGGATCTTGCTCAGGGACCCAGTGGTGGTGCTGAGGGTAGTATTCGAACCTGTGACCTCTTGGTCTGGAGACAAGTATCCTACCCACTGAGCTACCGCCACCTCCACCCAGACCTGGCTCTAATGCTGCAGAATATGCTCTTGGATGGCAGGAAGGAGAAAAGTCTGTGTGAGGGGTGATAGGGGTCCTGCACAATGGTGCAGGCCCTGCGAACACTGCGCTTGTGAAATGTGTCCTGGATTGAGTGTAGAGGCACCTCAATAATGTTCTCTGCTGTCTTTACTATCCTCTGCAGGCGCTTGCGGTCGAATGTATTGCCGTTGCTGTACCAGGAAGTGATGCAGCTGGTCAGAACACTTTCAAAGGTGCCTCTGTGGAATGTGGTGAGGATAGGAGGAAGGCTTGCTCTGTCCATGTAAGCTCCTCAGTTATGTGCATGCCAAGGAACCTGGTACTCTTTACAATCTCCACAGCTGATCCGTTGATGCTGAGTGGGAGGTGGGCAGGGCGTGTCCACGATTATCTCTTTTGTCTTGCGATGTTAAGAGATAAGTTGTTGTCTCTGCACCAGTCAGACAGCCGTTCCACCTCTTCTCTGTAGGCAGACTCATCGTTCCTGCTTATCAGTCCCAGCACAGTCGTATCATCAGCAAACTTGATGATGTGGTTAGTGTTGTATGTGGCTGTGAAGTCATGAGTAAGCAGTGTGAGGAGCAAAGGACAGAGTACGCAGCCCTGCGTGATGGTGCTGGAGGTGTTGCAGCCTATCCAAACTGATTGGGGCCTCTCTGTTAGGAAATGCAAAATCTTTAGTGCAGTGATATTTTTCTCTTCTTATTCTCTCAGATTTCAGTTACGTTTTGAGAGTGTTGTTGGTGAGTGTGTGTGCATATTCCTTTTAAGTTTTATCATTTTATTACTATTAACTCAATTCAGAGATAACGGTAGAACCAGGAGTACAACTAACAACAAATAATGAATTTCAGTGTATAATAATGGCGTATTCATTAATTAATATGAATGAACAAGAGCATTAGTAGATTAAAAGGAACAGTCAGTCTTTTCAGAAGCTTTATTGAGAACATGAACATGAGATTGGAACAGTGAGCTCTGCCAGTGTTCAGGTGTGCGTGTAAGACCGGCGTGCCGGATTTGATAAAGTGAAGATGTTCGGGGGCAATAGCTCCTTCTGATATTTTTTAAACCACAAAAGTTACATGAAAATGCAAACTGTATTGTCACAATTACTTGTATTTTTTAAATGGCAATACAACCAAATATAAGCCAATCAGGCCTCTGGCTTGCATTCTTATCTGGAGAGTCAGATAACTGTATATAATACCTTAAATTTCCAAATATCCACAAATATCTTTGCCTCAGAAACGAGTGGGTTTGCGGCACGGATACAGGGCCCGACAGCATTAGAGTGGTGCTTAAATGAGGAATTACATTTAAGATTTATTTATTCTGACAGAGCTGCGAGCCATAAATAACACATTATAAAACCGAAGCTGCCGGCAGGATGAAATTTGACAGTGGGCCGTGATTGGCCCGAGGGCCGGACTTTGGACATGCCTGGGTTAAGAGGTTGCCTTGACTTCAGAGGGCCACTAGATGTCACTGTTCTTGATCGAAGCTTCGTGGATTTTAGTCATTTTTGGCACAAAACGAAGGAAAGCCTAAAAGCTTCATGAGGCTACGCCTTCCCATCCCTACCAAACCCTGAAAATCAGGTGTGTCCCGATACTATTATCCACATAGTGCAACTCTTAACGCTCGGGTTCTTCTGATGACTGTATATAAACAGCTTTCGGTGATCTGTAAGGCATACCCGCTGTGGCTGAAATGACTAGAATGGCGATCCACATGACTACAAATCAGACAAAACCGAGGCAGCAGGCAGAGAACGACTTTAATTCAGCTTGTAGGGCGCAGCCCAGGTCTTATACTACATTACAGCGAATCTAAAACAGTTTTCAGTTACGTAACGGCTGACTAGTTAAAAAAAACTTTTACTAGAACAAGCTGCAAAACTGGTGAACAAAAAAATATTATTCTGAACAGCTGTGTGCTGACGTCATCACGCCGTAAACGACAACACGGCAGGATGGTGTACGTGTCTAACGGTGAGTGGCACCAGCGAAAAACTATATTAAAACTCACAGCAACAATCAAAACGCGACTTACATTAACAACGTATAGTTTAAGAGTGTAACAGTATTAAGCCCTAGCTGTAGTGCTGTTTGGGGACCTCGCTCGGGGAATAGACAGGTCTGTTTACTGTTAGCCTTTTTAGCCTGAGAGAGACTGAGGGACTGTGAGACTGTTCGGGCCCATCTGGGCTTTTAGATGTGGTTTAATTAATAAACTTAATTATTCATCTGTCCAGACACTACAATAATACCAGCTGTCCCCGCAGGACACAGACCAGAAGCTGTTTCCCAGCAGGAGGACTCTTAGCAGTTAGCTGTTAGCTTTTAGCCAGGTGGCGTGATGTTTACTTCAAAACAGAAACCTGGTTAAAGCGCCTCTGACTACTATGCTTCAGATTGCTGGTGTTTGCTAAATGTCTTTCAAATCAAACTGAACGCTGATTTTGAGGTATTCTGGGCTTTTAAAGAGCTTCTGTAACTACTGGGAATTATCCTTACCTGAGCACAGACCACTTAGCATAAGGTCTGACCACTCAGAATAAATTCTGTTCCCTGGGAGCCAGTGTAAACACGTTTAAGTAGCTTAAGCATGCTTTCTTAAAGGTTCCTGTGTGACTTTCAGTCTATTCACCCTGAATCTTTAAGATGACAGTAGTAACTGTAAAACTAAGTGTGCATGTGTACATTATTTTCAGGTCAAGTCCTGGACAGCAGGACCCAGTCGCCGTGGAGGTTGTCCTTCCTCAGCGACCTGTTCTGGAGTGTAGTGGAGTTTATTGGCCTCTTGTGAGTTTTGGGTTGATATTTACTGCACATTGACTGTTTTGCTGTAACACAACAGCAGGAAAAGAAACATAATAATGTAGATTACAAAACATATCAAGTAATAACTATGACTGTAATAAAAAACATGGTGGTTGTAATTGAATTATGTAATTTAACTGAGCCATAGGAGTAGTAATGGAGTAATAATGTCAGCTAAATGCCCTAATGTAAATGTAAATGGTTTGAAAATGATTGAACGCCTGTGTAACTCTACTGCTCTCCAGTTTCCAGACTCTCATCCAGCCAGATTCATCTAAAGATGGCACTGCCAGTGCATCGTCACGCTTCAGCGATGGCAGAGGGTAAGTCTTCAGAGGCAGAATAAAAAAGAACCACCAAATGAATTCTATGTGTTACCTGTTCATTTTGACTGTGTTTGGTGTGGGCCGACTAATCAGCACACGAGACGCCTTTTTGATTAGACCTCTCAGAATAACGGTACTGACCAGGAATCAGTTTTAGATTCAGACACATTGAAAAGAAGCATCTTAGATTTGATGAAAAAAACAATTGTAGTATTTGTGTACAAGCGGATGTTTTCTTGTCCTTCAGGCCTCCTGGGTTTCCCGGGCGGAGACGCATGGGCAGAATAAACCACGGTGCCGGACCCACTCCTCCTCCCATGGGCGGTGGAGGATGAGGAAGGTAAAGAATCTGTCACATATATAAACACACTGTGTTTGAAGGAGTGTGTCCACTATCCTTTTTAATTTTTGTAATTGAATTATGTAATTTAACTGAGCCATAGAAGTAGTAATGGAGTAGTAATGTTCTGTGCTTTATGGTATAACATAAAAATGTATTGTGTTTGTCTGCAGGTAAATGCCTGCACGGTGATGCAGGCGTAGAGGGGCGTGATGTGATCCTAGCTGCACTCGTTTAAACTCTCCTGAATAGAGAGGCTGACCAGTGATTAACAGGCACACCACGCTCCTCCTCCCTCGCGCTGCTTCTGCGTGGCAGATTCGTGATGCCGCTCTGGGAATTCCTGTCTTTAGGGGCCGGAGCGGTTGAACTCAGCAGCACTACTCCATTGTTTTCGGGGTTTTTTTTTGGAGGGCGGGGATTGCTTGTTTTTTTTTTGTTTGTTTTTTTTTTGTTTTTTTTTTTTTTTTTTTTTTTTTTTTTTGGGATCCTCTGTTAACAGTTAAAATCTGAAGAATGTGATCAATCCTGTATGATTTGTAAGAGATATGTTACATTATAATAATAAAGTTATTATGGAAAAGCTGATTGCTTAGTTTTGCGTTTAAAAATAAAAAAGTGATCCCAAAATTCTTGCCTGAAGGTGTTTGGCCGATGGCACTGTTGTGTAAAACAGGTATATCTGGATCAAACCACCAGGATTTTTTTTTTTAAACATATGTTTATTGAAATTTTCTTATTGACTTTAAACATCAACATCCCAACAATTCAAACAAACCCTGTCTAACAAAATTTAAAATAAACTGAAATGAGTAAATAATAAGTCCATTTGTAAAAAAAAAAAAAAAGTAAACGATCACAGCGGTGCAAACATTACAGAACGCTTCAGATTAATCACTTAAATTTGTCAATTAAAAAACATGAGGTTCCAAAGAACATGTAGGAGTTCCATAAGTGAGCAAATCTCTTATCTTTCTTTTGTATGTTAGTCTCTCCAGAACTACACAGGTCATCAGTTCCTCTGTCCATGTTGGAGTAGCAGATTCTCCACAACACTGCAGTTTTACTGCTGGTTTGTAAAAGTCCAGAGTCAATAAGCAGCGGCGAGGTCTTGAGGGTTTATACCCAGGATGCACCTTTTGGCTTGCAAAGGAACTTTCCTTCCAACCATGAGACCCACACATTCTATTACACTCTTCCAAAATCACTGAATCCTCATACACACATAATTAAGGTACATTTTTCCTCTTTTACATTTCCCACAGATATCGGGGACATTTGGGAATATGTACTTTAACCTGCAAGGTGTAAGATAAATACACATCAGCTAATTATATTCTAATAACTTTAATTTGGTGTTAAAAAACTGAGCCCTAAAACAAGCTATTTCCCAGTCGTTTCATGAATATCATCCTTTATGGCGATTCTCCATGCTTCCAGTTTTTCGAATATTTTAACAGTCATAGAACAATGAGAGTCAAAGACAACTGTTTGTGTGAATCAAATAGAATATAAATTAAATTAAAACCAAGTGTTTTTGGTTAGTTTTACTTTCAATATTGTGATTTGAAAAACTCCAGAGGGGACCATGTGATACAGCGCCCCCTGGAGTTAGTAAAGTAAAGCGGGAGTCAACTCCAAATTAAAGTCTTTGGATCTGAGTGCTGTCATTAAAGTCCCTTTTGGTAAAATGGTCAGGCGTCCCAATACTAGTGTAGGTCTAACATGAGTTCAGAAATGTTCATATTTTAATCATTAACTCTCTTCTAGTTTCGACTGGGAGAGTATGGTGCATTGGCAGTGTGGGCGGTAGGAGGCGCTGCGCTGTGTGTGTGTATGTGAGAAACTCCCAATAGAAGAAGCGCGGTGCCGGTTTGGTGTGATGGTGAGTCTGAAGACCAGTTTAAGACCAGTTTAAGATCGGAGTTGGTCCCGAAGGTGGTCCGGATCATGACCCAGGCGGAGCGGGAGCAGGACAGTGAGAGAGACCGGGAGAAGGAGCAGCGCGGGGTGAAGAGACCTGTGGTTCCAGCAGCGCTCCAGGAGAACCTACAAGAGGTCCAATATATACACACACCACACACTCTCCATACACTCCACACACACGGGCAAAGAGAGCCGTGGTTCCTGCAGCCCTCCAGGAGAACCAACACACACACACACACACACACTTATCTCCTGAGCTCACTGTCTTACTGTTACTCCTCAGCACTGTGTGAGAGTTTTGTTATTCAGCTGCTTCTCTTGCAATTATTAGTTATTTTCTGGGGTAAAACTATTAGTTAGCTGGATGGGCTGAAGGTGAGACTTACTTAGAGTTTTAAAAATAAGTAGAAAAACCCATTTGGAGTTCTACTTGGATAATACACGAAATTGACAAAAGTATTGGGACGCCTTACGCCAACAAGAACTTTAATGTAATTGCATTTAAACCCATAGACTTCTATGTATAGAGTCGGTTCCCCTTTGCAGCTCTAACAGCTTCCACTTGTCTTGAAAGACTTTCCACAAGATTCTGGAGTTTCTGTGGAAATATGTGTCCATTCATTCTGTAGCATTTATGAGGTCAGACACTGATGTTTGACGAGAAGGTCTGGATCACAATCTCAGTTCCAGTTCATCCCAAAGGTGCGGGATGGGGTTGAGGTCAGGGCTCTGTGTGGACCAGTCAAGTTCTTCCACACTGAACCCCTCCAGCATGTCTTTATGGAGCTCGCTTTGTGCACTGGGGCACAGTCCTGCTGGACTAGAAACGGTTCTTTCCCCAAACTGGGGCCACAAAGCTGCTGGAGCATCACTGGAAGTAAGGGGTCTAGCCTAAACCCTGAAAAACTGGCACGTCCCAATACATTTGTCCACATAGTGGATTGTTTTCATGAGTGAAGAAAGCATCCTCCAAGTGATGTGACCCTAATCTTCAGGGTGTTTATCTTCAGTATGTTGTTCTTCCACCTCTCTCTGCTGGCAGCAAATTCAGACCAACTTCGTTGTGATCATCCACCCTGGATCACAGACTCTCCGGATCGGAAGAGCTACAGACACTCTACCGGCCACCGTTCCTCATGTCATCGCCCGAAGGCATAAATTACCCTCTCAGTCCCGGTATGAGGATCCTTGGCTCTTACGAGAAGGACTGCATGTAAGTTTGAGGCCTTTCTTCTATATTACCTTCCTGTCTGAACTCCAGTCTTCCTCGCTTAAGAGCCGCAGACTAAGTCTAAAGATCTGTCTCCCAGGAGTGTAATGTCTCTCTTCATGCGATGCGTTCCCCGCTCTCTTCTAGAGACCGGAAAGTGGTGAGCAACGGCAAAATGGCCTTAAAATGGTGGACCAGGCGATTTGGTCTAAGAAGATGTCGAATGGGGCCAGAAGAACGCCAGTATCAGCTGAACAGGTATGTTCTGTCCTGAGGCACTGCTGGAGTGTGTGTTTGCTGTGCTGGGTGCTGATGGTGTGTGTGTTTGCAGGCTCGAGTGTACAATAGACAGATTCGCCCGGCAGTTCTGGACCCGAACTCCAGACTGAAATGGACTAATACTGCTCAGCAGCCAGAGTACTTGGTTGGAGACGAGGTGAGACGTGAACTTCATTTGTTGTTAAATCCACACATTGCTGTAGACGGTGTGTTATCCACAGATAGAACGTTGCTGATAGGATTGATTGTATTTGCGGTTCTGTTTTGCTGTTAAGGTTGATTGTGAGAAATTGGACAAGTGAATAGAAACTCTGTTTCTCTATTGCTGCTAGTGAACAGTGAACATTTGTCTCAGGGGCCCATAGGGGATGTTGCTTGTCTGACTTTAGAGCTTCAGGCCCAACCATTGATGGTTCCACTCATTTCTTTGTTTTTATCCATCTTCCTCCATCGATGGCCAGGCTTTATATGTGAACCCGACGGACTGCTACAGCCCACACTGGCCGGTCTGCCGCGGTCAGCTGAATGTCCACAGTGGACCTGGGGGCTCCCTGAGCGCTGTGCTTGCTGACCTGGAGACTATTTGGTCCCACACCATTCAGAAAGTTTTAGAAATCCCTCTCAAAGACCTGAAGGTATGCACTTAGATGGATATGAGTGAGTATGTGGACACCCCTCCAGATTATTGAGTTACTGAGTGTTTTAAATTGCAGTCTGCACAGACCCACAGTGACTTTAACAGTAAAGTGTCAGTAAAGTGAGTTCATGGTGTCTCTGTCCTGGTGATGTTAATGCTTTTAGATAATTATATGCTTCAGACTTTCTGATGCTTCTGATTTTGCTGAAAGCCGTTTCCGGTTTCACCGTGATGGTGTCACTGTGCAGGGAGGCATGCATACTCCACATTCCCATTCGACCAATATTTTTCATATTATTGCCTGTAGTTTTGGAATAGGATGTTCAAGAAGCTTGTACAGACGTGCTGCTCAGCCGTCGACACACCCCTGAATGTATAACGCACCATCCTTCAGTCATTAGGTGTGAAAGGGGTGATTTTACTGGCTGGTGTTTGTGTTTTACTTTGCTGCTCTGCTTGGCTTTCAGTATTACCGGTGCATCCTTCTGGTTCCAGACATCTATAACAGACAACATGTGAAAGAAGTGGTGAACATGCTGCTTGTGAAGATGGGTTTCTCAGGTGAGAGACCAGAGACTCTAAAACCTTCTCAAATCTATAGAGTCCAGGTATAAGTGAGCAAAATTTAGTTTATGGCCCAGTTTGTCTTTACTGTGTGACATTAGTCTGAACAGACCCTGCTCCTAAATTCACAGAGCACCCAGCGCCCATCCACCTAACACACAACTTCTCTGTCCCTCCGTTATCACATAAAATATGTTGAATGAGTTTAAAGATGATGTTTTTTGAACATTGTTTCATTTTTTAACACGGAAAAAGGACGCTCAGATTTTGTTTATCCTTTATAAAGACTGATGGCAAAAGGACAGAAGATCAGTACCAAAGTTCCAATGCTGTGTCTGTAGATTAGTCAAACACAGCATTTGCCAGAAAGTGCCTGTGAGGATGCAGTTTATAGAAAGCTTGTGTTTGATTTCAGTACCTGTGGGAGTTGGATCAGCGTCTTTAACAGCTCCATGCAGTGACTGAAGGCAGTTCATTTGGTAACTGCAGTTCTTCATATTGCAGCTGGTTTTACGGTCTGTGATTGATGTTTTGTGCAGCAATTGTGGTGCACCAGGAGTCAGTGTGTGCCACGTTTGGCAGCGGGCTGAGCAGCGCGTGTGTGGTGGACGTGGGGGATCAGAAGACCAGTGTGTGTTGTGTGGAAGATGGCGTGTCCCACCGCAACTCCAGGTGAGTGTAGGAGCTCCCTCTTTCTCAGTCATATATAAAAATATATACAAATAAATCCTATTAATAAAATGAGCAGACGCCCTCTACAGATCATTTTTGAGCTGCTAAATGAAATATAAAATGTTTTACAAGTTTTTCACAGGACATATATTCCTCTTTTTATTATTCATTTTTTTGGAATATGTAAAAATCAAAGTGCAGAAGTATGTTTTCTATAGAGGATATGTATTTGTTTTCACTGAAAAACAAAGAAGTAAGAGTAAATTCACCCAAAAACCTTTGCATGTGACTGTCACCTTCACCTTCACTCCTGAATACAGAATCGCTATAAAGAGCTTTTGTGTTTTAAACATGTGTCTGAAATAACTACTCAAGCACCACAGCTTTTATCTAGATTTGAGTTGTTGTTTGAGGTTGGACAGCATTTTCTCTTGCACTCTTAGTATCTTCAGCTCGTTTCGTTTAGCTTGCTTTTCCTGCACAGTGACCATCATAAAGCGTTCTGGACCCACTAGTTTTCTGTAATTCTCAAAACAATTGTCTGAGAGAAGAATCCGGCGGTCTGTGTATGTGACGTGTGTATGCAGCAGTACACGCAGTAGTGTGTGCAGTAGTGTGATTCAGATTCAGATTTTATTTGTCACATACACCATCATGCATGGTACGACATGCAGTGAAATGCTTTTTGCGACGCTCAACGGTAAAACAAAAAAGAAAAAAAACACTAATCGATATACTACTGGATACACTACTATTTAGTAGTGTGTCCAGTAGTATATTCAGTAATGTGTGCAGTAGTGTGTGCAGTATATATTCAGTAGTATGTGCAGTATATATTCAGTAGTATGTGCAGTAGTATATTCAGTAGTGTGTGCAGTATATATTCAGTAGTATGTGCAGTAGTATATTCAGTAGTATGTGCAGTAGTATATTCAGTAGTATGTGCAGTAATATATTCAGTAGTGTGCAGTAATATCTTCAGTAGTGTGTGCAGTATATATTCAGTAGTGTGTGCAGTAGTATATTCAGTAGTGTGTGCAGTAATCTCTTCAGTAGTGTGTGCAGTAATATTTTCAGTAGTGTGTGCAGTAATATTTTCAGTAGTGTGTGCAGTAATATTTTCAGTAGTGTGTGCAGTAGTATATTCAGTAGTGTGTGCAGTAGTATATTCAGTGGTGTGTGCAGTAGTATATTCAGTGGTGTGTGCAGTAGTATATTCAGTAGTGTGTGCAGTAGTATATTCAGTGGTGTGTGCAGTAGTGTGTGCAGTAGTATATGCAGTAGTGTATTTAGTAGTGTATTCCTTGGTACATGTGTGTGTTTGCCTCCCGCAGGTTGTGTCTGTCGTACGGAGGCTGCGACGTGACGCGGTGTTTTTTCTGGCTGATGCAGAGGGCGGGGTTTCCGTATCGGGAGTGTCAGCTCTCCGCCCGGCTCGACTCCCTCCTGCTGCAGCAGCTCAAAGAGACCTTCTGCCACCTGGACCAGGTGCTCCACGAACCCCATCCTTCTCACAGACGTGTAAACATGCCTTTCAGGGACTGAAGTTCTTTCTGCTCCACAGGACATTTGTGGACTGCAGGACCATGAGTTTCGCTCCCGTTTCCCAGAATCCCCGGTGCTCCTCTATCAGATGCGACTGGGTGATGAAAAGCTACAGGTACACACGACCTCACGCCACTCTGGGCTCTGAATCAGAACACAGGGCTCTGAATCAGAATCAAGGTTTCTGTTAAACCCCATGTCAACATTCAAAACCTCCTTCACTCTCCTTATTATACTAACAGTGAAACATCTGGCTCTGCGTGAGAGTGTGCACATCTGTGTGTGTGAATTTCTTTAATGCTCTGCTGCTCTGTCCAGGCCCCCATGGCTCTGTTCTACCCCGCTGCGTTTGGGATTGTTGGCCAGAAGATGACAGCTCTGCAGCGCCGCTCGCAGGGCGACTCGGAGGATCCGCACGACGAGCTCTACCTTCTCAGCACTCAGAACAAACAGGACCAGGTCGGCCACTCACACCCTCTGGACTGAAATACTGAAGGCACTTTCACTGCAGGACCGGTCTGTGGAGACTGTAGAGACTGGGGACGGGAGCTGAACCAGAGAATATTTAGATTATTCAGTTACTTATGGTTTTAAATACTGTTTTTCTTGTACACTGAGCTTGACTGGCTTACAGGGAAAAGGCAGATCAAGTGTGAGAGGTAATCTTTTTCTTTTCCAGTCGTCCAAAGCCATGGAAAGGAAGGGTCTCGCTAAGCCGCCCGGCTTCGAGGGTGAATCCGGCAGTCAGGGAGGAGAGCAGGCCGAGAGGGGGAGCCATGGCCAGGAGGAGCTCGGTGCTCAGGTGGACTGTCTGGTGGGCGGGACCGACCCGGAGGAGAGCCCCTCGGTCCTCCTGTCCAGGAAGTCGGCGATGACCCAGTTCGAGGGCAAAGCGCTGGGGCTGGATAAGGCTATTCTACACAGCATCGACTGCTGTGGTAAAAAAATAAAACTGTATTTTGAGGGGAAATGTTTATTTAAAATACTGTTGTTCTTATATCCCGAGATCCTTATCCTTATTCTTACTGCTGACTGTAAAACTAGTCAGTTTGTGTTTTCAGCGGTTACTCAGAAACAGCTGCAAGAGGCCTGGAAAGCTCTTCTATTTAAAAACAGGTGTTTATCTAAGCGTTTAGACAAACAAGAGCTGTTTTGGAACTCAGTAAACAGAGCTCTACCAGTAATGGTTGGGGGGCTGGGGGGTGGCTTGCATGGCTGAGCCACTTCGCCGGCGCTAAAGATGTGTGCAGGGATTCGAAGGTGCTCGAGACCCTCAGAAATAAAGGTGGAGGCCTAAAGTTCAACACAACGCTGCCAAAACTGAACTAGTAATGCTGACGGAGTCTCTAAGCTAGAATGGCTTACAAGAAGTTTGCAACAGGTCCTAAAACTTCTGAATATTTTGTTCTCTGTCGATGTTGTTGCTTATATATTTGTTTTTAGTTCTTATTTGTCATATTTTAAATAGCCGAAGTGTCTGAATGCTTGTTTCCAGCAGGCGGTTCTGAGCAGGGATGAGCGCGATGTTTATATGCATGTATTTATTTCTATAAAGAGAGATAGAAATGGAAAACAGCCAAGATAACGCCTCACACTACTTGTGCTACTTTGTCACAAGATAAAGTAATTAGTTATTGTAGTGTTCAAAATGTATGTTAAAGTTGACTGGATTATCAACGAAAATCTAATTATTAGATTAAACCGTTTTAGCCGCAGTGGACTCTGTATTAAAGAGCCTGGAATCGAGGCCTCCATAGTTTTCACCCAGGAATGCAGTCGCTTGTGTAAATGCGGCTCTAAGATTTGAATTCATTTCATGACTCGCTGAGTTTGTCACGGCATGTTGAATGGCAGCCAGTTTAAACTCGTTTCTGTCTCGTTGTGTCTGACAGCGTCTGATGAGACGAAGCGGAAGATGTACAGCTCGATCCTGGTTGTGGGAGGCGGGCTTCTGTTTCACGGAGCGCAGGAGTTCCTTCAGCATCGCATCCTCAACAAGATGCCGCCATCGTTCCGACGCCTGGTGGAGAACGTGGAGGTCATCACCCGCCCAAAGGTATTTGCCTACATCTTTGCATACAAATAATCGGACTCTGCATGGCGTGTAAACTCCCTGCCAGATTCAGGCAGCGCTGGACTTTAAACATGGCCACCTGTTATCTGATGTTAATTTCTGAATATTAACCACTGCGCCAGTGGGATGGTATAGAAAATGCAATAAAATATTCTTAAATTGAACCTTTATTTCATTTTTACGGATATTTTGTCTGACTTCATTTCGCTTGGTAACATACATAACAGTCTGGATGGTTCATTTTTGGTCCATTTATTCTGTAAGAGATCTGGAATACGTCAGAACACAGAACACGTTTCTTCTGTGTGACTGTTCATCCCAGATGCCCCCAAACCCAGAGAAGCTGGTGCTCCTGGACTTGATTAACATGTTTGTTTGTGTTTCAGTGGCCTTAGGCATTGTGACGCCGTTATTGTAGTGCTGTAGTTTCCCTTGGCCACGAGTTTATACCAGATGTTGATGATTAACAGCTGTTATGTTGTTGTCTGAGAGGTCGGAGATCACAGTTGTTTAGTTTAGGCTCCAGATTCCAATATTCTGCACTGGAGATGGAAATGTATGCGAATCCTGTCCGATCTTTCTTTCAGGACAGAACTCTGTCCACAGTTAGTCGCTTGTTTGAAATCACATAATTGTTTCATTTTAGCTTCATTACTAGTCCTAAACCGCCACGTCCCGAACTATTTTTGTATGTGTTGCAGACCTGAAAAGCAGGTATGGATGTATATTACCAAATTAAAGGATGCTGGCCGGGCAAAACGTGCATGAGTTTGGGTTCATACTGTACATTTTTTTTTACTTATTAAATTTAGTAATTAAACTCAATTCCTGGTGTTTTCATGAAAGTGGTTGTGTGTAGGATTTAATCACGGTTGTGTTTAAAGACGTGAATGAGATGCAGTTTAAATAGTTTGTAGAACTTTGTTTTGATGTATTCTTGGTCTTTGTTTGTATGTTCTTGGTTTATGTGTAACTAGTTTAACAAACATGTAATAGATTCTATTAACTCTGACCGTAACCTGAAACCGAAATCTAGTCCTTACGTTGTTGGGTTTCAAGAATGTTGAGCATAATGTCGTCAAGGACAGTCACAAAAATATACATACGTTCGTATACGAGCCACAGAGTAATGGAGAGAAGGAATGATGTGGATTTTAGCTTTGTATTGTAGCTTGACATACATTTCTATTACAGGCAGTTTTTTTCTTAAATATAGTGAACTAGTCTAGTATCACTTGTACATGCAGAACTATGAGACTAGAACAGAGTAACTTTTTAATCTATTTTCCTGTTGTGTAGCGTAATGAAGAACTGAATAGCAATATCAATACAGTAATCCCCCGCTTTTTGTGGGGTTATGTTCCCAGAGCATAGTGAAAGTCCGTGTTGTGTTTTGGCCTAAAAATGCCTATTTTTATAGTGTAGACCCCAAAACTGCCTACAAATCTGCTCCCAGATCACTTAAATTTTAATTAAACTCAGTTTAATGCATTACCCTTAAAGAAAATATAAAGGTAAACCCATATTCGCCTCTTTTAATTTAAATTCCCCGCCGAGATATGCAACTCGGAAGGTTGCGGGACAGCAGTTTTGGGACACCGCGTAGAGGTGAATGGTTTTTGGTGAATAACCCCTGATCTACCCCTGATAAAAATACAACTGAGGGCTCGTTGGAAAGGTCTCCTGGAGCTCAATTGAACTACAGAGTTTGTGTCTTGAGTGCTTGCCCCGCGGAGAAATCGCGCTTTGAACGCTAGGGCTCAACCCTGGTGTGGAATTTGAAAAAAGTGCTTCCACTTCCTGGAGTCCCCTTGTGGGAAAACACCCAGAACAAATATATTTATTGCCAAAAAAAAAACAGGATATGTGCAGTTTCCGCGTTCTTTTTTCCACGTAAAACTATGAGTTCGGTTCTCAAAAAATTCTGCGTGTGACTGAATCTGCGACTCCTGATTTGCGTAAAACTGGGGGGTCACTGTACTGCCATCTAAAACCGTTTGCTGGGTTCTTGATAACCTATGAACACCTTTAGCTGCCACAAGAAGGAATAAATGTGCTTAAAGTTTGTTGAATGGTGTACGACATAAATAACCCTCATTTCATATGTAGGACATGGACCCTCGACTGACGGCGTGGAAGGGTGGAGCCGTCCTGGCGTGTCTGGACACCACCCAGGAGCTGTGGGTCCACCAGAGAGAGTGGCAGCGGTTCGGGGCGCGCATGCTCCGGGAACGAGCCGCGTTTGTCTGGTGAACCCGGTGCTTAAGGATCCATACGGCGTCTGTATATATTATTCATAATGTACCAGCAGTGCTTGTAAACAATGTTTTCTTAAAATAATATAATAGAAAGTGGAATAACTACACAGTATTGGGGAAGGTGAGAGGAAACAGTGACTTGAGATCAGTAATAACACGAAAGCAGGCGACTCTGTGGTTTCCTGTTTTTTTTTGTTTGTGAGGATGTGGTATTCAGGGGAAATTACCATAAGCATATTTTAAGCTGAGATCTGGACTATAGAGCAGAGTCCCCAGCTGAGAACAGAACACACTCGCAATGACTTTTCCCATGGAAACACCATGTTATCAAACGACAGCCGGCTGTGTGTTCAGGACCCATTTCGAGGGCAGTGTTTAGCTTTAGAGCAAATCCCAGCAGAACAAAATATTTCCCACTTTAAAGGAAAACACTAACTTCATGCAAGATTAAGGCCAGTAGGTGTTGTCCTTTCAACCATATACACAGAAATAAAACAGTGTTGCTGTAAGATAATGGTGCAACACAAAGAATATAGAACATAGAACCAAAAGGAACAAAAACACAAAAAACAACAAAAACAGAGCCACACAGAACAAAAACACAATGCTGCACATGTGTGGGCAGGAAAGGACTAGAGCGAGTGCAAAAAACCCACAAGAGCAACAGTTCTAATTGCGTGGTAATGCGTGTGCAATGCTTTTTTTTAAAATGAGGTATTATTTATATGCGTTGGAGAAATCCTGGGAGTAAAACCGATACCCAGCCGCTCTGAGCAGGTTCTGTCTCTTCAAGGCGTGCTCTCCACCTCGGTGAGACAAACCATCTCCTCCCGTGAGATGCTTGAATAACTCTTGTCTAGCTGCAGCACGGCCTGTCGGACCTTCTCGGAGGATTCCTTGCAGCGGAACGGCCACACCCTGCAGCTCGGCCTCCAGGACGCCCCCCAGGGCCGGAAGGCCAGGGTCTGGTGGAGTTTCTCCAGGTCTCGGGGAAGACTCAGAGCTCTGCAACCTCGCAGTTCCACCGGCACCGTGCTGCCCCCCGTCTGGCCCAGGTGCACCACCCAGAACTTCTGGTGCTGCCTGGGGTCATGGGCACTGCTGGCAACCAGGTTGAGCGCCAGGGAGAAGAGCTGGTGGGCCGAGGCTGGGACGGTGTAATCTGGGGGGCCGAGTCCCAGGGGCGCTTTCTGGCACTCTGGAGAAACATGGAATACTGCATCACACTCTCAAATACAGCAAGACCCCACTAACAAACAGTGGGCCACCCACAGAGGACCTGTCAACATCTGCCACAGACCAGGACGCTCCCAGAAACACTCATTTCTATTTTCTGATTGTTCGCGTGCTGCTATGCTGCTGCGTGTGGACCATTTAAACAACATGATGAATGTTAAATCTCTAAAATCAGTTATTATAGACCAATTTTCATACAATAGTAATTACGTATAGCTTCCAATATTAAAAACTAAAAGTAATTTAAGATTATTTAATATTCAGTATTTAATATTCAGCAAACCGCTATTAAACCAAAAATCTACTGAAAATACCAACAACTTTTGGTGAATTAATTGAAAATACATGGCACTATGGATATTAAGTTTACTTCCTTCTTGATGCAGTGAGGCTTTCTCAGTCAGAACCATGTACAGATGTTCATTTTCCCTTTTTTAAATTTTTTTGCTTTTGATTACATTGGGATTTACGTATGTTTTGAGTAATCTAGTGAGAATTTGGAGTTTATAGAGTAGCCTCAAGCACTTTATAGTTTTAAAAGTATTTTACTATAAATTTGGAACTATGGTTTCCTTCCTTTCAGTGACGCACACAGAAGTGTCCAGTGAACCATGGAGAATCTGCTAAACACAGCTGTACAGTGGCCCATCATTCAAATCAAAGAAATCAGTAGTTTAGGAATATAAGCTTTGAACGCGGTTTATGAGCGGAGAGGCCGTACCTGTGTGGGCACCGATGCTGGTGCTAATGTGTCGAGGTGGTAAGATGATGAGAACTTTGTCAGCCTGATCAGCCTGAGAGTTCAGCCAGCGGAGCGGACCTTGTTCTGCCAGACTGACCCTCTGCCACATGTCTATCACTACACTCAGACCTTTACGACTCTGCAGGAAATCGGCCAGGGCCATCACCGCCTGCTGGAACTGACTGTCCACCGCCGGGTACGCCAGCAACACCCGGACCGGGCCGGCGGGGACTGGGCTCCGCCTGCGCTCCACAAACAAACGCCCCATCCAGAGTTGGTCTGGGGGACAGTTCAGAAAAACATGAGGGTCCAAACTCGGAGAAGTAGAAGGAGAATCTGAATTGGGGGATGCAGTTTTTTTATAAGAGATTTCGAGAGTCACTTGTAACTAAAAGGCAAAAGATGAGAAAATGGTGAACATGATGCAAGCACTTCATGTGGCAACTGCATTTACACAAAACCCTTTAACACTAGAGATTCTCAGTCATGATGCAATAGAGAATTTAAGCAACAGAACTGACCATCATAACTTTATGAATACAGCTGTAGAATAACTGAAATAACTAGAAAAAAGAAAATTCCTGAAGAAATGGGCCTGCTGCCAAGAAACACCCTACAGACTCCATTCCAAACACCTATATAGCATTAGCATAGCATTAACATAATAATAGCATTAGCGTAGCGTGGACCATTGGCTTTATTGATTTCATAGAGCAGGGCCATAATTAGAGCGATGGAGAAAATCGTTCCCTCTCTTTAGTGGGTCACATGTCTGTGCTGGACCAATCATGAACAAGTTCAGTCCCCGGTGATGCCCTAGACCACCTTTACCGTGAGTGGACCTGGAGGTTGCCCCTGGTGTCTGTGGGCTGATAGTATAGAATTATGGGTTTATGTTCTCCGAGCATGTTCTGTCCAGTGGCGTTAGATGCAGTTTGAAAAGAGGCAGTAGCTTCTTGTTGCTCAGAGGAAGTGCTGGTGGAATTGTGTTACTGTGGGAGTCCTAACTGAGTCAGTGAAACTGGCCATGTATCAACAGCCAATACTGTGAATAGATCTATAGCCAAGTATCAAAATGTAACAAGTAATTTCACTGATAATGAAACTGACAGATCCCAGCCAAAGCAGCAGGGATTTTAATCATCAGTTTATTAGTAATGCTCTGTAATAGTGGACAGTCCTTCAGAGTGAACTAAAGAGGCGTCCAAACGCAAGTGTGCGAGACAGAAAGAGGGAGAGAATAGACTAAAATTACTTCAATTAAGATTGGCTTTTTTCTCTTGTTATTGTATTGTAGATCATTTATACTCATTATTTACTCAATATTTACTCATACTCTCCACATCCACACCTCCTTATTACTTACAGCAGCAGATAAGGATCAGAAGAACAGCAACGGCTGCAGCACATCCTGCCATGATCAGCAGAGCAGTATTGTCTGGTTTCTCTGGTTTCACTGGTTTCACTGGTTCAGGTTCTGGTTTTGAAAAAAGTAGAAACAAACAATTAGTGTGGGATGCTTGCAGACGACCACACAGTCATAGATGTTCAAAGGTCAAATATCAGCTACACTGACATAAATACCAATCAGCCACAATATCAGAACCAACTGTCTAGGAGAGAAGACGTGGGTGGGGGCCGAAATGGATGATTCTGAAAAGGGGTGGGGGGGGCCTGGCAGTAGCTCTTCTGTGGGATCGGATTTACATTTCCGCCATTTATCAGACACTTCTATCCAAAGCGACTTCCATTCCCTACCCACAGGGGGAAGTCTGCCTGGAGACACTCAGGGGTTAAGGGTCTTGCTCAGAAACCCAGTGGTGCTGAAGGTAGGATTCGAACCCATGACCTCTTGGAACCCAGTGGTGCTGAAGGTAGGATTCGAACCCATGACCTCTTGGTCACCTAACCTGTTAATGGCTTAAATATTGTGGCTGAGAATATGGAGGAAAAGAGCAGAGTAAAGTCAGGATGCTCACTTGTGCAGATAACTGTTTTGACTTCACAGAGGTATCCACAGAAATCAAAATATGGTTTTATCTGTAATGAAATAAGATTCATTAGTACCTTGGTCACATGGCTTTATCTGTGTTTACAGAGAATGCCAGTGTGATTACCCAAAATATTTTATTCACTCAAAAACGAATGGATAAATTTAATAATGTCTGCTGTGTTTAGCTGATCCGTCCCTGCTGCATCTGTACAGCGAATCTGTGAGTTGCAAAGCTTATACAGTACTGTGCAAAAGTCTGAGGCACCTGTGCAAGTCATTTCTATCAGCAGTGGCTTGTTTCTGCAGCCAAAACAGCAGAATATGAGAACAAATGCAAACAAACAAGCAGTAAAAAGTATCAAGATTTCTTTTTTCTAAAAAGTGGTGGATATTCTGTGAGCTGTTAGAAGAACACAGGTTTGGATCCAGGTTTCTGCTCAGGGCCTCCAGTCATTGGGTGAATGAATAAAATTCCATAATCAGCACCTAATTTAATCTCCTGCAGTAAAAAGAGCCAGACCAAGTATTTGATGGAGCTGCAAGTAAATCTGGGCTTCCATGAGGAAAGAGGTCTGGAAATGGTTAAGCGAACACTATGCCACACATAGAACCACCATTTACTGTATTAATGTTGTTTGTATTTGTTGTAATGTAACACTAACATAACACCTCAACACCAATCGGAAAGAGCTTTTAAGCAGCATTTTCTCAGGTTTCTTAGACTTTTGCACAGTACTGTATCTATTAAATGAGACCGGATAATACAATAATAGTAGTACATTTTATTTATAGAGCGCTTTTAAAGATGCTGAAAGACACTTTACATAGAATGGAAGATACAACAAAACTTACATTACAGAAACACATATAATCAGAAAGTTCAAAACATATTTAAAACTTCCATAAGGAAACAAGACAAGCAAGAACAGTTATCAGCTTTAGGTCGGTACCTTGTCTGATGGTTTTTGGCAGGGAGGGAAGGGGCGGCTACTGAGAATAGATACTAAGGATGGGTGATAGAGAGCGGGGAATATTACTTTATCTTTTTATTTCAATTTTGCAAGAAAGTAATCATTTAAAAAGGAACAAGGGTGAGAAAGAACAAAGACATTTTATGCAAATACCGACGTACTAGTTTATATTTACAGGCTCTCTGTAGCTGTGATTATAATTTAGCACAGCTTCTGTGAACGTCAGGCTATAGAGAACAGCTTCCACTCTCAGAAGGAATCACTGCTGATCTTCCATCCGGTCCATTAGAAAAACGCAGGGTGGGGTTCATTCATCAGAACCGGCGCTAGCGTTCGGACGGACCTGCAGTCTTCCTGAAAAGTCACTCACAGGAAATTGCAGTGCATAATTTATGACCGTGATCTCAATGTTGCAAGCCAGTCAGCGTTTCTTCACCTGTCCTAAGAAAGCATCAGCTTTTCAGAGCTGGAAAGGACAGTTTAGAGTCCAGCTTATGTTAAAACTAATGCTGGGTAACGATTACAATTTTTTTAATATCGCGATTAATCGTATGTTTTTTCTGTGAAAAACATTCAACCAAAGTTATTCACCAAAGCAGGGCATTCAGGTTTAATCTAGTTTACTATAGAAAAACGAGTTCCTCTCAGAGTTCAGAACATTATAGCAGCTGTAAAGGGGACCTGAATACAGAGACTCCATTTGAAAGTCTCTGTATCTGAATACAGTGTCATTAAAGTCCCAGTTGGTGTAATGGTCATACGTCCCAATACTTTTGTCAAAAGAATATAATACGGACAAAAGTAATGAGACGCCTGACCTCGTCAAAAAGCAGCCGAGACGTAGAGCTGCGTGCTGCACATTCTCACAAGCAACAAAAAGCAAGAACTTTCAAAATAAAAGGATGTTTAAAAACCTGCGTTAACGCACAATAAAATAATTGTCGACGCTAAGTAAATAATACGTTAACGTGATAATAATGCATTAACGTGTGCCGCCCTAGTTAAAACCAGCCTGTTTTCTGTGTAGTCAGTGAATGCATGTAATATTTTCTAGGCCATTTGTCATTATAAGAGTTTTGCATGATTAATCTTCTGTAAAGTCTTTACTCCCCTTTTGTGAACTTTAAGTTGATGGCCATTTGTCTGTCTGTCTGTCTGTCGGTCTGTCAGTAGGAGGAGCCTATGAGGTCAAGCACCACCAGTTCTTCCACAGTCTGGACTGGAACAGTCTGCTCAGACAGAAGGCTGAATTTATCCCCCAGCTGGAGTCCGAGGACGACACCAGCTACTTTGACAGTCAGTGTCTTACTGTGTGTTTGTGAGTGTTTAATCTGAGTCGTGCCTGCGGAGCAGAGCCAAGGGCCACAAAACGTCACACCACTGCTTTCGGCATGAATCAGAATACGCCGAAAGTGTTAGCAGAATCAGATTTGCAGCTTAGATAACCGAGTCGTCTACAGCGGAGTCTACCGAACTCCCACAAGTCAGTGACTGTAGAAACTAACAGGACTTTAATACTTTGGTGGCTTAAACCACCACACATTTGCAGTAAATCCATACACAACTCATACAGCCGGTCAACCTCAGCTAAGATAAGATAAACCTTTATTAGTCCCACTGATGAGGCATGTGCATTAGGGCAGAAAAAGGTAAGAGCAGCAGAAAAATAGAGCAGTAAACAGCGGACCCCAGTCGTAATTCAGAGTTCGCAGCTTCAGTTGTTTGCGGATTTTGAATAATTGTTTGCGGAAACAGCAAATATCCTTCACATTTTTTTGTTTTTGCATTTTCGTGGCAATTTGTATTTTTTATAATTTATATAAAACATAACTGTATAAATGTTTTAGTTCCGTCGAGAGACACAAAGCGACTGAATACTGGCTGCTGCCCTGCGACGCATCTCCGAAAGCCATACATTTGACTGTATTTTTATAGCTGTTTATTACATTTCTCTCCACAGGACCAAAACATTTATAGTGTTTTATAAGGAAATGTAGCTGAATTTACATTAATATAATGGTATTTTTCTTAATTTAACACGAGGATGAGGGGGCATGGCCGACGAGGCCCAGGCGTCACATAAGCCAAAAAAAATGAGGAGGATATCTGCAGTTTCCGCGGCAGCGTGGGGTTTCAGAGAACAACGATTAGTTCAGTTCTGGACTGAAACCATGACTGTTGGGCTGAAACCATGACTGCTGATCCACATTACAGTGCAGGGGGAGATTACTATATAGCAAGTCAGTATCAAGAATGAATAGGTATCGTAAAATTCATGTGTTTCGGTGAGCCAGAGCCTAAATGTTCTTCATGCTCATGTTCTGATTTACATGTGAAGCCCGATCTGAAAGATACCATCACCTGGAGACGGAGGAAGAGGATACAAACGACGAAGACTTCAACGTTGAGCTGCGCCAGTTTTCCTCATCGTCACACCGATTTTCCAAAGTGAGCCCCGCCCCCCTTCCTCCCATAACCACACTAAGCACACAGGATTCCTTAGATCTCCCTTAGAACCGTTAACCCACTGTAGCATTAGTTCTGGGCGCTCAGTGCTGCTCCGGGGATATTGTCATTGCAGGATTTAGAAAACTTGAAATAACCGTGAAATGTGTGCGACAGCAAGCCTTTATTGTCTGTCTGTCTGTCTGTCTGTCTGTCTGTCTGTCTGTCTGTCTGTCTGTCTGTAAGACAGACAGACAGACAGACAGACAGACAGACAGACAGACAGACATTGTGAATCGCATTGACAAACACTGAGTGAGAAAGTAGTGTGAGGATTCCTGCATTGGGACATTAAGATTAAAAATTAAGATCATTTTAAAAGGCCGTTTGGTTTCGTAGCGTTAACTTCAGTTTCATTTTTCTTCCGCCTCGACATTTTCGGTGAGAATTAAAGGCATGCGGTTCCCTGCAGGTTTACAGTAGTTTGGATCTGACCTGTGGTCAACTGGAGGAGAAGGGCGAGCAAACAGAGAAGAAGAGTGAGAGTCCTCTCACTGTAGACTCGCTCAGCTGGACCCCAGACTTCACGGAGATGTGAGTGATCACTCATACAGGGATTATACCATGTGTGGAAATGCCTAAAATGGCTATTTTTATAGTGTAAAACCTCAATATTTCCCCCAAATCTGCTCCCAAAACACTTTAATTTCATTTTATACTCTGTTTAATACATCACTCTTAAAGAATATGTGATGTAAATAGTGATGTCACTCCTGTATAGACTGGACTGGAATTCATGCAGCTCCTTTTCTTTGGTATAAGCAGGTAAATACAGTCATAAATGCATTTAATTTTAGGAAGAAACACAAACATGAGAAACAACAGACTTTTATTTTGCAAATTATTATTATTAAACTTGTAAGCTTTAAAATAACATACTGAACAGTTGTATCCGAAAATACCAGCATATACCAGATACCACTCACTGTGATGCTGCTATAAACATTAAAAATGCAATCGATTATAAGCTATCAAAAACAACACCAGTTAATTTAATAAAATCATCATAAAACTGTTTGCTTATAATTGTCAAAGACAACGTGGTTGTGCCTGCTTTACAAATACAGAGCAGACTGCTGTAAAAACTCAATGATGGACAAAAGTATTGGGACGCCTGACCATTACACCAACAGGGACTTTAATGGCATTGCATTCAAATCCACAGACTTTAATAGGAATTGGTCCCACTTTAAAACAGCATCCACTTTTCTTGGAAGACTTTCCACAAGATTCTGGAGTTTCTGTGGGAATTTGTGTCCATTCATTCTTCAGAGCATTTATGAGGTCAGACACTGATGTTGGATGAGAAGGTCTGGATCACAATCTCCGTTCCAGTTCATCCCAAA
>JBBPDB010000083.1:10127719-10146185 GCA_037974465.1 Brachypetersius altus
ATATATATATATATATATATATATGTGTGTGTGTGTGTGTGTGTGTGTGTGTGTGTGTGTGTGTGTGTGTGTGTGTGAGTGTAGATAAAGATATTTGTATGGATGTACAAAGGGGAAGTGTTTAGTCACACATGAACACACTACAGCACACAGTGTGAATGGTGTGAAATTCCTTCTCTGTATTTAACCCATTTAACCCATTCAACAAGTGAAGCAGTGTGCAGCCAGGAACACACTACCGTCTCTTGCTCAAGGGTACCTCAGTGGTGCCACTGACAGTCCTTTTATTCGAACCCATGCAGGAGCAGTTCCCTAACCCCTAGGCCACCAGCTCCCCCAAACCTGAATGTAGTGGATACATGTATAAGAAGTTGTGATAGTGGTAAACTACACCATGGACTACTTTCTCATTGCTGCACTTTCTTTCATGAATATATTCATTAAAACTGCAGGACCAGTTCCACGCTAATGCAAACCTGCCCTCCAACATGTGGGAGTTACGTAACTTATGAGGGGCGTTCCCTATGGGACAGTCTGGTTGCGTGCAGAGCAGCGGTCGGCGCCTCGGCCAATCAGGAGTGAGCGGAGGCGGGGACTGTTTCCGAGAGGGCGGAGCTAGAGTGAGCTCGGAATTTGATTGACGTGTCTGTGTTTCTGTGAGCCCGTGAGAGAGACCGGCGTGTGCAGTAGCTCGGGTGGAGTCGAGAGGACGGAGAGTGGGAGCTTAATTTTTGTTTAAAATATTACAAATAAACGGTAAAATCGGGTTTATTCTGTCGCTGGACGCTTTATTTTCGACCAGCAGCATCGTGTGAGGAGGTTAAAGCCCGGGTAGAGCTTTATAATCAGCTGGAATGTGGGAGATGGCTATCTCTCCGTGCTAACGCTGCTAGCTGGCTTTCCTCGGCCCGGACAGTTTTACCTCAGTAAGTCACTTTTTTACTTTTTAAACTATAGAATCTACTTAATTTTCAACTTTTTGCGGCGTTTAATGGTCTCTAACGATTTTTCGATTTTCATTAAACGGATTTTGTCGATTTGCACCACTTTATTTTCGTTAAATAACCTAAAATCCCCTTTTCTTGCATGGTAAATTGGAATGTTGAGTTTGGAACAGCTTGTTCCAGTCCTCGGCTTTCGATCACTTTTACCTAACTTTCTGTTATGTATGTCCTTTTTTGCTTGTATCCTCGTGCAAATGGTTTTATTCGTTAATTTTGGGTATATATAACACCCTTATGCTTCACTCTATCATCTAGTCTATAAAATCCTGACAAAGCTTAGCCACTGAGCTAGCTAGCCTTTTTCTCCAGCAGTGAGGGGAGCTCACGTTATGCATAATATGGACAAAAGTATAAGGACGGCTGACCATTCCACCATCGGGGACTTTAATGTAATTGCATTCAAATCCATAGACTTTTACGTGGAATTAGGGACCCAGTTTGCAGGTATAACATTTTTCACTCTTCCTGCAAGGCTATCCATAAGATTTTGGAGTTTCTGTGCGAATTTGTGCTCATTCATTCTGTAGAGCATTTATGATGTCAGTCACTGAGAAGGCCTGGCTCGCAATCTCCGTTCCTGTAATCTCAAAGGTGGTGGATGGGGTTGAGATGAGAGCTGTGGTCTTTCATCCAACCATGTTCTTATGGAGCTTGCTTTGTGTACAGGGGCAATTTTGCTGTAATAAAAAAGGATCATCCCTAAACCACAAAGTTGGAAGCATGGTGTCAAAAATGTCTTGGTAGGCTGAAGCATTAAGGTTGCCCTTCACTGGAAGTAAAGAGTCCCAAATCCCTGCGAAACAGGAGTGTTCCAATACTTTTGTCCATGTAGTGTAGGTCCTCGGAGTTATGGGGTCTTAAGCTTGTGTCTAACCGAGCCTCTCAGATGTCTTGGTTAGTTAAATTCTCAGGCGTCACTTGCTGTATCTTATTACACAGCCTGCATAGTGAGGTTGGTTGCATACATGCATATTAAGAGTGGAGAAGGATTCTGTATGCAGAAAAAACTGCAATGTGTTACAGAGCTGGGATCAATTCTGTAAAGTCTCCCGGGGTAAATTACACACGTTTTCATTGCATCAAGTTGTTCTGCAAGGCCTGATCTGTTGCACATTACTGTGTTTCAAAGTAATGTGTCCTGGGTCATCAATGCGTGAAGATTTTTTAATAGTGCGTTACAGTGCTCTTAACATGCATGTTCCACAATGCTGTCAAAAAAATAATGTTTGTGATTAATTGCATACTTTGTGTGTGTTCCTTGCCCACATTTGATCGTTAATATAAAAAAATGTAAATATGCTGCTTTTAGTTGCAACTCTTCGACTGGACAGACTAAGCTTTGTCGTGTCTAACGTCAGTAATCAGTTAAAACACTCATCACATGAATGCGTGGTTCACACGAATCCAAGGATTTCTTTAGAGTGAAGGCAGTTTCCATTGACATTTTGTGAGAATGATTAGTGGCTGCATGTTCCAGCTATTAAGTGTATTTATCCACACAGCCCTCTCGACGCTGTCTGCATTATTGTTTGTTCTAATGGAGGATAAAGGGTAGCTGTAGCTTGTCATTTCAGTGTTGCTTTTGTTGGTATGCTGCTCATTGCTCTAACCCTAGAGCGTATGCCCAGCTTAGTATTCTGAAAGTCCTTTTAAAAAGTCGTTTCAAATTTGTATTTGAATGAAATACTCTAGAGCAGTGGTCCCCAACCTTTATTTGGTCAGGGACCGGTTTAATATCAGAAACTATGTTCACGGCCCGGCCTTTAAGGAGTGGCAGATAAATATACGCATTTATACAAATAAATGATACGCATAAAAATGGGGATTTTTAAAAAATATAATAATGGGGTATCTTTAAAATATAATAATAAACATAAATCCAATGTGTCCTCGCAGCTTTATTAACAGCATTTTCATACAAGTTTTTTTTCGTGCAGCCCGTGGACCGGTACCACATAACCCACGGCCCGGTACCACTGCACTAGCGCATTCTATCTGGCCAACTCTCAGCATGCAGCTACCAAGCTTCTGCCGACACTACTAAATGTTTCAATGAGTCAGACTAGGAAAATGCTTTAAAGATGTTAATAATGTACCATGTTAACTTGTTAGGTTTGGCAGCCCTAATGTGAATACAGTAAATTGCTTTAATGTCTGTAGTCTGCTTCCTCCAGCTGTATAATTCACGCAGATGGTGTGTGCTGTGCCATGCTCACAAAATGTCTTCTGTCTTACAGGTTGTGGTTGCATTAGCTTAAGCCCTGGAACTGACCTTTTACAGATGGGAAAACTGTGTCTGAAGCACCGCGAAGGTGCTCTGGATCACTGGAGAATCAGCTTCACCTAAACAACGGACTACTGAGTGAAAGACAACAGCAAACTGCGGTGTTTGACTGTATAAGTTTCAAAGGAAGACACTTTTCACGGGCGGCTCGTCACACGCACAAGAGTGGTTTGTCAAGAAAGGCTATTGCAGGGGAACGATAGAAGGAAAAGAAATACAGCCCAGCCCTTTTTGAGAATTTCATCTGTCATAAAAACCATAAATACTAAGATATCAGGATGAGTGCGGAAGGATATCAGTACAGAGCACTGTATGATTACAAGAAGGAGAGAGAGGAGGACATTGACCTTCATGTCGGGGACATACTTATAGTAAGTAAAGGTGCCCTGCTAGGGCTGGGCTACAGTGAAGGTCTGGAAGAAAGGCCAGAGGAGATAGGCTGGCTCCCTGGTTATAATGAAATGACGCAAGAGAAAGGGGACTTCCCTGGTACTTATGTGGAGTTCATCGGCAAGAAGAAGATTTCTCCTCCGACCCCCAAACCGAGACCCCCCAGGCCTCTGCCCATGGCCCCTGGACCAGCCAAGAACGACTCAGACTCTGAGCAAGGAGGTGAGTGGGCCTCCACTCTAGCTTAAAGCTTTAAGATACTTCTGCTTTAAACTCCAGCTTTCCACCATTTTGTGCGACTGCAGGAATAGTTGGTTTGGTGCCCAGGAAATCCTTGGTGTTCACTTAAAGCAACTTTTTAGGAGAACCTTTTTTTGTTACCCCACAATTGTTTAGTTTTGATTAGCTTTGGTGTAGCTTTGGATCATGCCGTTCATTTCTTGCCCAGATCGGTAATCACCACAGCTTGGTTCCTCTCTTAAAAAAAAAAAAAAACACCTTTTTTTTGCAGCTGTGGACATTTATTACCCCCTTTTTGTTAGGAGATTGGATTTCTAGTTGTTGCATGCAAATCTTTCCTTATTCTTCCAGGGTGTTTAAGTTTTATTCTGGGCCTGGTTCATAACTGCAAACATGGCATGAAGCCCAGATTTGTTGGAAGGCCTGTACATGCGAGTGTGCAGTTGCTTGAGCGCACATACAGGCAGATATATATCTTCATATATGTGTGTCTCTACAACACATTTGTGAGTGTTGAAGAGAATCTCTTCTAGTCAATTTCACACCTCCCCAAGCAACCTAGTCACTCTGAGACTGCAGCAGTAGCACATTGCAAGCCAGTATATTATATTATCAACCATAACACTGACCAATGAAGTGAATAACATTTATTATCCCATTACAGTGGCACGTCATGTTTTAGGCTGTAATTGAGTGGTAACTTCTTGAAGTTGTTGGGTTTGGAAGCAGGAAAAACGGGCGACTGTGTCATTAGTTCAAATTACGATGACTAGACAACTGGCTCAGAGCATTTCCAAAACAGTAGGTCTTGTGGGGTGTACCTACCGCTGCCTACCACTTAAAGTGGTCCAAAGAAGGACAACTGATGAAAAAGCAAGACGGTCAAGGGTGTCCAGGCCTCACATGAAGGCCACCCCGTTTGGTCTGATCCCCTAGAAAAGCTTCTGTAACAAAACTGCTGAAAAGACCATGCTGTCTAAGATATCAGAACACACAGTTCATCAATACTTTGTGCCATGGCCAGTGTGACGGACCAAGCCAACAGGCAATGAGGAAACACAGGGGCACTTATCAAAAAAGCATATTTATTTATCAAAAGTTAAAACTCCATAACCCCACAAGAGAGCCCTAAGGCCTATGAGAAAGGGGTCGACAAAAAAGAGCGAGACTTCAAAGGTTTGAGACGGAGCAGCTCTCTTCAGGACAAGACTCCCACTTCCTGTTCTCCAGGCACTTTTAAACTGTAGGAGGCGGGACATCTGCACCAGTCCTCCAATCCAGGATCGTCAGGTGATCAGCCACTCAGTATGTTCACCTGCCCCTACAGAAACCAGGATAGAGAGAGAAAGAGAGAGAGACAGAGAGAGGAGAGAGAGGGAAAGAGAATCTACGTCCTTTTATGTGGTGGCCGCAGATGTGGCCATCACAGCCAGCATGAACATCTTCTGGTGAGGTTTTCTTTTACACCATTGCTCATTGCTCACACCATTGCGCGTGTGTGTCACTTACATGATTAAGAGTTGGCACTAGGAGGCTTCAAATGAAAAATACAAGCCGGTGGGGGCAGTTTGATGCTCTGTGAAATGTTCTGCAGGGACTCCTGGCATTCATGTGGATATTATCTAAACACATACCGCCTGCCTAAACATTATTTCAGACCATACACGCCCCTTCATGACCGTGGTATTCCCTAACGGCCTCTTTCAGCCTGCCCTGCCACACTGCAAAACTATTCATTAATGGTTTGAGGAATATGACAAAGAGTTCATGGTGTTAATACCTGACACCCAGGCTCTCCAGATCTCAGTCTGTCTCAGTCGAGCATGCAGGAAACCCCACTATGCGACTTACAAGACTGTAAACGTTTTCGGGCAGATACCACAGAATATCTTCGGAGGTCTTGTGGAGTCCGAGCTGTTTTTGTGGTATGAGGTGGGGACCTACAGAATAGTGTGCAGGCGGTTTTAAAGTTATGACCGATTAGTACATCCGTCACGGCAGAAAGTTAGATATGAATGACTGTCCACTGATCAGGATCATTTTTTCCAGTAAAACTGTAATGTAGCGGACCTTCTGCTTGCTGGTTACTGTTTCTAAAAGTGTTTCCGGGACCATGGTGTTTCCACTCGCACATAAGGGGAAATCAACAGATTGAACAAATTAAAGCTCCCACAGTATGCCCGGCCAACGCTGCGCATAGTGCGTCACCACTTTTCTTCTTGAGTACGTTGCACTAGGTTCTGATTGCGAATCACTTGGAGAAACACTGTTGCCATGGCGGCAGCGCGAGCGGATGTGTTTTGATCGATACACAGAACATTAGATTAAGAGGGAGATTGCTGCGCTGTAATCGTTGATGGTTAAATCAGTATGCCACAAGTCCTCTACTTCCTGAACCAACCTTCATCTTGCTAAAAAAAAAACACACACACAACCCAAGTCCTAACAAGTATTTGGCAGAAATGTGAAAACGCTCATGCAGAGGTTTTCTGATGTTTCACTGTTGCCACAGACACGTTCGTTTTGAACGATGTCAAGTTTGGCCCATATTTATTAGCTTGAGAAGAACCTGCACTCAGTCTGAGTGTTTGAAGCCATTCTGAATGGTCTTCTACTGAAGACCACGCTTTACAGGCTGTCAGAATCGGTACTCCTGCACCGCTACAGTTTATTTTATATATTTATTTTTTTGTCTTTAGTTCTTTAATGTAGATACGTTTTTTGGGGGGTTTTTTTAAGTTACAAAATACGAATGTGAAGGGAAAAAAAGTTTCTCTCTTGAATTCAGTTCCCTTTCTTCTGGAATTAATTTCTCCAAAAATGTTGCTGATGTAATTTGGGAAAGCACTGGAAAACTCCCCAAAATGTTGGTTACCCCTTTTAAATGTGAGATGACATGTCGTGGCGTCCCTAACAGTCCAGTGAGGATTTCAGCTTTTTTTTTTTTTTTTTCTTTGCTGATGGTGAAATGTCCCTTTTTTATTGCAGCTTTGAGACCAATCTTTAAAAAAATGTAGTTTGGTGGAAAATCACATTAAAACAGTGATCCTCGAACTCCAAGCACTGATTGATTAGTATAAGCTTCTACTATCTGTTTTAGTTTTGTATAACTAAGGAAGGCTGACTGTATCACAAGTGTTGATTTAAAATGATTGGTGAACTATGCCTTTAATTATTAAGGAGGATGTTTTCAGTGCTCAAGACTGGAGTGAAACTGGATACTCTGAGCGACAGGTTGGTCTCAGCGTCTCTATGGGACGTGATTGTGAAATTCCTGCGAGGTCCAGCAGGTCTTACTGTCCACACTGAAACCCGGCAGTGTGGAGCTGTAGCCCTCGAGCTCGGCGTGAGAGCGAATGTGGCACCGGGAGAAGAAAAGTCTCTGTGTTTGCGTGGGTGGGAAGTGGAGAGAGAGGAGCTGGGGCCTATGGCGGCGGGGCTGGGGCCTGGGCCTCGCAGCCTGGACTCGCAGCGCTGGTGATTTATTACCTGCCACTGAAGGATCTGGCAGTTCTCTCCTGCTCGCCTTTTCTTTTTGTCCCTCCCTCTGTTCTGTTCTCTTCTACCCCTCTTCCTCCTTTTAATGTTTTGATAATGTTGCTGGGGCCAGCACGAGCAGGGAGGGAGGGGAATGTTGTAGAGGGGCAGGAGGGTAGATAGATGGAGGGAAAGGACAAAAGTGGGGGCTTTTAAAGCTCACTTCTGCGTCCTATCCCCTTTCTTGCTCTCTGGCCCTTCTCCCTCTCTCTCTCACTCTCTCTCCTCTCCTCCCTCCCTCCCTCTCTCTCTCCCTCTCTCCCTCTCTCCCTCTCTCTCTCTCTCTCTCTCCCCCTCTCTCTCTCTCCCTCTCTCTCTCTCTCCCTCTCTCTCTGTGTCTCCAAGCCACAGGGGCTTACTTCAGAGAGCAGCAGATGTGGAATTCCAGCCCGTTCCGGCTCCCGAGCTTTTAAAAACACTTGTGTGCTCCTTTTTGTGGGCCTCCAGAGTGAGAGGAGATGAACGCGCCTAGGCCGGGCCAGCAGAGCCCAGCCCTGCGCTATTCACAATCACTGGCTTTCTCATTTTACTGCTTTCACAGGCACACAAATGTAATATGCATCCACCATTTTAGCCACTTACCTACCACTTTCAAATGCACACATTCCACAGCAAAAATGGACGTTATATATTCCTGTAGTTATGGTGTTTTCAAACGCATCTAGTCGGTTGTTGATCATAATAGTCGAAAGTAAAAACAGTATTCTGTGTTAAAGGCATAAATTCCACTAATTTTTTTTCTCTCTTCTATTCGAGACTAATACCTGAATCAAACCAAATTCAGTATTGTCTTTATTAAATGTAGCCCATACATAAATGGCTTTTACTTGTTGGTTTGTTTTGCAGAAGCACTACATTTTTTCACCCACTAGTTCAGTTGCAGCTCACTAAGATTTTTGTGTTCGTATCCGTTTGAGGCACAAGGGGAAACAAAAGTCTGAAATCCCACTTTCACATGCTCACTACTTTTGTTTTACCAAACGAAGCTGAGCTGGGTTAGTAAAATACATTTTTTTAGTGGTTAGTCTGTGAAGAACTAGAACTCTTGGGTTTCTTTGTTGTGCTGAGAGTGCTTTTAAAGCGGGGAAGATTTTTGCATCGTCGGCACAGAACTGGTTACTACATGCCGGACTACGTGCTTTGTTTCACACTAAGAAATCTGATACTTCTTCCCTCTTCCTTCTTAAAATGGCAACTGTCAGTCCGAGGCTTTTATTCTATAGGCTTATGCAGATTGCAGATATGTTGCCTCTAGACGAAGGATATGGTGTTCCATCTGCTCCTTTACTCATAATTTCACCTTAATCCATGGACTTTTTTGTTTTGGAGGTACACTCTGGAGTGTGCTTTCGTGCCCATTTCTTAATGCCGTTCGTGAGAAGTGTTTCTTGCACAGAGAGCAGACTGTATATTTAGAGCATTTATGTTTGAGGGGGAGGGAGTGGGGGAGCAAAGGGGGGTGCACTCGGGCACGCAACCAGACAAATAACTATCCTTAGTCATGCCTGAAAATTAAGAGAGGCAGTGGCAGTTAACTGAAAACCCAGAAAAGAGAGAGTTGGTTTTGGGGGTAGGGGGTGACCAACTGGGAGAGAGTGAGTGAGGTACAAGCTGGGAAGAGTACATGTTGCATAGCTGGAGTTTGAGATAATGTAGCTTTCTCCTTTTCAGGGGCCTCCTCAGTGCTCAGCGGAACATCTGCTCCATGGAGAGCCACTCACTGAGGGAGAATTGTTGCCCGGCTTCACAAAGAATGTGCACTTTCCCCTAAACTTAGGAATAAGCAGCTGGGGTCTGCATTCTCCTACCCCCACTTCACTTCCAGCCCACCCCTCAGAGCTCCACAAGAGATTTTAGGGCTCGACTGATGCCCCTCAGCTGATCAAAGCCAAATAAACTACCTGTTACATAACTTAATTCATTTCATTTACACTAGCTGCATTTAAAGTCCTGTCGCAGAAGTGGTGCACTCGGGTCTGTTCAGTATACAGCCAAGAGTAACAGCCACGCCTGAACTTTTTTTATTGTAGGTTTTATTGTAGGTTTTATAGCACAAATGCACACTTATGTCAAGTCGCACTGAACTGAAAATAGGCCGTCAGAACAACTACCAATGCAACTTGGTATCTGCAGCAAAGTTAACCATGTCGGCAAGCCTCCAGTTCTTTTATTGACTGAAATGTTCCCTTTTTAAAGATTTTGTTAGGTCATTAAAATGGATAATCCCTATCAGTTTCCATATCCTAAGAGAAATAACCCAGCACCACTTCCCATTCTGGGAAACTAAAGATTTTTACAAATTCTCAGAGAAATATTTTTTTTAGAGAATCTGTCTCTTGATTTATTTATTTATTATTGTTAAATATACCATGGCAGAACCATTGTTGCTGATACGGCTTTGAATTTAAACTATTACTACTTCACAAAATATTGTTGACTACTAATCATATTGTACTGCGTTTTTCTGACTCCTCAAAATACCCTGCAAGAAGTCGCCACAAAAGTATAGTTTGTCACATGCACGTCTAAACGTGACTAATTTAACGATTAATGTTTTATTGGCGGAACATTTTAATTTGTGTAATTGTGTTTTAATTACTTTGTAAAGTAATTTAAACGGAGTTAGCCCCTTGATCAGAAGGTTGTGCGTTTGCATCCCAGGACTGCTATTGGCACCACTGAGGCATGCTACCATCCCCACACACCACTGCTCCCCGGGATGCTTCTTTTAATACAAAAGAAGAACTTGGTGCAGTTCATACTATGTGCTATTTTCACGCATTACAAATGGACACGTTACACTTTTTGGAAATGCTCTTGCCTTGATATCGCCTCAGCTATCACTCACACGCGCAGACCCACCGCGCGTCTGTCCAAGAATTAAAGGCCCTGGTGATTATGCCCAGATCGGGCCGGGCTGTAGTTGTAGCGACACACGTTCCTGTGGGTTCTTCTGCGGGACAGGCTGTGCCCAGCAGACAGATTTAGCATTGTGCTGAACCAGTACAATTGTCCCAGTGTGCTGACGAAGCTCCTGTGGAAAAAAAACGGACACGCCGAGCACCCCCGAATGGCCACTAACCGCCTGTTCAAGAAAGCAGCGTTTGAAACGGGCTGAACTGTGTGTATGTTGGGTACGGGCTCAGAAATGGCGTTTCGTGTCGTGCAGAATAAACAGGTCATGCTGCAGATAAAAGGAGACGGACATGTTGGCGATTAACGATTCTACTGCCAGTGTAGTCTGGAAGAAAGTTTTGGAATTTGTCAAATATTGATTTAAAGAATCTTAAGTTTATTTAATTTTGTACAAATCTATTATCTAACCTCTAGGCACTAGCTGGTGGCCTGGTGGTTAGGGAGTTGCACCTGCAACCAGAAGTTTCTGGGTTCGAATCTCAGGACTGCAAGTGGCAACTAGTGAGCCCAGTTGAAATGTGAATGTAGTCCATAGTTTTAAATGCGTAGTTACCTTTTTTTTTTTCTTTTCCTCCTCCTACCCACCCCCCTTCTCTCTTCCCCGAATATGCGTTTGGGCCATGTCTTTTTTGAGCTGCAGTAAAATTCTCGTGTTTATGGGGCCCTGTGCGTGAGAGTGTGCACATGTGCCTTTCATTACTGATCGCCTCCAGAGACGCAGGGCTGAATTGGCAAATCTTCTTACTCGAGGCCGAGCATGTCTGCTGTACGGATTAGCAACACGTTGCAAGGAGGGGAGCAAGAGGAAAAGGAGAACTGAGATATGCACATGGAGAACCGAATGTTTAACAGTATGATGAACTTCAGTCTGCTGTATTTGGCCAGTAGCTCTGGTGTTGTGCAATACTGAAGAGAACTGTATGGGGTCATTTATGAATAGACCCGAGTAAACCAAAGACTTTGTCCTTTAACTGATTTGAGACCGAATCTGATTTAGTTTTTGTTTATTATTTTACTCCCAATATAGAGAGTTCAGTAGTTGTAATGTTTGGTTCCAGTTAATAGAACATTGATCTATACTTGTGTGTGAAACTGTTTACCATGATAAAAAATAACTAGGTTTGTAACAAAGCATCAAAATATTTATATCGCAGTTAACAATGTGACTGATATTTAAGAGAGTATTGTGGAAAATTAGCGTTTTGTTAATTTTGATGTTGATAAATGACATCTAATCTACAACCAGTCCAGCACATTCCTATCATACAGTACCCTAGACCAGAGGTCCCCAGCAATTGGGCCACGAACCTGTATTGGCCCGAGAGTCAGTTGATACCGGGCCACACAGAAAGACAAAATAAAAAATATTTAATTGATTATCGAAGTCTGAGAGAAGCAAGCGTAGGGCTACCGCTAATTCAGCCGAGTGGTGAGTCGTGTATTTTTACACACTTTTTTATTATTTGTCCATCAGTCCGGGAAAATATTTTACATGAAACCAGTCCTTGGCGCAAAGAAGGTTGAAGACCGTTGCTCTAGACTATTCACAATTAGTCCCTTTTCTCGGTTCAGATTTAATTTTTAATATTAAATTATTCTGAGCATTACTGTAATGTGTGTAATGAGCCGTGAACTTAATATATTGAACTGAAATGATAGTGTTTTTTTTTTTTTTACACCCCTAATAAAAAAAAAAAAAGTATTAGGGCACAGTTCACACCAGTCATGAGTGACTTCAGTGTTAAGTACAGGTATAAATGGGATAATCCAGCGTTAAGTACAGGTATAAACAGGATAACCACCTTCAGAGCTGGTCAGGGACAAAAGACCACATGACCTTTGTAGCGTGAACATTAAAGTGTGTTAATGGGCACCGCATTGTTGCACGAGTCATAAAATTCATCACGATCAGAGTTGAATGAACTAGGACAGGACAGCACAAACAGTTTTGATCTTCAACCGAATGCAGCGAGAGAATAAATTTACGTAGAAAATGTGTGCAGAACTCCTCCAGCATTTAGACGTACTGTGAGAAATCCAGTGACGGAACAAGCGCTTCTAATTGTGTTAATGATTGTGTTTTGTGTGTTAGATCGCCAAATACAAACAGGGCCTGAATGAGTAAAGAAATGTGTGAAGTGTCTCTAATTTGGTTTAAATGTGACTGTGGTGTGTTGGGGATGTTTTGTAGGATTAATATTTGTTCTGACTGTTCCTTTGTGATATTATATTAAACTATTTTCAGGCGAACACAGAACTAAATTCAAAATGCCCGATTTCTCTTAGTCCCACAAATAAACTGTAGGGTAGCACTACCTGACAGGAGAAAATTGCATTGTCATGATTTGAAGATTCAAATAGTCACTATATTTAAAAAAAATGAATAGTCAAAGTAAGTATCATTGTGTAAAATTTGTTTATCCTTTTTTATCCGTTACTACTTCCAGCAATGTGTTACCGCCAGAAGGTGGCACCTAAAAGCTGTTTGCCAACCACCGTTAAACCACAAATTAAAGTGATACTGTCATGTAAACCTTTGTGCCACTGTACATGCAAAGCATGCAAAGCATTTTTACTTGAAATGCCCATCATTAGAGAACATGATTAGTGGTTTGGAATATTAGAAGGTACACGGAGTGAATTCATTTTCAGTTAATCCACCCAATAAGGTCTTTTAGTAAACTGAAATTTGGCTGCAGTTTTCTGTACTCCATGAGCTCTTCCCTTTTCTGCCTATAGAGGGAGACACTGTGTCGTTTTTCCATTTGTCTCTAATGTACGTGACCCTGTGGTTTGGTCTTGTCACGACAGAAGAATCCTGAATTCTCACAGGATTATCGCAATAACAAGCATTTCTGAATTAGGGTTCATTTAAATATGCATGATATCTTTATGGTTAATTCACCTGAACAACTGAAGTGAAGCCAGAGTCATTTATAGCAGTTAATTCAGCTAAAAGGGTGTTTATTGTACTTATTTATTAACTCGCTTTGTCTCTGGAGACTTGTTGCAGATCTGTGGTCGTGGCTAAATAAGAGAATTGAGGAGGCCAGAATGGAAAAGCAGGTTACATGAGCAGACCCCCTAATTTTAAGTGGCGGGCCAACTATCTTTAGCCCCTTGCAGGACTTCTCTGGCCACATTCCGCAGTTCAGCCGGTTCAGACGCACCATCTGAATGAGACGTTGCCTCCTCAGACCCGCAGTTCTTCTCTCCCTGAACCTTACGGCATAGAGATGAGAGTGCGACGCAGCCGGCAGCCTGAGGCCTGTGCGGACTTGCTCTCGGGGTCCTATTCCTCCTCCTGGTGTTACCTTGGTAACCAAAGTGGGAGCAACTGCTCCTATTGGTCGGGTGAAATAGACCTCGCGCTGCGTCACATGTTGCCTGTTCTGTTTGATGGTTCCTGTAATACACAAGCACCCTTTTCCTGCCGGTCTTGGATGGCATGTGCTTCCATTTCGAGCTGCTTAAATGCTCGTTTTTGACTGTTTCTCTGTCTCTTTCCTCAGCCTGGGCTTTCGAGAAACTTTGTGTGCGTAGTAGACTACACCCCCCCCTAAACTCTGAAGCCTGCTGTGTGCAAACCTGCTCTTACAGTGTCAGCAGGCTGAGGATCAGGGCAGCATGAGCTCACAGCCTGCTCTTACGCCGGGAGAGGGATGGGTAAACCTCATGCAGGTATTAGGATTAACGACTTTCTTGCCCCGGGTCCGGCGCGACTGACTGCGTCCTTCAGCGTCACCTTCTTTGTCCACCTGGTTGTTGGTCCGGCCAGAGACGTTTCTGAGAAATGCCAGCGCGATGAGCCAGAAACATTTCAACAATTTTTCTGGGTGTCATTTAATCTGAGCACCCTGAGGACCAGCACTATCAGGTCACATGGAGTTCCCGGGAAGCAACACAATCCTCCTCCACTCCTGTGCCTGTGCCTCTGTAGCCATGCTTCTCCCACTGGTGTAAATAAACGCAAGATTCTCAGTAGTCTGCATTTTACTGCTCTGTATGTGGCCTGACGACTTGGTGGTTTGATAGGTTAAGTGAACCGAAACATGCCTCTAATTGTGAGTTAACTGTTCTGGCAGTTTTGTAGTGAACTGTAGATGTGGTTGTTAGTTCTTTCTCAATTTTTTTTGTCTGTTTCTACTAACAAATGATAAAGAGCATCTGTCAGTTTGTGTTACAGGTGATAAGAAGACCTATGTTGGTCACTGGTGAGGGAGGCCTTAAGTAGAGCAGAGTGTAAAATTAGCTTAGCTTTTGTGAATCCCACTTCTGAGAATGAGCTCTCTGCTTCTGGCCATACAGCAGCCATGGATAGGGTGTCTGTCCGTGCTAAGGGTTACACCTTGGACTCATGTGGAAACTGCACAGTGCTCTGAACCTCTAGAAGAGGGGGAGACCTCGCTGTTTCCATGCTTCTTAGAAAATGAACATGGAGTGCATGTATCTGACATGGCCTCTGTAGGACACACATCTTTAACCTTTTATACCCTTCCCGGTCATATAGTTTTACTGTTCAAATCGTTGCCCTGCAAGTGAGCATTGTTTCATGTGACCTAAATGACTGGTCTTCTCTGCATTGCCTTTTTTTCTCTCACTACTAGACCATTCATCACTCTATCTGTGGCAGAGTTAAACGTCTCATGTTTAGCTCCACCACCTCCCAACACTACAAACAGTCGGGCCTTTGAGAAACCTTGGCCTTCTGAAATGCTGGCCCACAAATTCAAATAAAGCAGTCTGTCAGACGCGCGGCCCTTTCAAGTGCACACCTGTGCTGCTTGGTCGGAGCAGGGGCCCGGACCCTCCACCCTTCACCAGAATCTTGCCCACTGTTTGCTTAGCCTCCCGAGCTGCCTCCGTTTCTCATTTAATTCCGTCCTTCCTCTCGACACTAAATTTTTGTATCATTCTTGTTTTTATTCATCTCATCACAGCTGCACCGTGTGTCAGATGTGCTGTCCAAAAACCTCCACCCTGTCGGCTTGATAGAGCTTATAAATGTATAAAAGTGGCCGGTGCAAAGACTGCTTCGCCGAAGTCTGGGCTTGCTCTGTATGAGGAACACCAAACCTTTTTCCTGTAAAGGTGGCAGGGTTGTAAAGGGCGGCAGGTTTACTGTTTTAATAAGAGATTATTTATTTTTTCCTCTTAATTTTTCCTGTAGGTCCCAGCACTCTGCTGGATCTGACTGAGCAGTTTGTTCCTCCAGAGATGGCTCCACCCATGCTGCTCAAACTGCTGGAGGCGATCGAGAGGAAAGGTGAGCACATCTCTCTCTCTCTCTCGTCTTTCTCTGTCCATCACTGTCTGTCTGCCCCTCTCTGCCTGTCCCCTCTGTCTGTCTCGCTTTCTCTCTGTCCTTCCCGTTCCTTTACTCCATCTCTGTTTCTAAATTAAATGTCCTGTTACAGGTTTGGACAACCCCACCCTCTACAGAAACTTCACTGCTGGAGGAGGGCTTGATGTTCGGCAGTGCTTTGATGGCGGTGAGTGTCCTCATGCTTTGTTGAAGGCACTGTTTTTTGCCTTCCTTGCTGTATTTCTCATAGTATATTTGGATTTAGATCCCCCCTCTGTGGACCTGGAGCAGCTGGACCTGCAGATGTTGTGTGATGGTCTGAGACGATACCTACTGGATCTACCTCAGCCTGTCATCCACTCTGCAGTCTACAGCGAGATGGTACACATTGCTCAAGGTAAAAACACACCGTGAAGCTGAATAGACGTTCTACACATGACTCCCATTGTTTTATGTGTGCTTTGAAGTGATGTAAGCATGTTTCTCATCACTTAGTTTTGTTAGAGACCCAGTAATCATCTTTGTTGCTGAAATTGTTATACAGGAACCACACGGTGGAGCTCTTGTTCTAAAACCCCATTAAGAACTGCTTGATTCAGCCTCAATTATTCTTTACCTTGAAAGCTTCTGTAGCCGCTTTGTTTACTACAAACTTGTTGTATATTGTCCCATCGCTCTCCCGGCCCAAAATAAGTCCATCCTGGTAACTGTGTTACAGTTGATACCATTTTTTGTTTAAGTATTATGTAAATATGGTTATTTTGATTTGGGTGTTTGAAATTTGCCCGGGGCAGAGAAGATAATCATCTTTGCTCCTTCTGTGCTCTGTTTCTCTTAAGAAGTCAAGCATATGGAAGTAAAGCAGAGTAAATATCACTTCAAAGCGAGTGAGGCAGCCTTTTTTTCCCCCTTTTGTTCTGCTAGCTAGTTATAACTGGTTATCATGCACTCTCACTGCAGAACAGGATATCTGTGGTTAATAGGGCCTAAAAGAAGGCTGAGAACTTATCTTCTGCATCGGCCTCGTCAGCCAATCAAACAGCAGTGTACCTTAGTCTCCTCCGTCATTGTCACACTTGTGATCTTTGCAGGGTTTGAAACTGTCAAGGCACAGTTTTCCGCCTGACCGCTGAAACGCTTTTATTCACTGTCTCTCCCTCTGCCTCTCTCCTCACTCTTGTGTGCATTGCTCACTCTTTGCTTAATGATGCCAAAGTGGCCCTGAAGGAGATTTATTTTTCCCTCCCACTGTTGCCTGAGAGTTTACTATGCGTCTCTTTATCTTTTGGCTGCAGAGGTACAAGGTTCAGAGGACTGCGCGCAGCACCTACGGAGGGTTGCCAGTTCTTCGGCACTGCCACCCCAGTACTGGCTGACACTGCAGTGCTTGCTGAGACACCTCGCCCGCGTGTGCCAGGCGTCGGCTGCCAACCTGCTGAACGCCCGGGCCCTCGCTGAAATCTTCGGCCCTGTGCTCTTCAGGCAACAGGCGGCCAGGTGCTCTCAAGAACCCTCATCTGTCAAATACACATTGGCAAGAAGAGACGAGGCTAAAAGACACAGACTGATTTAAAATAACTTAACAATATCACTATTTGCTTGTATCTTGTACTTGCACTGACTCCCTCCTCCCCTTCTTCTTTTTATCCATAGTTGTGAGCCCAGCCCTGAGTCCCACATTAGGATTGTTGAAGTCCTTGTGACCAGTGAATGGAGCAGCAGCCAGGCAGCTCCAGGTAGATGCCACTTTCTCTACCAGCGTTCAGAAGGCGTAATAAAAGTTATGTCGCTTATGTAATCGCTCTGCGTCAGCTGTTCACTCATCCATTTCTATGCTGGGGTTTGATTCCCTGTTACGTAAGTGAGGGGTGGATAGAAGTCTGTAATGAATGGTTTGAATAGGGGTTCCTTTTGCGAGTGGTGAGAAAGTGAGCAGTATGTTGGGCTAGTATTAAGGATACTGCGGATGGGAGGAACAGCAGGAGACCTATTGCTATTATTAGCACGTCTGAGGGGTTGAATGTGAAAGCAGTGACACTGCAGCAGCAGCACCAAAGCTCCCAGCTCTCTGCCACAAAAGCCAGTTCACACTGACCCATCATTTACATTTATGGCGTTTATCAGATGCTTTTATCCAAAGCGACTTCCATTCCCTACCTACAGGGGACAGTCTCCCTGGAGCAACTTAAGGGTCTTGCTCAGGAACCCCGGAGGCAAGTATCCTACCCACTGAGCTACCTCCACCCCAGGAGGTATCATACCTGCCCTTTATTCAGGACCACCTCTAGGACCTCCAGGTGTAATTCATAATTGTATCATTCAGAATTATGATCATTATTATGAATTATGATAAAACGCACAATAAGAAACATAACAAGAAAACTGAACATGTACATGCATTCTAAGAAAAGTGAACAAGGTTACAAATATATTCCGAATTGTTGAGGTAATTTATTTTGTCCCCCGCGCGCAGTGTCGCCTGTGATCCTTTTAAATTTTCAGCTGAGAACAAATTTTAATGTAACAAGTTAAACTATTTCAGTAACCGAATCAAATACAAAGCACTTATTTAAAAAGATCATATACTGAAAAAGAACGCAGTTCTTAATAACATCACGTATTTTAAAACAACACGTCGCTCTGGATAAGAACGTCTGCTAAATGCCGTAAACGTAAACATTTTAAGCAATGAAAATATAAACATTTTGTTTACATAAATAGATAGACAGATAGATAGATAGATAGATAGATAGATAGATAGATAGATAGATAGATAGATAGATAGATAGA
>JBBPDB010000083.1:10160433-10170796 GCA_037974465.1 Brachypetersius altus
CCCAACAATACATAAGCCATAGAGAAGAACACCACAAGTCGTAGAGAAGTGGGAAATCAAGGGATTTTTTTTTTTTTGAGAAATAAGTAAGTAGTAGGAAAGAGACATAGTTAGTTGCCAAAGTGCTCCTAAATATATCAGCCTTCATTCTATATATAGCAAATTTTATTGAATATTTCCTGTTTGGCTTTCCATATATATATATATAGGTGGACACAGTTGATATGTTATAAACACTGGAGTATCCTCAGGTGCCTAGTGGCAGCAGACATTAAAAGAAAGAGTAACATTGCACCAGAAACCTTACACCTGACGGAACCGACCTGACTCTATCAGTCCTCAGTGTGTGTTTGTATGTGTTTGTTTCTTGCTGGAAATACAGCGCAAACAATCCATCGAAAGAACATTAAAAGTAACGTACTGTACTCTGTTTGTACCATGTGGTTCCAGGGGACAGAACAACATCATAAAGTGTCTGTGTGATCAGAGGGCATCGCTGTAAAGGAACACCAGCCCTAAAACCAAAGAACAGCCAACTCAAACATCACATGGCCGCTACTGCAAACTCGGGGGGAGGGGTTTCCATCGGGATACCTTGAATTGTGCCGACACGGCACAACAAACAGGTCCTCGGAGAGTCCTCTGCAACCTTTGTTCAAGTAAAGCAATGACCGTTTTTCGCCCGATAGATGTCTCCTCTCCGGCATTTCGTTTAAATAAGCACAGGAGATGAGGCAATCGAGTCAATACTGCCTGTCAGTACAGTTTGTAGACAGAGATCTTCAGCTGCTCGAGAAGTTAAGCCTTCATGCCATGACAGCTCAGCGTTGACACATTTTCAAGATCGGACGAAACCAGCCGAGCAAATAATGACATAACTCTGAGCAAACATGGAGGAGCAGTAATGTGCTTCCAAAACTATTAGCTAAACCTGGACCACGTGTACAGTACTGTGCAAAAATCTTAGGCCCCTGAGAAAATGATGCTTAAAAGGTTTTTACTGTTGGGCAGTGGTGTTAAGTTTGTGTTAAAACACTTACATTACAACAAATACAACGTTAATACAGTAAATGGTAGTTTTATGTGGCAAAGTGTTCGCTGAACCATTTCCGGACCTCATTCCTCATGGAAGCCCAAATCCCTGGTTTGGCTCTTTTTTCCTGCAGGAGATTAAATTAGGTGCTGATTATGGAGTTTTATTCATTCACCCAATGACTGGAGGCCCTGAGCAGAAACCTGGATCCAAACCTGTGTTGTTCTAACAGCTCACAGAATATCCACTACTGTTTAGAAAAAAGAAATCTTGATACTTTTTACTGCTTGTTTTTTTGCATTTATTCTAATATTCAACTGTTTTTGCTGCAGAAAGAAGCCACAGCTGATAGAAATGACTTCAAACTATTTGCAAAGGTGCCTAAGACTTTTGCACAGTACAGTATTAGGTGGAATATCTTTTTCCTCTTATATAACATGAGGGGCCCTATTTCACATCGAGACCTCCCACCACAGTCACCACACGTGATTTATCAGAACTAGCTTGGTTTAATCGATGTCATCTTTCTAACTGAAACACTTAAACTAGTTTAAGCTCATTCCGTTCCCCACTACCCTCCCCTTTCTCTCACATATGGAAATCAAGGCCTCGGGGGACCTGCTGCTTCGTTCTTACCACTGAAAGGTTCCTCTTTATTTAAAAACAGGTTTGTGCACAGTGTAGTGTTACACAAGCTGTTCTACACATTCCAAACCATCAGATCAGAGATTAGAGCTGGAAGTGAAGCAGTGAAAAGTGCTAATTCTGGAACCATACTGGCCTCATTGCTGCGAAGAGGGTGGAGTTGGATGACGCTGCAGGAACCAGTACACTTTGGGGGACAATGAACTACGACGGTGTTGGAGTTCCAACACTCGAACCTGCTGAGATGTTAACCTGAACACTAAACCAAAAAAAACCAGTGAATTAAAGGAATCAGATGGAAACAAACTTGCCTGGACTTTCACTTACTTTACTGTTAGCAGCCGTTTATATTTACAAGAAACGGTTTGACATCTCAGCTGTTGTCCGGAGGAGAAAAACTGGGGCGGATTTTGAAAACTGCTATAAACTGCTACAATGGTTCTGGTGCCCATGACATACACTACATGGACAAAAGTATTGTGACGCCTGACCACAGTGACGCAAAAATGGGGTATGCAATATATGCGGTGCATATGGGCGCACCACCAGGGAGGCACCAAAACAAGGGAGGGACAGAAAAAAGATCACTGGCATTTATGTTTTAAAACTGTTCTTGTGCTTTTAAATCATGACTATGCCCTAAATATGCGGTTTAAAATATTTAAGAAATGTAGCGCCTGGCCACTGGCAGTAGAAGTTATGACCAGCAATGCTGCCGTAGTGAGTAGTTGCACCCCTGCCTGACCATTACACCAACAGGGATTTTAATGACACGCAAATCATATTTGCCACATTTAATCTGAACGTTTCATCTGAATTTGGTCCCAGAGCTCTACGTCTTGGCCGTTGTCCAGGAGAGAAAAAGTGGGGCGGGCGAAAGGAATGATTTTGAATAATGATTTTGAAAGTGAAACGGCAGGTCATGTGGTGTGCATCTGATGGTGCACAGAGAAACGTTTTCTCTTCTCACTATGTACGTGTACCCAGCTTCTGATGACTATAAAGTAATCTTGAACCTTGTGGAGGTCATGTCTTGACGGGTCGGATCTGTTTTGGTGGCGTGAGGGTGCCTCTGAAATACTAGACAGGTGGTTTGAATGGACATGGCTGATTGGTGTCTATACCCTCAGTTATCATATGGGGGTTTTCCAGCTCAGTTCGGTTCAACTCCACTCGCTTTTTTGTTTTTGCATAACTAAAATCTGGTACCTGGAACCATTCTTAGTACCACCTTGGCCAAGGTTCCAAGTGTGCTGAACCGGTACTAAACGATGACGTGTATATATTGGAGGTTACTGACTGGTGGTCGCTATAGTTACGTCAATGTTGTTGACTAAACATTAGCATTAGCGTTAGCCTAATGTCGCTTTTTAAGCCTGGTCTGGTAAGCCAGTTGTCTCAGTTTGTGGCAATAAGAAATATAATCCCTCTGATTTCATTCATGCTGGCGATTGTAATGACGCCGGGTTGTTTACCTCAGCTTAGAGCGCTCCGCTTGGGCTGCTACTCAGAATGTTTGGTCGCTATAGCAACCAGTTCTAGTGGAAAACTGTAGGTCCGAAACCAAATCGAACAGAGTAGAATCAAACTGAACCGAACCGAGCTGGTACCAGTCTGTGGAGATCCCCTATAGATTCAAATGAATTTGCGACTATAAAACGTAGCGAGGCTCTATCTGCTGACCAGACATACAGTTCTAATTTTTGCAACTGAGATTAAAGGAATAGTTTGATGAAAAATCCCCTTTACACCCTATTTACTGTAAATGAGGTCAACAAGCCAAGACACGTCTGGTGTTTACTTTTTTTTTAGTTTTGCAATGAAGTGATGAGAGTAATGTCACTAACAAGTAAAGGAAATGTAGCCACCCATTAACCTCTCAGTCTTTCTGAGATGACTTAACTTGTGACGCATTATGCTCACTGGTGGCTTAAAATTTTCATTACACGTTAAAGCTGAACTCAGATCTCCCTAAACATCTCAAATCCAACTCGATTCTTTTCCAGACTGCGTCCTGATCAGGTTCGGTGAGGAGGCTCAGCTGAACGTGGAACTCGGTGCAAAACTGAAAGCAGACTCCCAGTGAAAGACAATTATATCGTTTCTATTTCAGGTCTCATTATCTGAAGACACGTGGTGGATGTGGTCCAGGTTCAAATTAAGGCCTTCTCTCTCTCTCACACACCCACACACCCACACACACACACACACACACACACATGCAGGAAGTAAAACACATGACTGGACTTTTCACTTACTATCATTTACTGTTAGTAGCCGTTTGTATTCATAAGAAGTGAGTTGATGTCGTATTATTTTCTTTACAGGTCTCAGTGTCCAATAATATCAGCCATGTCCAACATTTATATTTACATTTCCAGCATTTATCAGACACTTTTATCCAAAGCGACTTCCCTACCTACAGAGGGCAGTCTCCCTGGAGCAACCTCTGGTTAAGGGTCTTGCTCAGGAACCCAGTGGTGGTGCTGAAGGTAGGATTCGAACCCATGACCTCTTGGCCCAGAGGCAAGTAACCCAGCCACCTCTAGGCCACCACCACCACCTCATCTTAGATGAAGCTCAGATGAAGTGTTTAACTTATGGTACATATGAAACGTCACATCACCATTTCAATACAGATTAAGTGATACAAAATCAAAATGAGTTACACCAATCACTAATGACATTAAAGTTACTGATGGAGGAAGAGAATAACATGGATTATCTCATCACAGTGGCTCCTGTCAGGGGTGGAATGTTTTAAACTATGCAATTTTTGGCCCATTTTTGGTGGTTTTCCACTGACTGGTACCAGCTCGGTTTGGTTCATCTCTACTTGCTTTTTTTGCTTTTCCATCACTAAAATCTGGTACCCGCTACCATTCTTGGAACCACCTTGGCCGAGTTTCCAAGCGTGCTGAACTGATACTAAATGATGATGTGTATTGGAGGTTACTGATTGATGGTCGCTATGGTTATACCAGTGTTGTTGACTGAACATTAGCATTATCGTTAGCCTAATGTTGCTTCTTTAAGCATTGTCTGGTAAACCAATTGTCTCCATTTTGTGGAAAACAGCCACAAACCAAGGATAAGAAATAAAATCCCTCTGATTTCATTTATGCTGGCGATTGCTTAGAGCGCTCCGCTTGCGCTGCTTCTCAGAATGTTTGGTCACTATAGCAACCAGTTGTAGTGGAAAACTAGGTCCGAAACCAGACTGAACAGAGTAGAACCGAATTGAGCTGGTACCAGTCAGTGGAGACCCCCTTTAGAGATTTTGGGGATCGACCCGAGTTTCGCCTTAATCGTGTGTCGTGCAGGGTGTAGTGTACATGGGGTAATAAGAAGTGTGTGTTAGTGAGAGTGTACACAAAAATGTTGAAATAACTCTCTCTACCCCCATGTTTAGACAGGGCACAGCTTATTATTACTAAATACAGTTGAAAATGGAGGGGGTTAGAACACTAAAATACGAGGACAAGACACGGAGCGGTCATGCTACATGCTGCAGCAGCTTCTTCTTATTATTATTTTTTTGGCGGTTTACATCTTTTCAGTGTAAAACTGCCACCGCTGGGCTGGTGGCGGTAATACAGTACGGTTGTCAGAAAAATCTGCATTAGACTGAATCCATGAATGGCTTACTGTACTTACAAAGGAAAATTTCTGTTATTTATTTACTACTTTAGTTTCCAAGTAATTTTTTTTCTCTGATCTGCCTACACATGTCGTGTATGGACTTACAGTGTGAGCAGTCGGTATAGTGTGAGAACATGAATCATTAGCTATGAACTTCTAACCCCTGAGATTCAGTCGCACAGTTTGAGCAGGAGCTGAATAACGGGACTGAAAAAAATGCATCAAAAGTTGATGTGTCGGAAGCAGGAAAAAATGGACGAGTATGAAGTTTGGACGGTGGAAGCATTTGTAATGAACATCTAACATCAAACCCATTTTGTTTATCTCCAGACGTGCTTCCTGATCATGTTCGGCGAGGAGGGTCAGTTGAATGTGGAACTGAAAGCACACTCCCAGCGACGGACAATTACATCGTTTCTATTTCAGGTCTCATTTTCTGAAGACATGTGGTGGATGTGGTCCTGCAGCAGGTTCAGAGTAAGGCCACCCCACACACACACACACACACACACACTCATGCCTTGAAGAGGCCTTCACTACCGCTGTCCTTTCATACCTACAAACGAAGTCAGATGTGAGTCACAACCGACAGACTACTAGAGATTATTAAAGGATTCAGATACGACTTGATAAGAGCATTAAAGGGTAAAGATCATCAAATGGGTTGATATACGCCCCGCTCTGAGAGAGAACAGCCCAATCCAAGGTTCTCAGGCTTATGATTACTGTTAAGCCTTCATTTCCCTTTTCTTAAAAGCTATCTTAATCTACATAGGAAGAAGTGCCATAACCCTAAGATCCCCATACCTCAGTTCCGCACTCTCAAACTTATAATAGTAGTTTCTTTGAGTCTCAAATAGGTGCTATTACATTAAATTTATAGTAATAAAAATACAGGTTTTAAGAAGAACAAAAGGAAAAACAGAGAAACACTGAGACACTGCACACTGAAACTGTTCTGATGCTGAATGTTGGATTGCAGTTGCCAGAGACGCTTCACAGAGCAGCAGCCAGTTACTTTGTGTCTCTGGACAGTACTAAAACATTTCTATACTTACATTAATATGGAAATGTGGCTGAATTTATGTTAATATTTACGTTCCAAAATGAGAATTAAAATTTTCTTAATAATTTAGCACTGATTTGCATGAAAAAGTATATATTGCCCTGAAAAAAGCAAAACAAATATGCAATTTCCGTGAATTTCAACATAGTAATTTCACTTCTCATCTACCGCACAGGTTCTGTCTTTATACATTCCTTTATTATACAGAATATTTTATGTATTTTATTCTTAGTCTATTTGTTATATATTGTCTTTTCTTTTCATATATTTTCAAGTAAATCCTAGGTTATTTATAGAGATGCACTGAAACTATTATTTTTTTTGGCCGAAACCGAAAACCGAAAATAAGGAAACACTTGGCCCGGAAACCGAAACCAAAACACAGAAATTATTATTAAATTATTAAAATAATAAATTTGTTACAAAACTATGAAAATCTTTATTTAGCTTTCAAACAATGCACAATATAAAATAAAATATTTTACTTGGCCCCACTCATGAATAGCCTAAAAGCAAGAAAGCTGAAATATTATACAATTACAATCTTCTCTCATAAAACCAGTGATTTCAAGTGCATTTTAATATTCTGAACGACATACATGAACACAGTGCATTCAGAACAAGTGCTTTAAAACTGCTGAAAGATAAAAAGATTCTCTGTAGGTCTTTAACAAAATAGTGTATTAAACAGAGACTGGCAGCCCATATATTAACCGGATTCACTGGAAAACTTTCCTGCCTTTTCAGAAACACAGACAGAGTGGGTGTGCTCAGAGGGTCTCGCGTCTTCTGGGCTCCATCAGGATGTTTTGATTTTATATGATAAATGAATCCCGACGTTGAGAAAGTCTTTGTGGATGCACCCCTCTCTAGAAATTTCAGCATTGCTCACTTTACAAATGGCTTACCATGAATATTTGGTGCATCCCTACTTATTTATTTTGGAAATATGTTTATACTTGTGTAACTGTGACAAATAAAGAATCTTGAATAATTATTAGTAAAAAAAAATCCACTAGTAAAAAAAAAATCCAACGACTGAAGCCGTGACTTTGTGGGGCGGTAGGTCGTACCAGAACATGGACCTGTATGGTAGAGGTGTCCATTGGCCAGGATTCTGGTGTTTATTCTAGCGGGCCGGGTGTGCTGTTCCAGCTGCTCTCGCCTCCGCAGGCCCCTCTCATTCCTCCACAGTTTGTTCAGTTTGTGAAAGTCATTCATTCAAGTGTAGCCTGTGTGTGTGTGTGTGTGGGGAAGGGGGAGGGAGCAGCTTACTTAGACCAAATTCCTCTTTTTTCACTCCTTCTCCTCCCTTTCCTCCTGGCACTGAAGTAGAGGATCCCACCAGCGCCAAGCACAGCGAGTGCGTGTCCAGAATAAATAATCCCGGGCGCACGAGGGCCGAGCGGTTAATGTAACTGTCTTCCTTATATGTAACTAATTGCCTTTGACAAACTACAGCCAGCTTTGTCGCTCAGCCTCCGCCTTGGAGGAACGTGGAGGGACTCGGGTGATGTCATTGCTACTCCACCCGGTCTTCTGCTCGGGCTTCTGGCAGCGGGAACCCATTTTATAGCGCGTTTATATAACTGTGGTCATTCTACGATCCCAGCGCAGGCCCGGCGTGCTTCATGAATGTGGGGGAAAGGGTTGGCAGCGAGAAGGAGGAGGATGAACTTATGATGACACTGCTAGGGCAACACACCCTGTAGTCAGAGCTCAAATTATACACCACCTTCCTCCTGAACACTGTACAGTTATTATAATATGAAACAGCTGCACGCTGCAGTTCAGTTATTTCTGACTATCGCACGAGTTTCTTGGCCATGCGTGGCTCAAAAAGATCTCCACTTAAAGGGGACATATTAGTTATGAAAGGTATATGGGCTACAAAACATCATGAAGTTCTTTACACAAAATCACTCCCACATAAAGAAATTCACCAGCTTTATTCTTCACAGCTTCAGGCTCTTTCAAAACCAGCCGTTTAGACCGAGGGCCCAGTGTGACTTCATACTGGGCCAATTTGCATAATAGACAGTATAGTAATATTCTATGTCTGTAGTCAGTCTAGTAATATTCTATGTCTGTAGTCAGTCTAGAAATATTCCATGTCTGTAGTCAGTCTAGTAATATTCTATGTCTGTGGTCAGTCTGGTAATATTCTATGTCTGTGGTCAGTCTAGTGATATTCTATGTCTGTGGTCAGTCTAGTAATATTCTATGTCTGTGGTCAGTCTAGTAATATTCTATGTCTGTGTTCAGTCTAGTAATATTCTATGTCTGTGGTCAGTCTAGTAATATTCTGTGTCTGTGGTCAGTCTAGTGATATTCTATGTCTGTAGAATATTAGAAGAAAATTATTTGGCTCCCAAATATTTTGTGTTTAGAGTTCCTAGGATTTTTATTTTGTCAGAAGCCCTGAGATCGATGCCCTAGGGGTCATTTTTTTTCTCTTGATCCGTTGTGAGTTCATTCTTTATACTAATAATAAGAAGAAAAAAACAAAAAGAATAAGAAGAAGAACTTTGGGCCGCTGCAGTAAAACTTCGCTGTCGCAAGCCTTTATGAGACAGCATTACCTGGCTTCCTGTCGTACAGGATGGTCCTGTGTTCTGAATCAGATTAAAAAAGATGCACTGAAGCAACTTCGCATTTGTAGAAATCAACCGAGTGAAAGGTCTCTGCAAGTGTTATGCGTTGATCTTATCCTGACCACCACTTAAATGCACCCCGGCTTAATTACTTTACGGTTAAAAATCAAAAAAGAGAGCTATGAGCGTTATACCCTCCTGAGACCCGACCTGTTAATTTCTGTCCTTTATAGTGGACATTTTGTTCAGCTGTATCTTCCTTAAGTATTTGGAGCAACCCCCATCAAGCCCTATAGTATTCTGTAGAGCATGTCCTGGGCTTTCCAGTGATGTGTCATGTGAGGGGTTTGCATGTTGGGGACTGCAATGGCAAAACATACATGAGGAGCACCAAATGCAAGATGTTCCCAAAAATAAAACATGCTTCCAGGACTATCAAAGCTAAAATACCCAGAGGATCTTCTACGGCTTATAATTCACTGTTGAACTAAAATACAGGTTTTGTTGTCCTTTCAAGCAACAAGCAAAAGAGAGATACATAATTTTATTGTTTTGATTCAAATTTGATCATTGAATGCGTTTTTGGGTTAATATCACTTTTTGTTTTCTAAATTCAGTTCTATTTTCCCGTGGAAATCGTACGGACAGTGGACATGCTGGGAAATTAAAATAAAAAATATATTCAAAGAAAAATTAATTGTAATGAGTTTTTAGGCCCAAATAGATAGGAAATCGCACAAAAAAAGAAACAGTAAGACACTTTGTTCCTTTGGTTCTCGGGAGGATACTGTGTGGCGTGAACACTGTTTACATCCAAATACAGCGAAATCCAATCAAATGAGCAGGAAAATAAATTGAGTTTAATAGTCAGTTAAGCTAACTTTGCCAGGTTTAAAATGTTGGAAGATTGAATGAGTTTGTATTTAAATCTTAAGGCAGCTGGATGGCCTAGTGGTTAGGGCGCTGCAGTCAGAAGGTTGTGGGCTCAAATCCCAACTGCTCGTGTCACCACACAGGTACTCTACTCCCCGGCGTCCCTCATTGGCGGCAGCCCCATGTGTTAAATGCAGAGAAAGAATTTCACACTGTTCACATTGTGCTGTGGTTTGTTCACGCGTTACAATAAATGAAGTTAAATTTATGAGCTAGACTGCCATTCACTTTAAAAAGCACACAAAACATTTTACAGACTTTTTGTGATACAAATCAGGTACGTAACAGCACATTTAAAAAAGCCGAAAATTAGTCCCGTCATACCATCCACTCCTGTTACTCGTCTCATAAATTCTTAGATTTTCCTTTTTTTAGACCATTTACATTTACATTTACGGCATTTAGCAGACGCTCTTATCCAGAGCGACGTACATCAGTGCTTAAGAATTC
>JBBPDB010000083.1:10244397-10272319 GCA_037974465.1 Brachypetersius altus
ACTATCATGCAGTATAGAACTAGCTTCATCACAAACACTGTACCTGCAGGAAAAACTAAACACAGATCTGAGATCAGAGTGAAATACACTTCAGAACCCACAGAAACTTATACGTGAGGATTCTCACCCGTTCACAAAAAAAGTTCACAAGAATAAATATATGAATGAAACTAAATATTGTATAAAACTTTTAGCCACGCTTTACCAGATGTTTTTTTCACAGTTTAATTTCATTATATTGCATTATAGAAGGATTATTTCTTTGCTGGACATCTGAGATTGAAAAGATTTTTCTTGCTTGTCAATAAGCTTCTCAACAGAGGAGAGAGTAGAAAGACTAGAACTAGAGAGTAGAACACTAAGAGTAAAAGGAGAGAAACGTTTCCTCGTTTTCTTAAACATCGGCACAGAATCCTCTCGCCTCTCGTTACAACATTACAACCCATTAAAGTCAAGCAGACCCCGCAGCTACTGTAACGGTGCAGAAAACTTTTTTTTTGTTTTGTTTTGGTTTTTTTTTTAGTATTTTTAAGTGTGTTGAATAAAAGCAGTGTGTTAAAAAATTCATTTCGATCAATGAATCACAGAAAAAAAACATGTTTATAAATAAAATAGTGAACGCAAAGTGTACGTTTAAAAAGACACGGTTGATAGGAGCATCGTTCTTTACAATTATCCAGGGAATTTTTGTATCATCACAATACATCTCGTATAAAATCATTGGAGCAAAGCGTTCAGGAGTCAGAACAGCCCGGTCCCAGGCTTGAGGCGCCTTGTACTATTATATCAGGGGGCGACTTTTTGTACGCGTGACCCCCGCCCACACTACAGCTTTCACCACCACACCCCCCACTCATGTTCCACACACCCCCAACAGGGCCCCCCCCACCCCGCAACCTCCACCCCCCACCCCCAAAACACACACACACTCAAACCCCTCTGACACTCGTGCTTGTATGTACTGTACATTGTCTTTAACGTCACCTTCTAGACGGACTTAGTTCTATCATTTTTCTCGCTTTGGGGTTTTTTCCTTCAGAATATTAGTTCAAATTTTTGATTGTTGTGACCATTACGGCACATGAACAGTTTTTAGATGAATTAAAATTTTAGATTAATTTTTTTTTAATTGCTTGACACTCCTAAATGGAGTCTCTCACACTAAAGACTTCTGTCGTGCACCACTTTCCACAGGTGTAGCCCGACATCTTCGAAAGGTTTTGCCTGCGTCAGTGATGGGTAGCCTGGGTAATTTTTCTTCATGAATGTTAATTTTATAGCCCATCTGTGTCTGAGGTCTAGTGGTAGATTCTTCTACTGGAGGATAGCTTCAAGCTTACAAAACCTGTGGCACTCCTCCCCTCACCTCCTGTGTTACACCTGATAACTTTATCCTACATGACCTCCTATTTTATCTCAAATGGGTCATTGATAGTATGTGATATTCTACAACACAGGTGATCGAGTTAGTATTGCAGCTGCTACTACTACTTATATTTATTTACATATCTATCAATATAAATGGCATAAAATGCCCTGTATAGATATATATATATGTATATATATATAATGAAGATATTATTACAGTATATTACATATACTTTTTTATATATTTCATTATTTAGTTTGATATAGTATCAGTATAGCTTTCCCCGTTGCCTTACACAGGCACCGTTTTCAGATGCTCTTTGTAAAACCACAAAACTCAGGTGTGACTTATATAATATATATATATATGAGGTTAGGCATCAAAAGTATGCTAGGCTTAATCTTGTAGGCAATGACAAGTTTATCCGTCCCTGTATAATACTACAAATACATTCTATATCCTGGCTACAGGAAATATATTTATTTATACAGTAAAACCACAAGCGTACAGTAGAACGCGGCGTTTCTCATATACAATTCTCATATACCTGGACTTGGACTTGAAAGTCCTTAACACTGTACAAGAAGCTGCTATTTTACAGATATATCTCTTGGTATAAGAGATATATATGGTCGCCCCCTCTTTACATTCCTCAAATAATGTTGATTCTGATTTAAAGCACTGTCTGCCGAGGCTAAAGTGCCTTGCAAAAGTATTCGCCCCCCTTGGCCTTCTCTCTATTTTGTTCCCTTACAACCTGGAATTTAAATGGATTATCAGATATAATTTTAAGAGATGGAGCTACAAAAATAAACTACAGATTAAGTTAAAATAGGGAAAAAAAACTTAAATATGATAAAGAAGAAAGAAAACCTAGTTTTATGTCTTATTTGTTGTATGTTTGACAATAAAAACATCTGCAAAGCGGTAAATTAAGTGATACAACCCCACCCCCAATTATTTTTTAATTCCAGGTTGTAAGGGAACAGGATGAAAAGAATGCCATGGGGGGTGAACACTTTTGCACGGCACTGTATAAAGACCATTTTGAGAAAAATAGTGCAGAGCAGTAGCGTGTCTATAGGCTTCAGGCCAGTATATTGTGTTAATATAGTTTTGATATAAAACAGGTCTCTAAAGCCCAGTGAGATCTACTATTGCTTTAATGAAAATAGTATCGTCTCGCAGATAGGAGCCCTTCCCTGCCAGCTTGGCCAGGGGGCAGAAGAGCGGGCACCCACTGGCAATGTTCATCTCACTGATGGGTCTCTGGAAGGATGTGGAGCTGATGTCGGGCCTGAAGGCGTCGATGATGTGCTCCCGGTTGTTCTGATCCAACAGCATCAGAGTTACCTGAGAGGGAGGAGGATGTATACAGTCAAGCTTGACCAATTCTGACTTACTTTTATTCAACCAGCAAGAAACATACAGTCAAGCCTGGAATTCTTCATAGCCCTGGCAAATTCTGATTTAGTTACTTTTATTCAACCAGCAAGTCTTCATTGGAAATGACACAGGCGTCTCCCAGGAAGAGAATAAGACGATGTACAAGAGGCTTCACTGTGGAGAAACATATCCCTCAGCTTTTATTTACATTTGAACAAAAAGTGGCACATCCAACATTATTCATACCTTCTGCAAACTGTCCCAGTCTGTGGGAAAACACCAGTGGAGACGTGCAGAAACTCCTCAGCAGTTATAGGAAGAGTCTGAGAGCCGATAAAGGCTTTTCTATTGATTATTGAGAAGCGTATGTATAATGTTGGATGTGCCACGTTTTGTTCAAATGTAAATAAAAGCTGAGAAATATTTTTCTCCACAGTGACGCCTCCATCGTCTTATTCTCTTCTGGGAGACGCCTGTGTCATTTCCAATCAAGAAGAAACTTGCTGGTTGAATAAAAGTAACTAAATCAGAATTTGCCAGGGCTATGAAGAATTCCAGGCTTGACTGTATGTTGAGAGTGGAGGCTATTCACCAGGAATTCAAGAGAACGTTAATCACCTTCTGACTGAAAGGCCACTTGAGCAGTGCGTCGTATTTGCCCCTCATCACCACGAAGAAGAGAGAGAGGTGAGAACCTCGGCCTGTGCCATCCCCATTCAGGTACAGCCTCAAACACATCTTATAGCCATATTTACTGGAGTAGAAGGCTGAAACAGACACACACAATTAGACACTCTCTTTAGATCAGAGGCATCAAGTCTTCCACAAAGGGCTGGTGTGGCTACAGGTCTTAATTCCAATCAGGATCACACCTGATAGTTAGGGCAGTGGTTCCTAATCTGGGGTCCGGGACCCCCTTGGGGGATGCTAGAGATCGCAGGGGGAGCGCACAATTTTGCCTGCACTGAGGTTACCTAAATTATGTTTCAACACATTCAAACATGTAGGGAAAATCTTGTTTATTGTTATTGATGTTTGTTATTATTGTAATTAATAACAGGTGTTGTGTGATGTGCATGGGAATAGCAACAGACTTCCCGTTTAAGTTAATGTATGTAAAGGCCTGGGTGCCTTCTGTAAGGTGTGTGTATGTGTACAAGAGTACAGACAAAAGAATATAAACAAAAACCTACAACCACTGTTTAATTACAAACTTTTTTTTTGCAAAAAAATAATCACTTTTTTCTTTTTGTGGGAACGGAAGTGGCTTCAGCTAAACGCCATAAATGTAATGAATGAAAACCTCATACCAGTCATACAAGCACTCTGTGGATTAGACCCAACACCCATGCTTTACACTAAAAGGTCAGACACTGACGCACCACACAACATTCTGAAAAGGTTTGCGGAATGAAAGGGGATTTTACTCCGTGATCTCAAACTAAAGTGAAACGCCCCGGATTGACTGTTTGTTTCATTTTGATGAAAACACTGAAAATGAAACTACACGTACAATTCTGTTTCACCTTGAACCAGAACCACAACAGTTTAGATCAAAGAACTAAACTTGATTTTGTCTAGACATCTATGTTTTCAAAATATCAAAGCAAAAACATGCTTTCTTTTTTTCACTGTGGTGTTTTCAGATCTAATAAATTGTCAAATCTAGTAAAGTCATGCATGAACACATGAACAGTGTGAAATCCTTTCTCTGCATTTACCCCATTTAATTGATTTACCCCATTTAACCCATTTCCCAAGTGAGGCAGTGGGCTGTCACCAATGGGGGGCGCCGGGGAGCAGTGTGAGGGGACGGTACCTTGCTCAAGGGTACCTCAGTGGTGCCACTGGCCATTCTGGGATTCAAACCCACAGCCTTCTGATCTCAAGACCAACTCCGTAAGCACCGGGCCACCAGCCGCCCCACACATTTCCAAATTCCAAACTTGGATCATTTGAACAGGCTAACTCTCATAGAAGCATCTTGTTACTAGTTTGAGAACTAGAACACATGATGAACCAACCTGGTGAGAACATGGCAGGGGATCGGCCCCCCAACGCGTCCTGCCTGCGGCGCGAGAAATCCGAAATTTTCCAAACGAAAACGCCGTCGTAGGTGCAGAACTGGAGCTCTCGCAGAGCCTGCTCCGATTCAGACAACTGCAGGTCCCGCATGGTGAGGGTTCTCTCCAGCTGACGCACCTATCACACACACACACACCAACACACACACAAATACACACCCACACACACAAACACACAAATATACAAACACAAATACACCCACACACACAAATACACAAATACATACACATACACACCAACACAAATACACACACAGACAAACACAAGACAAAGAAAGATCAGCTCAAGATTCTGGTTATAATACAAAGCTTTTAGCACATTCTGCATAATCCTCTGCAAAAGCACTATATTGTTCCTAGAACACACTTTTGAGCACGAATACAGATTTTTAAAACGAGACAGTGCAGTTGTGATACTAAAAATACACAGAGAATTGTCTAAACTGTCATCTGCACCTTCTGTCTTGTTTTCTCGACTGTTTTCAGTCGCCTGGAGCACAAAGCTCTTTTAAAATAAAGAGTGACATTTTCTATGAATTCTCTGAAGTGTTTTTTTTTTTTTTCAAAAAACCCCCAGAAAGATCCTCTTTTAAAACAGAAGGACCACTAAACAGACGTCGAGGATGGGCACGGTGACCTCTAGCTGTGTGAATGTTACATGTTCACCCAGAAAAGAGAAACATTTAGTGTCGGATGTCTCTGATGGTGATACAGACATGATGGAGATCTTTAGTGTGGGCTCAGGACAGCCTTGCAGAAAACATGCAGTGTGCAAAAGACATGGAATTCTACTACAGGCAAACAGGTACTACAACAAAAAAATGGAAACACCCGTCACAGAGGATGAGCAAGGGATTAATGTAGGGATGCATGGCAGAGACAGCAATGGCTCTTCTGCCAACCACACATGAAAAAGAAAATGCTGGAAGAAAATGCAAAGTAAAATTGTGCAGCATTTCGAAAGTAAAACTACTGAACAGAATCTAGAGGTTCATCCCGGGCCGAAAGCCGGCTGCATGACGGGGGCGACAATAGCCTCGCACATGACGATCCACCGGTGTTTCGATTTTTTATTTTATACCTGCACCGTTTATACCAGACAACTTTAATCTGTGTGTGTGTTTTTAATCTTTAAATGTGTTCCACGGCTTCGTCTCCAGTCGTTACCTACACAAAGATGCAGTGCCTTCTAAAGGACCAACCGTAAGGCCCACGGAACGGCCTGGAACTGTGCGAAAAGAAAGAGAAGACTACGATAAACCTGGCTTAGTGAAGCGCTCTTCTAGTATTATTGCAGGGGTAGGGTGCTCTGAGCTGCTGGGGACGGGTCTCACCTTGTTGGAGAGGTTCTCGATCTTCTCCTGGTCCAGCTGGTGCTGGCGGGTCAGGGCCTCCAGCCTGAGGGCGGTTCGCTCCACCTCTCGATTCAGCACACACGCTATGTTCTCCAGTGCCGTCATCTTCTGCTGCACGCCAGGACCTCCGTCCGTGGTTTGGGCGGCGGCGTGGGCGCCGGGTGGGACGGCGTCTTCGGGCCCCCGGTACAGCCCGAGCCCAGAGTCCTCCTGCCACTCTCCAGCACCTTCGGCCCGAATACGCACGGAGGACAGGACGCCCAGCATGAGCCGCATGTGCTCGATGATGCTGTTCTGCTCGTGTTCGTTCTGCTTGCCATTGTCCACCTGAAAGTCAACAAAACAGTTGACATTTGCTTTAATTTAAAGGCCATAATTGCTTAATTAAAGGACACATTATACAGTTTTCAAGTCATACTTTCCCAATTTCTGCTTATTTTCTGTAACTGTTTAATCCTCACTAGGGTCATGGAGTCTATCCCAGAGTCTATGGGCGCGAGGCAGGGACTCACACTGGGCAGGATGCCAGCCCACCACACACGCACACACACGGTCAATTTAGAATCCCCAATTCACCCGCCTGCATGTCTTTGGACTGTGGGAGAAACCCGGAGATCCCGGAGAAAACCCACACCACCACCAGAAGAACATGCAAACTCTACACACACACACACACACACAAAAGACCAGGACCCAGATTCTTGTTCTACCACAGAATTAAATTTTGTTTTTGTTACTATAACACTAATATCATCATCACTGTTCAAACAAAGCCTCATATCTCCAATTTTCTCATATTCTGTTTTCTTTACGCTTCCAAATGCCTAAAAAAGGTCCAAAACGGTTAATAGTCTTTATATTACCTTACTCTGAAACTTTTGTTTTTTGTTTTTGCAGCTCAGTTACCAGGGTTTATCCAAAGTGCTGTTAATAATAATTTTAATAATAAACTAAACACACCATAGCAAATAAATTCACTTTTGTTGCCTCTTTTTCATAAACACAAGTCAATCGCCATTAGGGGAGGCGCCTGCAGAGCCTTTTTTTCAGCAGCAGATGGCAGTTGCTCGAAGTCTGAAGTCAGAAAGGCTGGGATTAGACTGGGAGGAGAACTGAGAAGACCCTCGTTGGACTGGGATGATCTACACTGCGTAGGTGCCTCTCATTTTTGGTTTATGGCTAAGACTTGACTTTTACTCTGGTACTTGTACTAAGAATAAGATTTCTGCTGAAAAGATGGGGAAACCCGGCGCACTATGAAAGATTTATAAGATCTGAATATGAGTCAGTCTTTTAACATGTGACTGTATACTAAAAAGGGTAGCTAGGTGGGGACTTTAACAACCCACAAGCGTCTATCTGAGCAAGAAGGAAGCTTATTTGTATTCAAATGGATTCAAAGCATTGGTGCGTGTATGACTATCAGTCATGGAACAGTGAATCAGACACTGATAATATGATACAAGTCATTTTATAAAGGTAAGTACATTCGAAATAGCATCGCATGCTTCTGTCACCGTCATTTTTCCCCACATTAAGTCTTGGAGGCATACCGTGCTAGAGGGTTCTAGTTGAGTTCATTAACTGGTTTGGTTTTAAACATGCCTCAAAGTACCTGGAGATCTGATTAAGCTGTTTTCATGAGAAGAAGAATCCTTGCGTGCCTTCTGCCTCACAGAACAAACATACATAACCCTTTCATAGGAGCTCAAGACTCAACAAGCCTAGACCCAAGCTACTAATTATTTCCAATTACATGTTATACGTGTTAATTATGCTGACAAGAGAAGCTGAGGTAATGAGAGTTATGTGCAAGCTTTAATGTCACTCGCATCACATTTTTAGCTCCTCAGCAACAATCCAACACATAAAACACATAGAAGGCGACTTTGATCCAAAGCTTTCGCTGTTAAATATTTGAAAAGTTTTAATATAAAAGGCTACAGCTTGTTTTACTAGGATGTGTGTTGAGGTCAGCCTCTAGCTTGAAGTTAGGGCCAGACGGATAAAACCACCTGATACTAAAAGTTCGATTGTGTCTCTGTGTCTTCAGTTCATGAGTAATTTTCTCCGGGTTCAATGATTCCGATTCTACCGGAGTACAAAAATACCGACCAAAAAGATCGGTTATTAGATTTAAGCTCCCTTACTGAATTCTGAAGCAAGCAGCCCACCCTACACTAACCAGTCAACCACAAGTGAGACTCATGGGACAGTTTGCAGTTCAAAATTTGGGTTAGACTCCCACATGCTCAAAAAAAGCATATACACACCACCGCCCTGCAGCCGATTTCGCTGAACTGACACGCAGACTTGGACTTTGCACACGACTTGCTGTGTTCCTGAAACTGAGAAGAGAAAGAAGAGAAATGATTGTGCATCCTCACAAACACAAAAGCCTGCACTGTGCCTGTAGAAAGGTCAGGAATCTAGATAAGTTAAACATTCTGGTATGACCAGTAACGATTTACCTGTGTTAAGGGATCAGATTTTACTAGAACATTAATCTAGAACAGTCTGTACTAACTTGTATAACGTCTAAACACTGTGGGCGGTTTGGGTCATGAGTCAACACGGCAATCAGGAAACAAATCTATGAAAAACGAAAACCAACGGACCTTTTCTCTGGGAATTTTCTTTTTTCCGCAGTCTTTGCACTGCATGGGAAATTTCTGGCATATCTCATCATGCGCCTGTAAAAAAACAAAAAGTGTGTGGGACAAATTGCTTTATTACAAAATGAAGAAGTATTTCTAAGTAAATTTCCTGCAAGTTTCCCCACCTGTGGGACTGTCTCTCTTATCTTACGCAAGCGATTGCATCACTTCATTTCCGGAACACTAAGAGCTGTACGGCATTTCCTCAGAATTGTAGTGCAGTTCGCGTGTTTGCTGCAGTTACAGCATGACAGCAAGTATGAGCTTGTAAAAAAAAAAGTAACTGCAGCCGCCTGTGTAAAATATGCTGACTGTCCTTACACCTACTTGACATTTTTTTTTAGGTACACCCACCTTGCACATACTTTAATTTCCCTTTTTATGAAGTTCCTTTATCCTACAAGTGCACTTTGTAGTTTGTAGTCCGTTTCTCTACACCACTTCTTAATCCCTTTACCCTATTCATCAACGAACGGTCAGAGCCCCTACAGGAGCACCAGTGGTTATTAGCAGTCGCACATATTATTAGGGATGGGTATTGTTGGAATTTGTAATCGATTCTGGCTCTTATCGATTTCCTATTTTGACACAAAGGTAAAACCAAAAAAAAAAAAAGAAGACAACTGTTTAACACTAGAATGGCTGACAGCGTCAACTGATGTCATTTCCTCAGAATCAGAATTGCGTCTATTGGCCTATTGGAGCAGCAGCAGCTCTGTAAGAGACATATGGGTGTGGTGTAGGAACATGGACACATACTGTTTTTATACGGTTGTGCTTGAGAGACTGGAATCAAACTCTACAGCGGGCTCTGGGTCCAAAGTCCACTGGAAACTTGCTGTATCTGCTGGCTGCAGCGTGGATGTGTGCCGGAAGGCTGCAGGGTAAAGGGTATTTTCGATTCGGTTCTTATACGACGCTCACGCCCACTTGCTTTACACTGTTAGCCTTGTACTTACAGACTACGTGGGTGAACTAGTTTGGTGTCAAAAAAACTCCTAAAGGTCTCTTGTATAAAGTTCACCATGAGTCAAAATGAACAGGCGGTTTTACTCTTGCATCAAGTCACACAGCAGACCAAAGTCCTGTTCAAAGTCTGCCAGTCTAGCTAAGCTAGCATATGCTAGGCATACGTGACAACCATACATGGTTACTTGTCTTAAACGTTGCCTGTAATCAATCTAGTGCATGAGAAACTAAAATAAGGAGGACTCCATTACATCCTGACATTCCAGGCCTGGTCACAATGTCATTTCCCATATCCTCTCTGTACACAAAGAAGAAAAATCCTCCCGAAAAAACATTTTCCTCCGAGTATGTAAAATAAGTCACCCAGAGTTCAGTGCAAAGTTCCTAAACTACACACACAGATATATGAGATACATATATCTTATGGACGGTTAGTTGTTCAATGATTATAAGGAGAAGGTTATACATAAGGATGAAGTATTAAACTTAAAAAAGACATAAAAAGAATAACAATTCTCCCAACATCTGGTTCCGTGTGGTGGAAGAATATGCAGTGAGGCAGTTTTCCTTTTCCTGTTTCTGAGGCTTAGTTGTGTTTTTATGATTTTACAGCTCTGTTTGGATCAGTGACTCAAGTAAGTGACTCTGTTTCGACTTACACCAAAATTCGGATTACGTCACTGTTGAGGGAACGGATCTGTGGCGTATCTTGAGATCCCTTGTATTTATGTACAATTCGAAACTGTATAAACAAGACCTTCAGTGCTGCCAATAAGTATTTGACTCAAGGAAAAACTTGCTTATACATAACATTTTGTACTCCTTCATAGGAACAGAAGCTAATAAGATGTAAAGTCCTTATAGATTTACCTTAATGTCTTTGAAGCTGAAGGAGACCTTGCAGTACTTGCAGTTGAGAGTCCGGGCCTCACATTCTCTCTCATTATGACGATCTTTGTCAGTAAGTAGGATAAACATTTGACATGCTTCACACTTGACGCGCTCAAATTCACACTGGCCTTCATGCTGCACCTGGGGAAACATATTACACATTTATAAACAATATATACACATTTATTCATTATGAGTGGATTAGAGCTGGCAATAATTTTGTTTTTGTCGTTGTTACAGCGTCGGGGAACTTTCTCCAGTTCTGTGGAAACTGAGGATTAGCTGTACCAGCGTAAACTAATTTAAAATAGTTAACATGAAGCCACTGATGAACTACCAACATAAATGAACAAACAAACAACTGGTGTACTAAATGAGGCTGGTGTACTAAATGAGGCTGGTGTACTAAAATATAAAACTTTGTACAAGTTGAATGTAATCAAAAGTGAAACATAAAGTGGCTTTAATTATGTCATTATAAACCGATGTTACGTATTGATTGAAATTGAAATAAACATTGAAATTTAAACTGTGTCTTTCACTCAAAAAATGCGGAATATTTATTCATTTAAAATATTTATATTTTGGATAGATCCACCTCCAGTAGATGGGGTGTCGCCGCTTTGCAGTTTAGCTACTAGTTTAATTAAAGCTCCTGTTTAGTTTATCTAAACTTAAACCCATGACAGACAATATTTTGTAATTAATGATGACATGAATGAAATTAAATTGTTCTCTGAATACCATTAGATATTACTATAATGAAACATTCGTAGTCGCGGCTGCTCGCACCCATATTTTCAAACAGAAGATGTAACGGTTCTTGTTTGTGTTCGTTATAAGTTTTTTTGTTTATTTGGTAATTTTATGTAAGATTTACGGGGGCAAACAAAGGCAAAATTGTATACAATGATTTTATATAATAAGATTTTAAACAATTGGAATACATTTTGTATAACAATTTTATATAATGATCTAGAGTTGGTGACCTAGCTACCCAGCAGAACCGGATGCAACAGTAATCTAATTACATTACGTGCTAATTAGCTAGAGTTAGATCCTTGACCATAACACTACAAGTGTTGTTTAACCTGTTGGGTGTTTTTCATTTCTTATTTACTCTGGAAACTCAGCCACAGTCATGTGAAATTGGACTGTAAACAATAAGCCAATCATAAGGCACTAGATTCTGCCGTAGAAGTTGAAATTTTAAGGCTCATTTCCGTAACAATGGCCTGTTTTCATGAGATTCTTGACCATCCTGAGCTTCCCATTTCCTTACTTCGGCTTGTCCTATGATTCACATTAGATTCACGTGGTCCCTGTTTGTCTCTCTTTATTTGAGCCACCTCGATCATCAGACTGACGGCCGTCAATCCTCATGATTGCCCTCTCGTTCCTTCCCTTTGTGTTGTTTGACTGATTGTGCTTTCTTTCCAGTTCTGGTTTTTGTTCCGCAGTGCGTTTACGTCTGTTGAGTCATGGAAGTTCCTGAAGCTCTTTGTTGCGTAGTGTATTCGGTTCACCATCTGACCTGTCCCTAATGCTTGTGGGTATTTCCATGGTCTGCTGCATTGGACCATGTGTGTACAAGGTGTGTAGGCCTCATTCATCAGGAGTGCTTGGACTGCCCTCACTGAAAGTTCCACGATGAGGCCTTAGCCTGAATCTCGCCTAGTTTTCAACCCCACTGTTGATTGGCCTACACTGGCTACCTATGGAACATTGTCTGTCTCTGCCATCCCTACACACAAGGTAAACCCAGCCCAGACTGGCCTCATTCTGGTTCCTCGCTGGTGGAATGAGCTGCAGAATTCCTCTCTATCTTCAAAAACCATCTGTTCAGAGAGCATCTCCTCTCCTTCAACTTCTTGCATGACTTACTACTTTGGATAAAGGCGTCTGTGAAATGAATGTCATGTTGTGGCTGCTTGTCCTCCTCATTAAGACCCGTCCTGTGAGATGCAAAAAACCCTGGTTCCAAGACGACCTCAATGGCTCGGACCTTGTGTATTTCTTTGTCAGAGGTGTTTGTCCCTGTAAGTGTTTTCTGTAACAGGCTTTAGCCCATCCGAACCCTGTATATGTCAGTGTGAGGGGCCTAGCCCGTCTGATCCTCTTCCGAATCCTGGGTGTGTTTGTGTAAAGGTTTTGCATCAGTTAAATCAGATCCAAATGTCAGGGCTGGGGACAGGGACGGTGGGCGGCCATTAGAAGCTGTCCTTTTTTCTGTTTTGGGTTTTGTTTAGGGAACTTTTATTATGAAGGGTGAATGGGTTATGTTATAAGTTACAGCTGTGTATGTGTTAAGTGCTTGCATGTTGTTATTGGTGGTTGGGTTTTAATTTATGGGTATTTAAGGGGGTTGTGTTTTGTGTTCAGGTGTCGGTCAACCATCATCTTTGCCTTGAGTTCCTCCTGTCTCTTTTGTTTAAAGAAATATATAGTTTTTGAGTTTGGCTCCCAGGCCAGTTTTAGTTCATATCTGTTGTGAAGAAATAAAGAAAGAAAATGAAGCACTTTGACTGGTGTAAGTGTGCCTGCCTTGCGTGCCTGGAAGAGGAGAGAAGACGCGACACAAAGCTCCTGCATATGTGTCCCATTTACAGCCCATGTGACAATTTCATGACTTTATTTCAAGTCACATGATTGAAATAAAAAAACTGAATTCATACATCGATCTGTTATTTAATAAAATTTTTTCGTCACATTTAGATATTCTTATATTTTTATTAGGGATGCACCGTAATCACTCACACGTATTGCCGATTTCAAACCTTTTTTTGGGAGGGGTTTATTTATTTGTTCATGTACATTTTATTTATTTAAATTTGTAAAGAAAATTCATGAAAAAAATCTTTATATTAAAGAAAACTAGATTTTTGTTTGTATTTGCGGTAGAGCTGCCACTATCAAATGTCACTTTTATAAAAGCAAACGGGGAAAGTAACTACGGTTAAGGTACTTATTACTAGGTTTTATATACAGTGACATTGACTTTTTAAAATTTCAGCTGAACTTACATTTTCAAAAGAAATACTTACAGTAGTCACCCATTTACTCAGAACATTTTACTATAAAATGTTTTTTTTTGCAACCTGTTTATTGAGTCAGTAGTACCAAAGAGAACAGATTATTTGAAGGAAAAAAAAGTATAAATGAAAAAAGTAGTTCTGGTCTTTGGTGATAGTATTGTTAAGAGCTGATGAACACTGTATCCAGACCCTTTCAAGTCTTCTTCCAGCTTTGTATTGATCCAGAACACGTAATACTTTTCGTCATTCACATGGAGAAACTTTGCACAGCTGTAGTTGCTTGACGCTCAAGTTACGATTCCATTTAATTGAAATGAGTTTAATGAAGTAGATAGGCAAAATGCTGGTAAGACTACATAATGGTATCAAATAAAATTCATAAAAATTGTAACAATAAGGCTCATATGCTGCAAACCAGGAAACTTAGCTTGCTAAGCAAACATGTTTCTATCTAGCTAGCAAACATGAGGACAAATCTACTTACAGCTAGGTTATTATTCTTAACACTCATACAGGAAAAATAAATTATGTGGTGTCATTGTGTATAATTTCATTTATGAAATTTCAATGTAAATAATGATTATCAACTCAGTTCGGTGAGACATACACTAGCATTCAAAGTTTGTCATTTTGTATAATTATAAGTTGTATAAAAAAAGTATTTCTTATTCAATAGTTTACAGACTCTGCATGCAAGGAGTTGAATGATACTATACTTTCATAATCACACTTTTTCTCCTTGAGATTTAATCCCCTTTTAGGAAAGTTTTCCAAAGGAAATTTCATTTTATATTACAAGTAGTGCATGAAGGTTTATGTAGAGCCAGCCTTAGGCACAGTTTGGCCAAGAGACTGTGGTTTCAAGGTGTTTATCTTTGATCCACACTTCAAGTTTTAAAAGTCAGTTTTACTTTTAGTTTGAGACACAGTACTATGCAATCGTCTCAGACACTCAACGAAATTCTATTTAAAAGCTGTTCAGTCGGACAAAAAAATGAACACGCATTTTAGAACAATTACAAATAAAAGTAATACAGTAAACAGTGATTTTGCTTAAACATTTCTCTCTACAGACTCTCTACAGAAGCCGAGTTTGACTTTTAGTTACCATAAAAAAAAAATTTGGCTCAAAACATAGTTTATTAGATAATGACTTAATCCCGTTCTGAGAAACCGGCCCAATATCAGTAGATCTAATCTAATGGAATTACCAATTAATTAAATTAAAATCCATGGAATGTCAGGAGACAGAAATCTGGAACAAAACTTTTTTTAAACCTGCTCACAAAAGATCAACTACTTTTTAAAAACTTTTGGTTTTCCATTTTTCCCCATTTATTCTCATGTTAACGTTTGTGTTTTTGCTGGCAGAAAGACACTTACAGCAAAAGAAAATGTCTTTAAACTATTTGCTTAGGCTCCTAAGACCTTTACACCCAACTGCAGGTCTCAGCTTAATGCAGTAACACCAAATACTTGAAATTTTTTCTGAGTAAACAAATTCAGTCATGTGTAGGCAGATACCCCAGCTGTATTTTGTCTTTTATCTAATGGAACATGATTCTCCAGCAAATAAGAAAAGTGTGATTTAAATACTGTTTGATCACGAAGGTTTAGGAGAGCCAATTTTAAACTGTGTAGAATAGCAGAAGGAAGTACATCCTGCTTTCAGTGCTTACACAGCTTCACTGGAAGTACATACAAGAACTGGTTTTCATTTTTGTCCTCCTGTTTACACTAACCTTAACCCTCTCGTGTATCCCATATGGAAAAAGTCTTATTCACATTTGTATAGCAAACAGACACATGCAAATCCAGGGTAGGAAAGGAACATGCTGTTCAATGGAAGTTCAGAATTCACTGAGCCAGCACAAAATTTCCCTATGCCGCATTTTATAAGGACTGAAGCCTCCAGTGCAATGTTGCCGACTTTGTGACATTCCAGACCATTTACCGACTTTTCCGTTCCAAAAAGTGCCTAGCGACAAATCTAGTTAAAAATCTTTGATAAATCTTAGCTACTTTCTGTACAACTTTGTCATCAATATTCCCTGCAAATAAACTGTTGGTTGATCTCACCCACTAACAAAACAAGTTTAATTACAGCAAAAGAATGTTTAAGCAAAGTAAAAAAGAAATCCCTCTCAGGTATAGAACACAGATCTTTCTTTTAGGAGCCACACACAATCACGAACGTCGTCTCTTTCACCTTCCCAACCTCTCCTTTCGCTATTTTTTTATTCTGATTCTAAGGACACCAATGCGGCATAATGTGATGACGTCATGCAAATTAGCGTGTTGCCATCTAGCGACTTTCTGGGTAAACTTCAGCTTCTTTCTGTAGCAACACGGCTCCAGTGTTTAGCACATTTGCCACACTAGCGGTGTAAAGACATCCGGATCGTCTGTAAGTTATTTAACTAGCTTGTAGCTTCTTTAATCAGATTCACTCGTACAGGGGGGCGCTCAAGTTACAACACGGATCAGTTCCTACAAAAGCGATGTAACCCGAATTTTGGGGTGAGTCGAAACACACCCTAGCCTAGGCACTCGCTGATCCCAATACAGTAAAATACTAATCTAGAACATAAAAACATGACCAAGCTACAGAAAAAGAAGGACTTAAATTTACACTGTACTGCAGTAACAGGAAGAAATAGTCCTGAATGGCATAGGAAAGCGTACTGGGGATGCCAACTCTCTCACAGAAGCGTACTCTGTGTATTCTGCATATACTATGTGTTCTTTCGCGCGCAACCAAACCAGTAGCGTTGCGAAATGTCATATGTCGAGACCGTTGTAACCCGAGGACCCCCAGTATAAACAATGATGTACAGTAACCCCTCAGTCTTATGCGGATTTTTCTAAGAACACAAAAAAGTTGTCAACCGCCATAAAAAGAAGAAGCTGCTGCAGCATGTAGCATGACTGCTCTGTGTCTTGTCCTTATATTTCAGTGTTTAACCCCCTCCCCATCCATTTTCAACTTTCTCAGTTTATTTAGTATTAGCAAGATGTGTTCTGTCTAAACATGTGGGTACAATTCTTTTGTGTACAATTTTTTGTTTTCACTCACTGCATGTTGCTAATGCTAAACGTTTTTCTGAACCAGATTTTTTATTTACATTTTCTTTAAGGGTAATGCATTAAATTGAGTTTAACCCAAAATTAAAGTGTTCTGGGAACACAATTGGGGGCATTGTGGGTTGGGTTTTTACCAAAACCCAACAACACCTTTTTTTCACTATACGCAGGTGCTCTTGGAATGTAAGCCCCATGAAAAGTGGGGGATCACTGTACTTAAAACAAAGATAGAACTTAAAGAAAACATATTAGTGTGCACTTGTAAACATGTTTTTAAGATTCAAAACAAGCTAAGGAAAATATTTAAGCCACCGTTAGTTAAACTGCTAGATTTTTATGTTGTAGGAAAGGTGAGTGACCAAGATTGACTCTTAAACTAATGAGTCAACACTTGAGCCAACTTGTTTAACAGAGGATGGTGATGTCGACATCTACAAAAGATATCTGGCTCTTTAGTGCATGTTAAATTTGTCATGGTAACACTGAGAAGAGGTAATATCTTTTCATTTTTCTGATTTTTCTGGTCCTAACTAACATCATCTATTATCTTTAGTTTTCTAGAATATCGGCAGCACTATGTTAGACTTCTCAGTCCATTCTAAAGTAATTTTCACAGAATTATTGCTTCTACATTTTTCCGTACTTCTCATGATGCAACGTAGCACATGTATGGACCTGCAGAAGTGGAGGATCGGTGTCAAATTTCATTGTATTTAATGTGTAGAAATTTCCATGAATGTGAAGGACATGTTTTGCTAAAAACTGTTTTTGGTTTTATTTAGCAGGGTGTGTGTTTATATATGATACAGTATCTAGGCGAGACAGTTTGAAAGGGATTTATAGGTTTGTCCTTGGCTTTTTGACTGCATTGTGTAAAACGTCAACAAGGCGGCTTTCCATGCCAACTGTTGCCAAGGTTGAACCAACACTGAGCAGCTGCATCTACTCTGCATTGTTCTTAATAAAGAAAGGCTTCAGGTAGGGTTTATTATTTATTTTCGGTTGCAGACGATTTCCTGCTTAACCTACAATGGCTTTCATATGTACATTGCTTGCAAAAGTGTATGCAAACTAAAAGTGCATTTACAGCCTTTCAACAGATGAAATGGCAGAAACATCTTCCATCACCTACACACTCACTGTACAGGAGCATGAGGTGAGGTTCATGTTCAGAGCAGGGAACCAGAAGAAAGCGGTTGGTTTTCATGGTGTTTTAACAGGAGTGTTGATGAAATCTTCAACCTGTTGACGTTTACCTTTACGGCATTTAGCAGAGCGTCACTCTTATCCAGAGCAACATACATCAGTGCTGTCCCAGTCAAAATCCACCAGCCCACTGTGTCTAAAGTCTTCCATTTCTGAAAACCTCATCATTACCAGCCTCAATCAGTCACACATACTTATGACAAAAGTATCCAGACACACGTGTTTTTCAGGGTTTGGTCTCAGACCAAGACATTCTGGATGTCAGGTTGGAATGCCATGCTTGTGAAGACACAGAACCCTTTTTTATCCAGCATGACTGTGCTGCAATGGACAAACAAGGTTCATAAACATGTGGTTGGATGACTTTGGTGTGACTGGAACCCATTTGGCACCACTTCAAGGACTTTCTGACTAATCAGTCTCAGATTGCAAACTCACCCTGAGCTCTACATCCACTTCCACTATCCCCTCTGACACAATCACCACAGATCTTCAACCCGTCCCATTCAAAACCCATCATCCCACTGTGTCTAAAGTAGACAACTCCAAATTTTTTCAAAACACCTAGTCGGTCAGCAAAGTCGAAGCCAAGTCGACGTGTCGTTTGATGACATCAAACACAGGCGTCCAAGTGTAGAACTGAGAGTGTAACAGTTTAAGCCGCAGCAGGATGACTCCCTGCAGTGCTAGCGTTAGCCATGTTAGCTAGCAGAGCGGTTTCAGATACAGAATGCCGGTTCTGTTACTGTACTTTAACACCGACTTGCAGGCCTTGTGTTTGTGTTCTAGAGTGAAGTATCTCCACACATGTGATGTGTGTCTGTCTTCTCTGCTGCATGTCTCTCATCTTGTTGTGGTCTCATGTTTAGATTCCGCTCGCACCAACAGCACCGCCCCTTTTATGAAGGGACTGTAATTGGTTAAACCAAGGTGTTTAGCGTAAGCCAATCAAAGGCAGAGATTGCATTGTGTACCCACGCAAGAACAGAGTGTGGGGGTTAAAAAAAACCCACCCGAATAGTCGACTCGTGCCTCTGTAATCGACTAGTCAACTTTTGTGTTAATGCCCTAGTCTAAAGTCAGTTTTCGAGGAAGAAAAAAACAGCCTCAATGACTACCATTCAGTCTCACACAATCTGGACAAAAATATTGGGACACAGGGTTTGGGCCTCTTGCTTCCAGTGAAGAACAATCTTCACCAAGACATTTTGTACAACACCACAGTTGAGCTCCACACCCGTGACTGTGCTTCCACCCACCAGTCTAACGCAATCATCAAGTTTGCATAACGACTTGACTGTGGTTTGCCTCACCCCAGAAGGAGATTATTACAACAATCGGCAGAACAGTGTTCAGACAGCAAACTCACACCTCAGAAATGAAGGAACGGATAATAGACTTCTGTAGAAATAGTGCAGAACTCAACTTACTATATATCAAGGGTTGTGTTCAGGGCACCTACGTTGTTGAGGATCTCAGTAGTCAAAAAGGCAAAGCAACAACTCTACTTCTTGAGCATCCTCAGGCAAAACAACTTGCAGGAGAAGCTGCTGGTGTCATTCTACCACTAATCCATACAGTAAGAAGAGTTCCAAAGAGGATCCAGCATCCAAAAATGTCCCATCCCACCCTGGACGTGTCATGTCTATTTTACCAGCTTTTTCTGTACTTTTCTATTTAGCTATGAAAGATTTTTCGATTTAAGTTAAGATTGTAAACCAATGACAAGTTGTTCAAGTCAAAGTCTATGCCAACATCAAAACTGCAAGTGATGACATGCAAAGATGTTCACAAGATTTCAAAGCATGTTCAGACAAGTTTGAATTTGGGCTACAGTCTTGGTCAATGACATCAACAGCATGTGTGTGTTAAAGTAATGAAATTACTAGGACCACCATATGATTCAATTAACTCAATTTGATTAATTCAATTACATTCTGTAGTCATTTGCAATATCACCTTATCTTGTCTTATTTTCTCAAACCCTCTCTTTTTTCTTTTGTTAGTGGTATATTCCATTCAGTAATTCAAAAACTATGCACTTTGGACAGTGAGTACTTCAGAGTAGTAAATGAATAGTGATTTCTTTTCCCTTTTTTCCAGGAAGTGATTAGTGTAGTATCAAAATTCCAGTGAACGTTAAATGAATTACTTTTCTGAGTAACTACTGGCTATTAAACCTACTATTGCATTCAGACAGAGTTTGAAACACAGAAACTATGAGTCACCAGGGTAAAACCTTAAGCCACATGAGTACTAAGTTAGTCACAGAATGTCATTTGCTGTTTTCATTACGATGTGGCAGTTCTCGAGTCTTCTTGTGACTTCTCAGCAGACTCATCTTATCTTTTTGCAAAGAATAAAGTCCCCTATTTTGACAGCTGTTAATGTCAGCAAGTGCGGTAACCCAACCAGAACAGATGAGTAAACCACTTTCCAGATACAAGTGTGTACATACTCTATGTGAAAAAGGTGATTCAGCAAAATAAGAAAAAGATACGCAGTACATTTCCTGAGATCTAGGCAATAAATAGGTTCTTGTGCTCTCATATAGTATCTCACTTATCTAGTATCTAGTTTCTCTTACTACACACAGCTGCTATTCAAAGCTGGAACTGAGGTACTTTCCAGAGCCATGTGGTATTCGCTTGTGAATGCAGGGACTTTCCACCCTTCCCCCACACTGTGGTTTCTCAGTTCCGCCCTTAGTAACGACAAGTTTTAGGCTGGAGGCTCAACTTGAAACCTGCTAGACTACAAACACTGGTTTTAGCTCAAACAGCTTTTGAGATTTCAAAACCGTGGTCTTGAAATGCCATTTGATCACATTCACTCAGTTGTGGGTGAGCAGAATTCAAGGCAGGAATGACCTTTGCTCACTTTACCTCATAGTCTTTCAGGGCTCCGGTCCAACTACAGCCTTCATTGGGGCATTTTGCAGGCAAGCTATCAATTTCTCTGCGTGCGGCATTGTCTGGGAACGCCTGGTGGGGAGAGATCAAATACAGCAGATCATTTACACGTCGTGCTACTGTGCTGTTACCATGTGCATTTTAAGATAAGATCAACCTTTATGTGCACTTCTAGGGCAGAAAGTGGCAGATACAAAGGTAAATAGCACTTGATACAAATAAGAAAACAATCTAAATATAGACATGTGTTTATGTAAATTATATATATTTATAAGTGGGCATAGATTAATTTTTTTAATCTAGATTAATCTCACTGTAATCTTGGAATTCATCTAGATTAAAATGGCTCATTTCAATCCAAGCCTCCCTAAATATATAGTCATTATTCTACTATTTTTAAATCATATATCCAAACATTTCATACAAGAGATCAAACTAATAATTGTTAGCTAAAACCCCGCACTAACACAGAAACTGCAGATTTCCGCCGCATCTTTTTTACTTTTGTGACCTCCAGGGCTTGCCCGCCATGCCCCCTCACTCTCGTGCTGGGTTGCAAAGCGCTGCGCCCAAACATAAACAACTATCACGAGGACGAGGGGGTGTGACAGACGAGGTCTGGACCTCACAGCATTTTTTATGGCAATACATAATTTTTCATACATTTAAGCGGTAAATAATTAAGAAAAATATAATCGATTAATTTTGTAACACATATGGTAAATTCAGCCACATTTCCATATAAAAACTTAATTATGAAATTTTTGGTTCCGTCCAGAGAACACAGAAAAAGTGCATCTTGGGACGGTGAAACACCGCTGTAATCAGAGGCGGAAGGTTTGAAAGTAGCCAATCCCAGAGTGTTATTTATTTCTCCTCACTGCTGATTGGCTGTTGCCATTTAACGCAGCTGCAGTCTAGAATTTCCCTCGTGGAGTGTCTTGAGCGTTCTCATGTTTTTTGTTTTGTTCTTCTTAAAGCCTGCATTTTTATTGTTGTAAATTAAATTTTACCGGCTTATACCAAAGAAAAGGCGCTTCATGAATTCCAATCCAGTCTATACGGGGGTAAGATCACTATTTACGTTCTAGCACTGCAGGCGACAGCAGTTCAGTGTAAACTGTACAGTACAGATACGGGTTTACCTTTACAGGAATGTATTAAGCAGAGTTTAAAATGAAATATAAGTGTTTTGGGAGCAAATTTATGGCTTACACTATATAATTAGGCATTTTGTGTACCACATTATAACACAGTTATCACAGTGCACCAAGATCTTTCATCCCAAAAATGAGTGGTCATTCTGTGTGTTTTAACAGAGAGTACAGTTTGGAGTTAAATAATAGAGGAGCAGCTTAAGAAATGGATTGGTTATCATCGTTTCAAGAGTGGCCAGCTTTTCAAAAAGCAGAATTCTTACCTCAGCTACGTTCAGCATAGACTGGTCACTCTCAAATATTCCCTCAGCACGGCAGGCTTCACAGGGAGTGGGCCCAGAGCTGGTCGGGATAAAAGTGTTCACATCAAAACACACACACACACACGCACACGCGCGCACACACACATACATATATATATATATATATATATATAGACCCTCAAATTAAAGCCATCCCTGAAACAGTTAATATTTGGATCAGCACAAGAATTGAATGACATGCGAAAACGAAAAGGGAAATGTAAGCACTGTTAGGTCAAAACCGAAAAGTGGAAGCAAATACTTCAGTTCCCAGTAACAAAACTAATAAGAGCAAGCAAGCATAAACAGCATGAAGTAATTTCACCACCCATTTTTAAAATTAGTTCTACAAATAATTCCAACACCCATTGTAACCATTTTTACCACCCATTTCTTGGCATCTCTTACATTTATCAGACGCTTTTATCCAAAGCAACTTCCATTCCCTAACTACAGGGGACTGTCTCCCTGGAGCAACTAATCCCTGGGGTTTAGTTGCTGAGGGTCTTGCTCAGGGACACAGTGGTGGTGCTGAAGGTAGGATTCAAACCTGTGACCTCTTGGTCCGGAGGCAAGTATCCTACCCACTGAGCTACCTCCACCCAATTTTGGAGAAATCTCTTGGGTTAAACTGTGAAACTGGACATCAGGCAAAATGTATCAGGAGATCAATGAATAAATGAATTAATGAATCAAAATGAAAGAACAATCATCCATTCTGCTCAGTTCTGCTCCTTCTTCTCCTTATGAAAAAGGCCAGCCACACATTCGATATCCAGCACTGATGTTAATGAACCGCAGGTTTCATTTCCGTGTCCCAAGAAAACCACATTTTTGTGGCCCTTTGTGTTAGTTTCATGAGCCAAAGTTCTCCAAAATTGTTTTTTTTATATAGGAAGTTATACAAAATGCTTTTGCTTTGTCCTGTTACATTCAGAGCAAAAAAATGACCGTCCACATCGCGGACTTAAAACCACAGAGCTCACCAAAGAAAGAGCGTATGCTGGGAGTTGGAGGAGGAGGATTAGGAGAACTGGATGGGTCTGAGTGAGAAGAGAGGGAGCTGGATGGGTCTGAGCAAGCCTGTTTGATAAGGGAGGAGAAGCTGGCGTGCAGGAGAACCTTGGGTACCTGGTGAGCAGCTTAAAACAGAAAACACAGAAGCGATGTCCACACTGGGCCTGGAAGGGTTTCCTCAGAATGTCCTTGCACTGCTGGCACTGGTACTTAGGTTCCATGGACACCAGCAGTACCTGTCGTGATATTCCTGGCATCGTGGATTCCACAGAGGAGGACAAAGATGGACGTGCCATTCCCTTCCATTTACTCGTAATGCTGATCATCCTTTGAGACACAAGAAGCAGAAACAGACCAAGCGAAACGGTCATTAAACAACATACAATTTGCTGAAATTCATCACACATGCAAGACTGAGAAAAACGTCTGACATAAGTGGATTTGCATTAAAACTGAATTAATTCAATATCGTTATTAAACTTCTCTTATCTCTAAAGCTGCTAGACACAGAGGCTTCTCCAGTAGGTGGCGCCCCAACTCAGTTAGTGGCTAAAAACAAAGGGGGTGTCCCGGAATGTCTTCCATGTTGTCTTGCGCAGTTTTAACACAAATATTCAATTTTCAAGCTAAGCAGACTTCAGAGCGGAACTCTGCGCATTAAACCGCAGAATCGAAACTCACTGCAAACTGTTTTACAATCATTGAAATGTCCTTCTAAGGAAAGATAACATGTTCTGTGGTTTGGGTGTTACTCATAAATACTCAAGATAAGATAAGAAAGAACGTTATTTACCCCGAGTGACATTCTTGTGTCATTTGCATGGTCAGTGCAACAAGAAAGATTAAAAGACTAGAAAAGAAAATAAAAAGATACACAGTAAACAATAGTGCAACATAATGACAAGAACATTAGTGCAATAAATAAGTGTCACACTGATGTGTGAATAGATTTAGCAGATCAGTAGTGCAACATGAAAGTGGCTTAGTGTTAAAGCAATAAAAATATATGCAATAAAACAGCAAACAATGATCACATTCAATCACATTCAGTCAATTCTCAGGTCAAACAGTTGAGTTGTACATTGCACAAATCCGATTGAGAACAGAATATTGACTTTAAAAAAATATGTATTTATCTTAATTAAGGTAGTGGAAAAACATCTCCTTCAAAATTTCAACACATTTCCCCAATAACAATCTTTTAAAATTTATTAATTTGCTATATCCAGTTATAATTTGCTTTGAGGGTCACTTTAAAAAAATGATTTTTACATCATGGCTCAGCACAGACCCAGGCAGAGTTTACCAATCAGCCAATCAGAATTGCAGACATCAACTTTCTGCATCTGCAACTTTCACCAGCACTTTGGTGGCAAGATAAAATTAAAAAAAGCTGAGATCTAGAATGTTATGAGTCAACACACACAACAGTAATGTGTGTGATGACTCATAAAGGAAGGTTGGAGCAGTTTGCTTCAAGATAACAGGAAAGATTCCTGTGGGTTGGCCAAATGACTCACTCCAGGTAATTTAGGTCCTGGGTAGTTTCATGTGACCGCACATCGTGTAGGAAATGACATTTGTGACGTTGCAATGTTTATACTGCAAATAATTAAATACCGGATATTTCAACACAGGATGGCTGTTCACCCTCTATGTTCAAACAAAGGTTATGCGAGGGGATGCACAGCCAAAATGCATTGAAGTGTGATTGCATGGTTGCTATGAAACCAGTGTGTGGAGACAAGGTAGGAGCCTCCACTGTGGACCCAAATACACACAAGCTCCAAATAAGGGGATCCCTGCGGTAAACACACACCTAAACATCCATCACACACACACACACACACACTCAAGCCACACCCACACACCCATCACACCACACCCACCCACCCACACCATGTTCTTCATAGGCCTCAGAATTTAACACCCACTTTTCTAACACATCCCACCGATGGATTTTTACTCCAATAAAGTTTAATCAATTTATCAGTTTAGCGCCGTCATTCTTTGTTTCTACCTCTAACACTGTATCACTAATTTGCTTATTCCCGCCTATGTGTTTCAACCCAATTATTAAAAGTTTAATTAGACACCTCAGTCTGCCCTTCTAACCAATAAAAACTGACCAGACTGTGTTATATATTTTGCTCAACCCCAACCTCTTGGCAGCTCCAGCCTGAACACCTGAATACGCAGCCTGGCCTTGAAGACCATCTTACTCTGAAGCATTGTTCCATCTTCACTTCGAATCTGGACACCTGCATGTCCAGGGTTATCTTACACAATACGGTTTTCAATGTAGTTCATATAACAAGCCATTATCTTCTAACAGAGGCATGTGGGGACTTTACACCTCCTTCCCAGGCCTCAGAGAGACAGTTTACTGAATTTGAACTGTATTATACAAACCTTGTTCAGACAGGAGTTTAAACTTAATTGTGGCGGATTTGTATGTATAATTATGCCAAGTAAATAACCACTGATTAGCAAAATACCTCTTCAACCACACACACACCCAACAGACACAAAAACATCCATTAGACACACTCACACGCACACACACTGGGCAAGCTGCCATGGTCATAATGCTCCCCTCTCTCTAGCCTTAAGATACAGGGGGCGTGGCCATTCTCCCCTCTGTAAATAAATCACGAATGTCCCTCGACCAGTTTCAAAACGATCCAATTCTTGGACCCTGATCGACCGATCAAAAGTTTGTATTCAAGCGCACTAAAACAGATTATACGGATGTATCCAGCGTACCATAAATTCAGTATGAGCTCTGACGAGAAGCAGCTCTAAAATCAGCTATAAAAAGAACTAGACGCGGTTCCGTGAGAAAATGCAGTGTGCGCACTCACAGGCTATTTTTAAATAAAACCACAACAGTCACACGTCTTTTTTATAACTGATCTGAGCTTTAGTGTCTCAAAGTCCATTTTATGAGCGCGCTGTGAGTTTTTCTCCGCGTTTGTCCTCTTCACGTTTCTTTTTTTCTTTTTTGTCCGTCTCAGGCACTTGTACAACACTCTGACATTTAATAGGTCTCTCGCCCATTCTCTCTCTCTCTCTCACGTATTGCAGAGGTCTCTCGACCAGTTTTTTAGTGATCAATACTCAACCGATCGCAAAGTTTTATACAAACGCAATTCACTGGACATTTACAGGCCTTTTGACATTGGAACGGTCCCGAAATACCGCAATAAGAAGCAGCGCTTATTTTGCATGCAAAAAAGAACACATTAAAGCCTTGCTTATCGCAGTGGTTATGTTCCAAAAGCACCTGCATATACAGTTTACACTGAACTGCTGTCTCCCGCAGTGCTAGAATGTAAATAGTGATGTTACCCCTGTATAGACTGGACTGGAATTCATGCAGCGCCTTTTCTTTGGTATAAGCAGGTAAATACAGTCATATATTCAGGAGAAAAGAAAGGAAAAGTAAAGAAAAGGAGAAATAAATAATGCTCTCGGATTGGCTACTTTCAAACCTCCCGCCTCGGAGTACAGCGGTGTTTCACCGTCCCAAGACGCCTTTCTTTGTGTTTCTCTCCACAGGACCAAAACATTTAATTATTTTTATATAGAAATGTAGCAGAATTTACATTAAGATTCATGTTACAAAATTAGCAAATTATATTTCTCTTAATAATTTAGCACTAAAATGTATGAAAATTTGCATATTGCCACAAAAAAAAGCTGTGATGTCCGAGCATCGTTCGACGCGCCCCTTCGTCCTCGTGCTGGTTGTTTATGTTTGGTCGTTGCTTAGCAACCCAGCATGAGGATGAGGGGGCGTGGTGGACTAGACCCGGACGTCACAAAAGTAAACAAAATGTGGACGATATTTGCAGTTCCTGTGTTAGTGCAGAGGTTTTAGCTAACTATTATTAGTTCGGTTCTCAGAAAAAAATCTGCTGATCCACGTTAAATTGAGGGATCACTTTAATAAAAAGAAAACTAGAGGAGAACTGTATTGTGATTTCTGTTTATTAAAAATTAGATTTAATATAAATGAATTATTTACCATAAAACTTCAAAATCATTCTATCACTCTATGAGTTAGCTAGGGAGAAACAGGATGTACATTTCCGTCCCCTGATGGGAATTCATCTTTCATGTTTTCCGAGAACACTTCACACATCCTGCTATGTTGCCAGTTTTACCTCAGTAACAACTGCTTAGAAGCAAACATCCAAATTTTCCACTGAAAAATTCTGTAATCACACAGTCAGTGGAATTTCTCTGGAACATCAATAACATGGATTCAATAAACAAATGACCTGAATGTTCATGAGTTTCTGGAAAAATATTCCCTTACAAAACAGAAGTGAAAGCACAGAGCTGAAGAAACTCAACTGAGATATTATATATATATATATATATATATAAAAAATTTGTATACAAGTGATGGTCAAATAATTAGAATATCTTTAAAAAGTTGATTTATTTCACTAATTCCATTCAAAAAGTGAAACTTGTATAATGTATACAT
>JBBPDB010000083.1:10272419-10291228 GCA_037974465.1 Brachypetersius altus
GCTAGAATGTAAATAGTGATGTTACTCCTGTATAGACTGGACTGGAATTCATGCAGCCTTTTCTTTGGTATAAGCAGATAAATACAGTTATAAATTCATTTAATTTACAGTAATAAAAATACAGGCTTTAAGAAGAACAAAAGGAAAAACACTAGAACACTTGAGCCGCTCCACGGGGGAAATTCTGGACTGCAGCTGCATCAAAGGGCAGCAGCCAATCAGCAGCGAGGAGAAATAAATAATGTTCTCGGATCCGCTATTTTCAAACCTCCTGCCTCTGAGTACAGTGGTGTTTCGCCGTCCCAAGACACCGTCCCCTTTGTGTTTCTGTTCACAGCACCAAAACATTTATAGTTGTTTTTCTAGGGAAATGTAGCTAAATTTACATTAATATTTGTTACAAAATTAGTAAATTATATTTCCCCAATAATTTAGCACTTAGGTGTGGGTTTACTGTATAAATAAAATGCATTATTATTAATAATATTGTTATTATTATTATTATTATTATTATTATTATTATTATAAGAGGCATTTTAATTTTACAAATACATCTAAAGCTCTTACCTATCACACGGTTTGGCCTATCTATTGACCCATAAAACCTGATTAGTTGAATAAGCAATTGTTTTGTTTCGATGATAAAGGTTGTTACCCCAGACAGGTGTGTGTGTGTGTGTGTGTGTGTGTGTGTGTGTGTGAGAGTGTGTGTGTGTGTGTGTGTGTGTGTGTATGTACATAACCCCACCAATCACCTGCACAGCTCTCTCTTTTGCACTCAGTGTGTGTTGTATGAAGCGTTCGATCCGAAGGGCTTGCAGCTGCATTTTCTCACAGACGTCCACAAGCTGGTTCTGAAACTCAGAATATTTGTAATGAGTAACCCACTCATTTCCACTTTAAAGGGGAATTCCACCCACTTTTCAGTACTGGGGCATAATCCAACAGTTTAGATGGTAAGTTATTCTGAGCGGTTGTAAAATGCATCATGCTGGTGAAGCTTCCTGGGTGAGAATTGTGGTGCATTTAGCGTCTCTAAAATCTCACAGTGATTAAATCAAACCGTACATTTTTTTAAAATACACGTAGAAATCTGTACTGCAAGACCTTTCGCCATTTTTCCATCAAAATGTTACGGTTTACTTTTTGTTTTCAACCATAAATAAAAAGATGTTTCTACACCGTAGACACTGCAATCTTGGTTACTAGGCAACCACCAGAAATCAGTGTTAAATACACTATGAACCAGTGTTTAGATCTGTCGATTCTCTCCTTAATTCTGACATTCAGTGTGTCAATTATTTCTCAAAATGGTATAGTAGATCCCTCAGTGATGGTTAACGGAGTGAGGCGTCCACAGGTCAGTCTGCTGAAATGCCACCACGCTAATAAGGCTCTGGCAAATGTCAACATGCTGACTCAGGACATTCCTTACACTTTACAGTGTCGAACACAAACAGTGAATTGTCTTTTACCCTCCCATAGACTTCCTTTCTGAAAAAAACAGTGTGTAGTTTGAGGTTGAGACCAATGAAAGTTCGAGAAAACTAACACTGTTATCATTTGCTGTGAGTGTTTGCTTGTGTCTGTGCTCTGCCTAGCATACATATTATATGGACAAAAGTATTGGGACACCCCTGTTTTTCAGAGTTTGGGCTTGGTCCCTTACTTAAAGGGGCAGTAAAGTACAATCTTATTGCTTCAGCAGACCAGGACACGCCATGCTTCCAACTTTGTGGACCCAGTTTGGGGAAGAACCTTTTCTATTCCAGCATGACTGTGTCCCAGTGCACAAAACGAGCTCCATAAAGACATGGCTGGAGGAATTCAGTGTGGAAGAACTTGACTGACCACACAGAGCCCTGACCTCCAGCTTTGGGATGAACTGGAACGGAGATTGTGATCCAGACCTTCTCATCCAGCATCAGTGTCTGACCTCATTAATGCTCTACAGAATGCATGGAGACAACAGAAATTCCAAAATTTTGTGAAACGGCTTCCAAGAAGAGTGGAAGCTGTTATAGCTCCATGTTAAAGTCTACGGATCTGAATGCAAAGTCATTAAAGCTGGTGTAATGGTCAGGCGTCCCAATACTTTTGTCCACACCACTACAGAAAAACACGCATAGAACTTCGTAAGTGCTTTCTTCTCCAAATTGCATTGTACCCACAATGACAATAAAGGTAACAATTCAAGTCTTCGTGTCGTTGAGTTACAGTGGTGTTATGTAAAGTGTGGAGTTTCACTCACCCTCACCGCGGCGGCGCGCTCGGACAGGTGTGTGACCGTGTGACCCTGACAGGAGCCCCGAGAGACGCACGCCTGACACACCAGCCTCCCCTCCGAGGAACAGAACCTGTCCAGGTCCGACCCGTGCAGCGAGCACAGCTTCACGTCGCCTGGATCCGTCGAGGAGCCCGGTTTCACGGTTCCGTTCGTGTAGCGCAGCGTACTCGAACAAACACCTGAGTCTGCCTGATCCGGAGCGCCCCCCAAACCTAGGTCCCCGCCCGGGTCCGCTAACGACACCACGGCCAGTTCACACAGCCCCTGATCACTCATGACTGTACAGCGCCTGGAGTTTCTTCTGGAGGTGCAGGTGCACCCAGCTCTACCTGTCACAGGTGTATAACACGGAAGTTCCAGCCCCAGGTGGAGTATCCAGTTTTTCCAAACACACCAGAGGTGACCCAGCCAGACGGAGCTGTTCTCGGAGCAACTTTCATTAAAAAACCCTCCCAAACCTACCTGGGACCGGGCCTACCAGGAACACAGTGCCAGGCTGGCATTAATAGTCAACATTCTGCCAGGCACTGACACTGGGTTCACCAGCAATTGAGGATATGAACAGAAACTGCATTCTCTAAAGTGATTGAGCACCAACCAACACACCTGGATGAGTTTCTGTTCTAATAATTCTAAATACCTGACCTTACTAATGCCTTCTTTTAGACCTGGCACTAGTTTATCAGAGGGAAGAGTTTGTATTGTGGGCGGAGCTGCGTCTGGACGCGCATTAATACGGGAAAGCCTGCCTAAAAGCTAAGTGCATCATTTGGACAAAAGTATTGGGACGCCTGACCAACAGGGACTTCAGTGACATTGTATTACACCAACAGGGACTTCAATGACATTGCATTAAAATCCAGACTTTAATATGGATTTTACAGCTTCCACTCTTCTTGTAAGGCTTTCCACAAGATTCTGTGGGAATTTGTGTCCATTCATTCTGGAGCATTTATGAGGTCAGACACTGGTGTTGGGCGAGAAGGTCTGAATCACAATCTCTGTTCCAGTTCATCCCAAAGGTGCTGGATGGGGTTGAGGTCAGGACTCTGTGTGGCCAGTCAAGTTCTTCCACACTGAACTCCTCCAGCCATGTCTTTTTGGAGCTCGCTTTATACACTGGGACACAGTCATGCTGGAATAGAAAAGGTTCTTCCCCAAACTGGGTCCACAAAGTTGGAAACATGGTGTCGGTTGTTCAAAATGTCTTGGTCTGATGAAGCATAAAGATTGTCCTTCACTGGAAGTAAGAGTCCTAGCCCCTCCTGAAAAACAAATGTGTCCCAATACTTTTGTCTAGAGAGTGTATTTTGAATGATTAGCAGAAACTCATCCCAAATGTGTTGGATAATGGTCCATCACTCTAGTGAATGCCAATCCCTTTGTATCGATTGGGCTATAAATGATTTTATGCTCTGATCTTTGTAGTGAACGCTTGGTACTACCTTAGACTGAGTGTGCAGTATGTGCATTATTTGCAATACGAACAGTCATGAGTACAAGTCTGAATGCCAGAATTGGTGAGTGCTTTTCAAATTCTAAAAGAAATTTGATCTAAAAATTAGCACCTAAATGCTTTACATACTTTTTTCAGACTTTAATAACCAGTTAAAATACTCTTTTTAAAATATTACACATTCTGTACAAAACACAAAATTCTGTCATTTATGCTGCTTCAAACTGCACAACTATATTACTGCTCTAAAACTGCCTTCTAAAATCTTATTTGTTGATTGGCTACATTTCTGCATTGTTTTGCACATGTAAATCTCTGTAAACTCTGTTCTGCATCTTTGCACATCTATTCTGCTAGAATACAGTCCCGGTCAAAATACTGAATTTATCTTCAATGCTGTATTTAGCCACTGTCAATTGCACTGAATGTTGACTCGTCTCGTGTAGTTGTGTTGTTGTTCTTGTGTTCTGTTCTGTTCTGCTCTTGTGTTGCACCATGGTCCTGGGGGAACATTGTTTCGTTTTTTCTATGTACTAGGGCATTAACACAAAAGTCAACTAGTTGACTTCAGAGGCATGAGTCGACACCCCCGGAAATGTCATGTGTTGTTTTTCTCTGTGCTCTCGCTTGTGTACGCAATGCAATCTCTGACTCTGATTGGCTGACGCTGCCACGCGTGCCTTGGTTTAACCAATAACTATAGGCCCTTCATAAAAGGGGCGGTCCCGTTGACATGAGGGGAATCTAAACACGAGACCACAACAAGATCAGAGACATGCAGCAGAGAAGACAGACACACATCACATGTGTGGAGATACTGCACTCTAGACACACAAACAGCACGGAGACCTGCAGAACCTGCAAGTCGGTGTTAAAGTACAGTAACAGAACCGGCGTTCTGTATCTGAAATGGCTCCGCTAGCTAACATGGCTAACGCTCGCACTGCAGGGAGTCTCCAGTCCAGAGTTCCCACATTCTGTTACAGATAAATTCACCCGAAAAATCTGCTTTTGTTTTGTTTTGTTTTGTTTAATTGTCATGTTGACTTAATATTACAGATAAAAGTTGCTCAGTGTTGGACGCCTGTGTTCCTCCACTGAGTTTGTGATGATGGCATCAAACGACTAGTCGACTCAACTTTGAACTTGCTGACGGATTAGTTGACTTGAAAAAATCGAGTCGTTAATGCCCTACTATGTACTCTGTAAACGGCAGAAATAACAAATAACAAATAAAAACCTACTTGGCTTACCCCAAGACTGCTTGGGTCTGGTGGATATGGGCATGATTTGGGTCCACTTCTCCCACTTCTCCCATTAAAGTTAAGCGTCTTAGCACATCAACACAAAGTTATTCTGACTGATCACTTTTATTGTATAATGATACATTTCTGTCCTGATGGGAGGGGTCTTTTACAGTCGGGAGGGGCCGATACCACTAATTTCTTTACAATTGGAAATGAGATAAAAACCAAGGCTGGTATCCCGATACTGATACTTGCACATGTGATCATGCCTTTAGTAGGTAGAATGGAATCCCTCCACATGGTCTCCAAAAACTCCATTTACTCCATATGTGTCTGTTTATGTGTGTGTGTGTGTGTGTGTGTGAGAGAGAGATGGATTTAGAGCACAAAAAGAAAAGTAGTTTCTATGTTTTACTTATCTGCTATGATCAGATTTCACTTTTTCAGTGTATTAGACACATGACATTAATACAGCTTAAAGAAAACATTCATTATTAATGTTTTCTTTTGAAGGTAGATTCTGAAGAAGATCTGCCCAACCAAGTACAATGTATTTCTCTCATTTTGTGCAATATGTGCAATATTTCTGGTACAATATTACTATGTGGAACAAGTTTTTTTGATTATTACTCTATTTCTTGTTGTGCTACTAGACACTGAGGGTACTACACACACACACACATATATATATATATATATATATATATATAACAATACAAATGTCCCACCTGTGTGATTAATAAAGGTTTATTTTATCTTATTGTATGTAATTTAGTAAAACGTGACTGCGATTTGTCATAGTCAACCACATGTAGAAGAACAAAAATCTTTCAGATGACAGAAACAAAATCTCAGCCTCTGAGATTATTTATACGGCATATTATAATACTCAAAGGTCATTCAATGTGCTTTACAGGAATAATAGATACGACAGAATAAAGTGGCCCCTTATAGTCATGAATGAACACACCACAGACCAGCACACAGTGTGAACAATGTGAAATACTTTCTCTGCATTTAACCCATTCACCAAGTGAAGCCGTGTGTGGGGATGGTATCATGCTCAAGGATACCTCGGTGGTGCCATTAGCAGTCCTGGGATTCAAACCTACAACCTTCTGAACACAGAGGCAACTCCCTAACCACTTGGCCACCTTCAAAATAAACACAACGTAAGAAATAAAAGAATATATAGAAAATCAAAGACACTTAAACATTTTAAAGTGCAATATTCAACACACTTGAGCCATTACATATACGAGTCTTCCTCAGAATTTCGCGCTAAAATGACGCACATTTCCCGCGTTTGGACGCGCAACAGCCAATGGGGTGGAGAGCGAAGGCGAATGGGGCGGGGTTTGCGGTGGAATTTTGGTCTCTGATTGGCTGTTTTGGATCAAACACGATTACGCAGGTGGCCCAGCAAGAGTCCTGAGTCTGTATTGGATAGAGTGGGACCCGGTTCTCTTCAGTGGTTGGTTTCTGCTTCTCTGGGGCTTTGTCCCACCTCTTCTGGAAGCTGGCAGGTTCTCCAACAGGGCGGTTTGGAAGCGGGTGGGGAAGAGTCGGGCAGAGGCTGACTCTCGGATCCAGCAGAACCGGGACAGAGCCTGGGGTTCGGGGTGGCCCTGACCAGCTTCAGACCCAAAAACCTCTCCACTACGCCCGACCTTCTCCTCCACTCCTTCCACACCTGTGAGCTCGTCTAATGTCGGATTTCAAGCTCGGGATCGTTCGGCTGGGCCGTGTGGCCGGGAAGGTGAGCCGAACCGGGGCGGACTGCCATGTGCGGAGGGGAGGGGACCACACTCCACTAGCCTGCGAGCATGCTCGCTAGAAAAATCGCATTTTAGACAATTTATACTGACATATGTCAGATACGACACATACACCATTTAAATGACACCCTTTTTACTTTGTTTGTTGCTGTATGCTCCTATGGAGGTGCTTTTGTACTCGAAAAGCCTATTTTTCTCCCTACTAGTCCTGCTAGCTGCTACTAGCTAACAGGGCTAGCCAGTTAGCAAAATAAAACAGCCTGAGGCGCTGGGTTGAGGTCCAAACAGTTCATTTGGTCATTTAAATATGTTAAAAACTAAATAGACCACATTTCTGAGGAAAGAGGCATTTTTATGTGGTAGAAAGTTATATTAGGAGGCGCCTGTAACCAGGAACCGCCGCAACGTGACTGGAGCCGGCATGGCTAACCGGCTAGGCTAACTTGACAGGGCATGGAATTGTCCCTTATTTCTGACAAAAGAGAGCAAAATTACTGAATGAGGACACATTTAGGCATTTTTGTTGTCAGGACGGTAGAGTTTTATTTTAGAGTTGCATTTCTACCACTGTTCGTTTAGGATGAACATGTGTGTTCCTGTGTTTTTATGTATTTTCAATGTGTGCTTGTGCTATCAATGTTTTTGTTTTCGTGTTTTCTTGTGTGTTCATGTGTGTTCAGTGCGTTTTTATGTTTTCCTGTGTGTGCTGAGTATGTGTGATCAGTGTGTACTACATCTAAATTGGTTAAACCATTTTTTTTTGTAGAAGTTAACCTTACAGTTGTGAGATCAGAACCAGAACAAGGCAGGTCCAGTCTGCTGGTCCAGGCCTCTCGTGCTTTGACACTAGAGGGCAGCTGGTAATCTATATACTTCTTGATAGTGTTTATACCCAGCATTTTTGTATGTTGCAAAAATCCTGAGTATCATATTGAGTTTCTTCAACAGACTTTTATTTATACTTCATTTTTATATTGTTCTTGCATATGTTTCTTTGCAGTCATTACATGAGCAATTTCCTATGGGATCGGTGTAGTTCTCTGATTCTAAACAGAGATCAGTTCCAGTAGGTAAATGGGCAGACACTTTAAATGTAGACCTTTTTGGTCTAACTAAGGATGCAGGTTATTGTCCTATGACTGTACTTGTGTTGGTAGAAATGTCAAGTAGGTTTTGTTGTTTTCAAGCAATTACACACACTGTGAAATCAAACAACGTTCAGCCAGGACCATGGTGAGCGCAATCAGAATTAGAAAACTTTATTAGTTCTGGTGGAAATTGGAGAGAGACAGACAACAACAATATGAATATAAAGTGTAAATAAATCCAAATAAAACTTCTGTAGAGGAACCTCAATGTGAAATACACAGATTCTTGGAAATATTACACACAAGTGCAGATTAGAAATCAACTGCTAACGTGGCTTGAGATTCAACCTCAGATTTTCACATCCCTTTCATTTTTAAGACCTGCATGGAGGTTGATACCGATGAAAATGTTTATTAGACAATGCCAGTGTAATCTGTTATTTCTCTGCATGCATCATTTCTCCAGTGTCTTGAAAATTTAAACGACTTGCATGCATTCCAACAAGTGTCCCTCTCTCTTTGAAGCTCAGTGTTTTTCAATTCAGTCAGAATCAGGAAACTTTATTGATTCTAGTGGGAATTGACTGTTATAACTGAACAAAACAGACAAGAACAATATAAAATAAAGTCTATAAATAAAGAAATAAATACAATAAAAAGATCTGTAGAAAAACCTCAATATGAAATATGCTGTTCTGTATACACAAATGCTGGGTATTAATTCTGTAGACCAGTAACAGTTAAATGAAATAAATTATTAGAGAAGGCAATACAAAAATAACTTAGTTTAACTGCAAGTTATTTAAAAATGTAATGCACTGTGACAGTTTGTGAAAGTAATGTTGTGATCAACAGGTGTTACAAGGCAGTTTTAGCTGAATTAATTTCTGGCTTTAGTGGCAAGCGGTGGTGATGTCGGACATTTATGTGTCTTTCTTTTTCTCCTCCAGACTAAATACACCCTCATCGATGAGCAGGACATACCACTGGTGGAAAACTATGCCTTTGAGGTGAGGAGTCGCTTTTATTTCTCGTTTAATTTGTCATTTGTTGAGATTTTTGTGTGTGTCTGATTTAAAGCTACTATTTAGATACGAGTGATACGAGCAATATTGTTCAGTACTAGTCAGTATGTGTATTATGTGTAAAGTATAATGACAATCAGTTTGAGAGGCTACAGGCAAGTGTAGCAGTGAGTTGATGTATGAATGATGTATTATTTCCTTATTATTGTGGCTTAAGCTTCTCATGTAAATTTTCAGGCTCGCATGGAGGTTGATGCCGATGGCAACGGCGCCAAAATTTTTGCTTACGCCTTCGACATCGGTAAAGGCCGGTGGGCTGGCCGACCCCTGCATGAGTTACTCTGGTGAGTTTGGCGTTCTTAACAAGAGCCGCCTTGTTGCTTCAAATAGTTGATCAATATTTAGATGGCTGCTTGTTTCTGTACGTGTGTAATTGTGTGTGTTCTCCACTGTGTACACACAGGGAAAAGCACCGAGGTGGCATTGCTCCTAGTTTCCAAGTCGTCCACATAAACTCCGTCACAGTGGACAACCGTCTAGACAACCTGCGCCTCGTGCCTGTTGGCTGGAGTCCCAAACCGGAGGAGCTGTCCAGCAAACAGAGGTGAGGGAGTTTACAGGGTTCCCTGCTGGCACCAACTTAATCTCATTCTGGGCCTCTTGAATCGCAGACAGTTAAAGAATGCCACTTTCCACTATAAATACAACACAGAGTAAAGATGTTATAACAGTTTTGACAAGGCTGCCCTTGAGTAGCTAACACAAAGCTTTAAGCCTTTTACTTCACGTCTGCCATAATGAGAAAGCAGGCAGGGCTGCTTAGAGAGCCCTTAATACAGAACTCGGAGCATTTCGGGTTCCTTTTTCAGGTCTCAGGTCTGCCTTGGTGTCCTATATCTGTAATAAGTTGCAAACTGAATGGGATGAATGTATTAGTAACAAATGGCATGAAGCTAGCCCTGTTGCTAATAGACAATGGTTTTCTTTTGAGGCTACACATTAACAAATAGGCTTTTTTTGAGTGAAACACATTTTACTTTGTCGTTTTCTGAGTAACACAATGCAGCGAACTGTCAAAGTAGTCTCGTTTTTAAATAGGTGCCATCATATACATTTTGTAATGTTTTAAAATAATGATTTAGATTATTTTTATCCTTGTTTCTTCTTTTTGCCATGATATAAACATTTATTATGGCTTTCAACTTAAACTACTACTACTAACGTCTGCCATCTGAGGTTGATGTACTTGTCTGGTTGGTCCTCCTGCAGAGAGCTGTCGCTGTACTGGCTGGCGATCCAGCAGGTCCCGGCAGACCCAGTGGAGGAGCAGTATCTGGAATTAAGTCGCACACGCTACTACAACGCTAACGGAGAGCTTGTGGAGGAGGAAGAGTGCTCCTGCACATACTATGAATGTCATTATCCTCCTTGTTCACTCATTGAGAGGAGGGTCAGTATTGCTGTTCATGTTTTTCATTCAATTGGGGGTTTAAAACATCGTTATTTACATTCTAGCACTGCGGGAGACAGTTTACAGTAGTTTACTGTATGGATACGGGTTTACGTCACATTTTCTTTAAGGGTAAAGTATTAAGCAGAGTTTAAAATAAAATTAAAGTGTTTTGGGAGCATCTTTGGGGGCATGTATAGGGCTTACACTATACAAATAGGCAACACCACCCAGTGCCTCTGTTATGTATTAATTTCTCCTTTGCGTTCTCTTCAGCTGCGAGAGTTCAACATCTGCGGCCGCTGCCAGGTGGCGCGCTACTGTGGTTCCCAGTGTCAGCAGAGGGATTGGCCGGCCCACAAGAAGCAGTGCCGCGAACGCAAGAGGGTCCTGGCCCTGGAGTCCGAGCCCGAGCGGTGATCCCCTGAAACCCCGCTCTGAAGAAGGGAGTCGAGGGGGGTGGGGGTTTTGGGGTGAGACTTACAGTTAAGGTGCAAAAAGAAATCTGCTGACTCACTAGTGGGACATGTTGGTAGGTAATATGGGCCTGTTGAGAGGGGGGAAACCTTGCTTCCCAGAACTTTCGATGTCTCCTCGGCTCGTCTGAGGAGACGATGGGAAAACGGGGATATTTTTTTTTTCTTTGAGAGGGAGGCCGTAAAAAGGCTCTACCTGCTGCTATGGATGTATGTTTTGTGAAGAAAAACGCCATGCCGTCATGACTTCCTCCGTGGACTGTCGACAGTTCATAAGCTCACTCCTTCCTTCCTTCCATCCTTCCATCCACGCTCCCGTCATGAAGTGTTAGCCGCTGGTATCGAGCGACAAGCCTGCTGTACGACGAGACGGAATAATGGAGTAACGGACCTCTTCACTGTACTACCCTTTTCCCTCTCCCGGTTGAACTTCCTGTGCACATAACCATGCACATGCTCACCTACTTGCCATAATCCTCCCCTACAAGTGTGCAGCAGAGGACTGCGCGACTTCACACTACCAGTATTTATGCGTGTGTATGTGCGATGCCATTATCGACTGAAGGACATGGATGAAGTGGTAGAATTTGTTTGTTTTCCCCCTTTTCTTTCCCTATTCTTTTAAGGCATTGTGGGTGGGGTGGGGTGGGGTGGGGGTTTCATTGAACCTGGGATGTTGTAGCTTGTTGAACTGTTTCCATGTTGAGTTTATGAAAATGCATTACTCTCGGTGCTGCATTACAATCCCAGTTATCCTTCCAGCTTCTGTTGTGTTCACCCGTCATCGCGAGCATTCAGCTTAGAGGGATGTCCTGGAAAAAACTTGAAGAAAAACAACAAAACCACAGCGAAGCGTTGTCTCGGACTAACACAGCCAACACCTGCTTGGCTGTGTCTGCAAGTTGCCGTTTGGGTTCCCCGTTCTTAATTTATAAAACTGTTCTTCATGTTCTTGTGAGCATAGCTTGTGTAACTTTGCGCTCTTATTTTATTTCGATTTTGTTTTTGTTTAACTCGACCCAAAAACAAAAAACCCCAACCCCATACATGCACACGTCCAAAGTGCGTCTTCCTCTTATGTGAAGGGCGACTCTACCGAACTGTGATGCGCACGCACGTACACACAAATTGGCATGTATTACAAACATATGTGCAATTTGTTGATGGTGTGTACCAATATGTCTCTTATCTGGATAGGGTTGAACACTGTGCACTGAGTATCCTCACTTTTATCTTTTGTCATTTAGGCAGGGATGCTGTGTCCGAATGATTGAGTTTAGTGGGGTGTCTTGTCTTTTGTTTTTTTTCTTTTTTTTTTCTAAGACTATTACAGTACAAACATTTAAATACATAGAAAGAAGTATGACATATGTGAAAGGGCATAATGTTGGTGATAGCTGACCATCTCTTGTCACTGTAAAATAAAATAATAAAGTAAAGATGTGAGAAGTTTGTTTATATCAGGGGACTGTAAACATGTGGTTTCGTAGTTTTCTTTTCTAGTCTTTTTTAGGGTTAATGTTCTGTCAGAGTTATTACAAAAAAGGGGACATATTATGCAAAACTCACTTTAGTTATAAAACTTTACTTATTAGTATACAAAACATGTTCACGTTCTTTCCACGAAATCACTCTCACATAAAGCATCACAGCTTTATTCTTCACCCCGGCCATCCTATGCCTGAGCTACGAATTTAAATTTTGGATTTTTACATTAGAATCCATGTCCTTAAGATCAGTGAAAGTGCTTTTCTTTCTTTCCTGCCTTCCATCCATTCAATCTGTGACAGTGGTTCTAGTCTGTATGGTGATTAGACTGAAGGATGTAATGGAGGGAGAAAGGAGGAGTGAGATACACTAGATGGACAAAAGTATTGGGACACATGTGGAAAACGGCAGAAAACGGGCGCTATCCAGCCCTATATGTGTGACCCTGAGACAACACTTCATGAGTGACTCGCCTCTGTTTGTAGCCACAGCGCTCGGCTTATCCGTGCTTGTAGAATCTTCAACTAATCTAGTGGCTGGGGCTTTACAGGTGAGGTGCGATTCTATGCAAATTTCCCTTATTCTAACATCAGGATAAGGGAGCAATCTAAATGGCTCATATCAAAAGGGCCTGAAACCGAAGAATAAAGAATAAATCTCTGTATGTGAGTGATTTTGTGCAAAGATCTACATGTTTTGCAGCCAATAGACTTTTTATGCTAAAGTGTTTTGCAAAAAAGTTTTGCATAATATGTCCCCTTTTAATTGCGGTTGGCTGGTCCATCTTATTCCTTATTGTGGGGGAAGACTACTGCCACTATTCAAATGCCAGAGGTTTAGGCCCATTAAACTTCTCCTTATTGTCTATTTTGCAGGCAGATTGAAATTTTGTAAGTGTATAGTTAAGGTCGTCTTGGTAAAGTATTTTATTTTAACTGAGTGGAGGGAGAACAGTCTGTATCTAAATTGCTGCACCTTACGAAAGAGCTGTAATGATCCAATAAGAAACAATATTTTTGTGCTGTGTTACACTATTACAATATTTTCTCCTTATAGTAATCTAGAACAAGTGATTAATCTGCAGTGAGTTACATTAATTGTCCATAGAGAAAATTTATATAAAATTTTTGCATTTGCTATAGTTTACTGCTGGGTAATACACAATATAGATTTATTTTTCTTTATTGTGCACTACAGCTATTACATGAGGTCTTTTCAACACTTTATCAAATGGAGTACAGTAATCCCTGGGGGGGTTACGTTCCAAGAGCACCCGCGTATAGTGAAAAAATAATGCCTATTTTATAGTGTAAATCCTAAATATGCTCCCAGAACACTTTAATTTAATTTTAAACTCAGTTTAATGCATTAGCCTTAAAGGAAATTAAAAGGTAAATATTCAGAAAACTTGATTGCTTAAAAAAACGTTAGCATTAACAGTGTGCAAAGACCTGTATACAAAAGAAACGTTGAAATAACTCTCTCTACCCACATGTTTAGACAGAGCACAGCTTACTAATACTACATAAACTGAGATAACTGTTGAAAATGGGGTTTTAAGACACGGAGCAGTCATGCTACATGCTGCAGCAGCTTCTTTTTACGGCGGTTGACAACTTTTCAGTGAATTACCGCCACCACTGGACTGGTGGTGGTAATACAGTTTGGTTCTCAGAAAAAAAATATGCGTTAGACTGAATCCACGAATGCTGGTCTGCGTAAAATTGAGGGGGTACTGTATATGACACATAAGCCACAACAAACATAAAACTGAATAGTATTTTAGAATGCTTTTGTAGAGAAAGTTATTAAATATACTATTTTGATGCTCTAATGTCCATAGCAAGTAATGTAAGGTGTGCATGCAGCCTAGTGATCTAGTCACCAACGTGTTTTTAAGGTTTACTGTAGTTTTGGGTGTAAACAAAGAGTTATAATTGGTGCTATAAGCTCCAGGCTGGTCTGACCGAAGTGTTGTAACGTCACCTAATCACGTTTCCACATACCACATAACCACCCCCCTCAGGTCCACTTAAAGCATTTGCATTGTTTTATGTACCAAAAACAAAGTGTATTTCTACATGCCTATTTCCAGCCTCTCCTTGTCCCTAACCAGACTTGTACTGCTCCAGGATGGATCTCCACCTCTTTTAATGGGCTGTGCTGTTTTGTGCCTCATTCAGAAAGCAGTCCAGTACATCGACACTCCTTATAACTTCAGTGTAAATGGGTGGAGCTGGAAGATGTTTATATGTTTGTTTTTGTTTTTTTGTTTTTAAAAATAATAAACCTAAGCAGTGACCTCCAAATTGGCTGGTTTTGCAGCCTTTTAGCAATATATGGACCTTATGGTGTTCATCCACGACATCAGATTCCTTAAAAAGGTGAGGAAAATGTATGATGTGGATCAAGTCAAGTGGGTTTTGTTGTCATTTCGACCATATAGGGAAACTCCAGGACCATGACGCAACACAAGAACACCATAAGACCAGACAGGACGAAAGAGTGCAAGAAAAACACAAGTGCAACAATCCAATTAGAGAAGACAAGGCAATCAACAACAGCTACAGTCTGAATGAAGACAGTATTTTTACAGGTACAGCTGCCCCCCCCCCCCCCTTCACTGGAAGTAAGGGGCCCAAACCCTGAAAAACAGACGTGTCTCAATACTTTTGTCCATATAGTGTATGTAAACTTTTGGGCACAATTCTGGGCTGAAGGACCTAACAGATCTGAACCGTGTGTGTTTCTGAGCAGGACTGACTGCGTGAATAACCTTTGCCTGAAGGGCTCCATAGGAACCGGGTGGGGGTGGGAGGAGGCACCAGCTTGTTTTACCTTTGAAAGAAAAAGTGCTTGAGACACCAGAAGAGTCCCTCTGCGTCATGACGGCAGCTCGGTTCTTCTTTCTCTGTCTGTGCTGCTGGAGTTCAGCGGAGTGGTTGGTTTTTCTCACAGCTCTTGTGTTTTGATTCTCTCTGAGACTGTGGAGCAGTAGATCATCAGGATCATCATGTGAGACAGATCTGTGACGTGGTGAGTGTTAAAAGAAGTGATAACGGGATAAAATGTTGCTGAGTGTCTCTTCATTTCTGTCCTGTTTTGCTACTCATGATATAATGTTATTTTGAGTCTCCTTTCTTCATTTCAGTCCTGTTTTAAGCCTCTTACGATAGATTAGATCTTATGATAGAATGTTATTGTGAGTCTCTTTATTTTCTGTCCTGTTTTAAGCCTCATCTTATGATAGAATGTTATTGTGAATCTCTTTCTTTATTTCTGTCCTGTTTTTAAGCCTCATTTCAGGATATAATGTTATTGTGAGTCTCTTTTCTTATTTTCTGTCCTGTTTTAAGCCTCATCTTATGATAGAATGTTATTATGAATCTCTTTCTTTATTTCTGTCCTGTTTTTAAGCCTCATTTCAGGATATAATGTTATTGTGGGTCTCTTCTTATTTTCTGTCCTGTTTTAAGCCTCATCTTGTGATAGAATATTGTTATTATTCAGCAGCCCGTATAATTACCAGAACATCTTCTACTGAACATATTACTCCTGTCCTCCAGCAACTCCACTGGCTTCCTATCAAATATTGTATTGATTTTAAGAGTTTGTTGATTCTCTTAGATCATCTGCCTATCAATCTTATCATACCGTCTGCCCGCCTGACTGCCATGGGGTTCAGCCGAGTTGCCCCTTACCTGTGTATCTCTCTTCCTCATGATATTCGCAATAGTGATTTGCTTTCTGCATTAAATCGCGTCTTAAACACACCTTTTTAAACTTGCTTATTCTGTTTGAGCCCTGTTTTAATTGATGCACCCTTTCACGTAATCATTGTTGTATTTTATTATGTTACATATTGTTACTGTGTTTATTGTTTCATTATTTTACATGTTGTTATTGTTTTGTTTCCTCTTCTTAAATAATAATAATAATAATAATAATAATAATTCTTATTTTTTTTAATCTTTATTTTTATTATTATTAGTATTAGTATTATTATTGTGAATCTTTTCTTAATTCCTGGCCTGTCCTTTGCCTCTTCTGTTTGCAGAGCTGGTGTAACGATGCCGTGCTGTCCAGCTCCGTGTCAGAGGAGTAACGCACTAACTTGGCTGATGTGTCCAAACCTGGCTCATGTCGCAGCTTCACTGAAAGTTCTGGGCGAGGAGGCTCAGGACAGGACCGGTTCTCTAACTGAGAGCATTCTTGAAGAGAGCCATGGTGGAAAATGCATTAAAGTGCTAATGGATCTTATAAATTCTCATGACGTTTGGTTAGTGGCACTTTAACATCTTGCACAAATCCCCTGTAGAAATCAAGTTTAGTCTGTTGGTTCTCAGTGGGACTGAGCAATACTGATCTAATCCAATATTTTCTGAATATATAAAGATTTGATACCCAATAGGGATAACCAGTATTGGAATACAGCCGAAAAAGTCTAATAACCACACATTTTGCCTTTTTCACAGCAATATATAATTTTTCATTCATTTTAATGCTAAATTATTAATAAACATATAATTTGTAACATAAATATAAATGTAAATTCAGCTACTTTCCATATAATATATAACTTTACATTTTTTAATTGTCGAAATTAGACATTTATAGACATTTCTTTTATCACGAATTCGTGTTTTTCCTCTGTAATTCGATACTGTAATATTTTGAGGATATATAATGATTTGATTCTCAATAGGGCTGAGCAATGTTAATCTAAATCAGTACTGTGATATTTTCTGAACCGGAGCGTTTGAGCAGCGGTTGAGTATTGGGAGTCAAACGCAGCCGAACCAGTCGAGGATATTTATTCAAGGGACCCCGGCGACTGCAGATCCGGGATGAGGTGGTGACCTGGAACCCCAGTGGTGATCAGTCAGACTAGACAGAGCTGAACTTTGTTTAAAAAAAGAATCGGCCAGCCTTGCCAGCTGAATAGTTCCTATCTTTTTCTTTTAGGACCGACAATAACAACGTTGTAAATAGACGAGGCGTATGGGCCAGTGCTTTTATCTTATCCCAGAGTGTCCTCCGGTTGAACCGCAGCCAGCACAGAGAGATGCTCGTAAAGCTGTCCGCTTCAATGTGGAGATTGCCCTTTTATTGCCTGCAAACTAAAGGACCCTGGACAATCTCTGGGCAGCTGGGGGTGATAAGCAAGTGTTTCTGTGCGTCTCTTGTTTGGATTCTTCTCTGTTGTTCCTCAGGCTGTGCAGCACGGCAGTTTATATCTTTGGTGCACTTCTGGAGCATGAAGCCATGGTGCAGAAGCTTCAGGAATGGACCCGAACAGATGAGAATCTTTGCTGGACATTAGGACAGCTCCTGTTGAGAGATGAGCCCGATGTTGTCTTGAATGCTGTTGGAGCCATAGCATCCCTGGTAGTGTTTACTCAGTTAGAAATGTTTCACGTTCTGTCATTATTTAAACCATCTTGTCACATCCACAGTCTTGATGTTCTCTGAAGGGATGTAGCTGGTGGTGGTGGCCTAGTGGGTAGGATACTTGCCTCTGGACCAGAAGGTCATGGGTTTCGAATCCTTACCTTCAGCACATCTCTCTTCCATTCCCTAACTACAGGGGGCAGTCTCCCTGGAGCAAGTTGGGGTTAAGGGTCTTGCTCAGGAACCCAGTGGTGGTATACTGAAGGTAGGATTCAAACCCATGACCTCTTGGTCTAGGGATAGGAACCGAAATTAGGTTCCCAATAAGAAACAGTTTGAAAATATAGCGGAACAATAATCGGAATCAAAAACATTCAAACGATACTCATCCCTATCTTGGTCCAGAGGCTTGTATCCTACCCACTAGGCCACCATCACCACCATTGCGTTCCTGAGCAAGACCCTTAACCCCAGCTTGCTCCAGGGAGACTGCCCCCTGTGGGTAGGGAATGTAAGTTGCATTGGATAAAAGCGTCTGCTAAATGCTGTAAGGGGTTTCCAATCCATCCTGAAACCTGGATGTGTGTGATCTTCCACTCTCAGGTTGAGACCGGCTCGGGACGCCAGTGGCTGCTTCAAGACTGCACTGTGTTCGACGAGGTTCTTGAGAATGTGGCTCGTCTTCTGGATGACGAAAGGGAGAACACGGTTAACTCAGCTGCTCTCATTCTGGCACGGCTGTCTCTGTGTGATACGGCGTGCCAAAAGCTCGTCTCTCACTCTTCCGCCTCCAGGACGTCCAGCAGTCTGGCACGGTGCCTGGCCCACAGACACACAGGTCAGAGTCAATGTAGTTTCAGTATTATCCACTGAATGCAAAGAAGGTGGGGCCTGAATGGTTAACCCTCCTGGTTCCCTAAATCCTCAGGGTCACGGCACAGTGATCTTAACCAATAAACTACATTAATGTACTGAAAGATGATACTGAGTTGTGCAGTACTGCAGGCTTTTCTTAAGACTTACTGTAAAGCGCACAGGTGTCTACTCCTTTCTGAAGTATTGCAGTGTGTGTGTGTGTGTGTGTGCGTGAGTATTAGTGTGTGTATGTGTGTGTGTAAATATA
>JBBPDB010000083.1:10296049-10315515 GCA_037974465.1 Brachypetersius altus
ATATTATTAATTACAAGGGACACATAAACTGCTAGGCCGTGTTAGTGGCGGCTCATAAGCCTATTGTAAAATATAATTGCGGAATTACAAAATGACTGTGACGGGGTTGAATTAAAATGTGACTTGTGTCAGACAAATATACCAAAAAATAACAATGTTCTATGTTTAGGTGGGAAAAAGTATTTTTATGCAGTACTGACATTATCAGGCATTATCAAATCAAAAAAGATCTAATTTGTAATGTACTTTTTCACCATCCTTCTCAATCACAAATGGCACCATTTCTGTAGAATCACCCATATAAAAGCTAAATACTGAGATAAAACAGGTGGCATAGCTGCAGTTCATGTCACGTTTATTAATTCCCACATTACAAAAATAACACATAAATGCAACCAAAAGATTTAATTTATTACAAGCTTTCCCATTTCATCCAATGAAAGCTGGTCCTCCTCTAATGTAAATTATAGTCATGTGTGAACAAACCACAGCACACAGTGTGGAATTCTTTCTCCCAAGTGAAGCTGGGAGCTGCCACCGACAAGGGGCGCAGGGGAGCAGTGGGTGCGGACGGTACTTCGCTCAAGGGAACTTCTGTGGTGACTCTTGCAGTGTTGAGATTCAAAACCACAACCTTCTGATTGCAGGGGCAACTCCCTAACCACTAGGCCACAACCTGCAGCAGCTGTATTCCATTAAATCCGAAAGGCTCTGCTGAATTGTGACTATGAAACCCAGTGCCTTTTAGACGAAATGGTTCAAGCAGGTGCGATGATGAACAGAGTTCTGGTTTTGCATCACACATCGTTTATGTTTTGTAATCTCTGGGGTTTTGCACAGAATTTGGAATGCAAATTGGAACAAGCACTTCCATGTATACAATTCCATGTCATATGGTTCTCACTCGGATTGTGCAATATAACTCATTTGCTTTTATTTACTCATCTGTATGTTATTGAATACTTGTTTCATCCCCTCATCACCTGCTGCTACCTCTCTTTTTATTCAGGGCACAAACACTCACTTTACACACATGTAATTTTTCATGACCACTTGCACTAATAATGTTTTTTAATCATGTCTGCCATAGCTATTTGTTGCTTTAGTAGAATTATTTTTTTTATACATTTGCACTATTACTACTGTTCTGTTCTTTTTAAACTCTTATTGTATATCTTTACAATAACCCCCCACTTTTTGTGGGGGTTACGTTCCAAGAGCATGCGCATATAGTGAAAAACCTCGATGTGTTTTGTTAAAAATATAGTGTAAACCCTAAATATGCCCCCATATATGCTCCCAGAACACTTTAATTTCATCTTAAACTCAGTCTAATGCATTGCCCTTAAAGAAAATGTAAATAATGAATAAATAATCATAATTAAAAAAACTTTATTGCTTAAAAACTGTTAAGCAATAGCAGCATGCAAAAAAAGAAAACTTTGAAATAAGTCTCTCTACCCACATGTTTAGACAGGGCACAGCTTACTAATGCTAAATAAACTGAGATAACTGTTGAAAATTGAGGGGGGTGGGTTTAAAACACTAAAATATGAGAACAAGACACGGAGCTATCATGCTATATGCTGCAGCGGCTTCTTCTTTTTCTTTTTATGGCGCTGGGCTGGTGGCGGTAATACAGTTTGGTTCTGTGATCCGCATAAAACTGATTACTGTATTTCCTCTTGTTGCATTGAGCATGTTTAGGACAAAAGAATTTCCCTCAGGATAAATCAAGTTCTTTCTTATCTTCTATGGATCACTGGCATGCAAGCAGATTCTGACACACTGTGTAGTATGCCAGAATGTCCTTCTTAGTATGTTAAGGCTGTCCTTCTTAAATGATTGTTTACACTAATATCAACATTTTGAGAGGTGTACTGTGTGGGGCTATGGGGCGGGTGGGGTGCGGGGGGTGGGAATGATTGTACTATCTCTCTCCCAAACAATACAATGAAACTGTTTAAATAAAATTACATAAAAAAAAGTAGTCTGTGGTTTTCATATAAGATTTGATATAGAGGTTAACCTGAACATCACCAAGTACAGTAATCCCTAGTTTTATGTGGATCTTAGATCTGAACTGTATTACTGCCACCAGTCCAGCGGTGATGGAAATAAATTGAAAAGTTGCCAGAAAAGAAGAAGAAGAAGCCTGCTGCAGCACGTAGCATGACTGCTTCCTGTCTTGACCTCATATTTTAGTGTCGTCCCCCGCCTAATTTTCAACAGTTAAAGAGAGGGGATTATTTCAACATTTCTTTTGTGTATGAGTCGTTGCACGCTGCTAATGCTAACAGCTAAGGCTAGCATTTTTTTAAGCAAAGTTTTCTGATTCTGATTATTTATTTACCTTTACATTTTCTTTAAGGGTAATTCATTAAACTGAGTTTAAAATTAAATTAAAGTGTTCTGAGAGCATATCTGGAGGCATATTTAGGGTTTACACTATAAAAATAGGCTTTTTTTTAACCAAAACACAACATTGTTTTTCACAATACGCAGGTGCTCTTGGAACGCAACCCGAAAAGTGGGGGATTACTGTACAACGAATACATCTGAGGGAACTTTGCTATGTGCTGAATTTTGTCCTGTGAAGAATCCAATTTAAGAGCTTGGCGTTGCACTGGAAACTCGAGACAGCATCACTGGAATGTCGTGAGACATGGTGGGTTGCATAACTTTTCAGGTGTTATCTCTGAATAGAGCAGGCAACCTCAACTGTTCCACCTTTACATCACTAGAAACCGTGATATTTTCTTGCCCCCATGCATACCACCAATGTGAATGGATATCAATCTACAGACATTTAAATATCCCAGCTTTCGTTGGAGATCCTCTGGGACTATTTAAGCTTGTAATTGGTAAATTGGACATTTCTGACTCCTGAATTTGAAAGGAAACCTGTCAAAAAACGAAATGCTATTAAAATAAAGGAAGTTACAATATTAGCATAATGATAAAGTAATCTGAAGTGTCTTGATGTGAAATTCTGCAAGAGAAATCTGGTGGTGGCAATCAGACGTCAGTCTGTAAGGTTGAAACGTTTAAAAATATGCCACCATAAGACATGAAGCTAAGATAAGATTTTGGTCTGAAATGTATTTTAAAAACGGTATTTTAGGTGTTTTATCAAAAAATAAGAACTGAATGTCTGTGTCTCTACCATACATCATTTCACATGAAACCTTATGATTACTTTATTTACATCTGAATGATGAAAATATGCAGTATATTTGAATAAATGTACTTACATCTGACTTGTTACAGTCTTTAAACTCACAGCTGATCTTGTTGAGATCCTGTTCTTTTAAAATATAAAGGCAACAGAAAAGCTCCTCTGGAGAAGAACCAGTTAGAAGTTTCTGTGACGAATCAAATCTCTCAGATCCTGCGAAGGACACATCATGACTTCTTTATTTGTTAATGATGTAGCAGCTGCCATGGCTGACAATTTAGGCATAAAAAGAGAGAGAAGGTTCCATTACAGTACGGTTGGATCTGGCTAATCTGACACACAAAGCTTTGAATAACCTTTCAGGGCTAAAAAGAGAATTATGCAACATACATTCCGATTGACCCTGTTCAATCACACATAGAAGTTTTATGCAATGTTCTCATTTTATATTGTTAATGTAGAATAAAGACAAAAGATTATTGTTAAATAATGTCTCATGCATCAGGAAATTTATTGGTAAGCATTTAATTTATTAGCTGCCTGTGACTTTTTTTTTTATGTGACTTTTAGATGCGTCAAACTCTTCCTATCACTGCCCTTCGTTTCTTTAGAATGAAGAATAAGTCATCAACCCACTCTGAGGATCTTATTGCTTTAGTGATTGGATACTTACAGATAAACACTGATTAAGCAGATTACTATTGGCTCACTGAAGACCCTGACTGTCTATTAGTAAAGAATTGTGCCTCACTTACTGGTTATGTGCAGTTTAATGTCTCAACAGATTGGTAACTAGGCTTCAACGAAGGATTTGCACTAATGTGTATAGAACTGAGCTAAATGAACATACGTTTAATTTTATCTATTTGAAAAACAACCCCTGCACCTACAACTTTGAGACTGGAGGCTTTGTCACCTCCATGTAATAAATTGCGCTTTGTTACGCTAAATTTCAGGAGGGTACCACTGGACGGTTGCATCAGTTGTTTACTTCCAAATTTCCACCAGACTCCAATGGCAAATTGCATCATTACCAATCGGTGTGAAAGATGAGGACTTGCCAGAACATGCTCTTCAAATGAACCGGTGCAGCATCTGATTCCATAGGCTTTGACAACTGGTCATATGTATCGTAGCTGAAAGAAAATAGTCAATAAGAACCCAGTTCTATTGTATTTTAGATTAAATGTAAAGGTTTGGGTTGGAAGGGCCTTGGCTGGAAAATCTCCATATTCCTCCCTCTCTAAAAGAGAAGTGTCTGTGATTGGATGTTCAGGTTCCCCATGGTGTTGAATCATGACTGTTTATTTGTCCTCTGTAACGGAGGTTTAAAGAGGTCCTATGACAGACGCGTAGATGAAGATATTCTGTGAAAGCCTAACAGATCTGAGGAATCACTCTCTCATGTGTGGACCTGGCCAGAAGAGCAGGAATTTCCCACAACACTGGTGAGGCTGCAGCTTCTACTCTTGGCTTCTCTCTCTTTTAGGTATTGCAGAAACTTGCTTTTAGCAGTGCAACTCATTTTGTTACATGTAAGGGACAACACACTCTTTAAAATAAGTGTCAACAGTGTACTTCCAAAAAGAACCTTCCAAAAAGAACATCTATTTGTAAATGTAGGGGTGCAAGGCCCTTCATTCAGTGGGATGGAGCTGTCCTGGAAAAAGGGGAACTTATAGGCATGCTCAGTCATACAAAGACTTAAAAGACTCAATTTTTCAGATCTATTCAAATGGACAGAAAGGTAGGTCTTGGATGAATGCTATTGAATATTATGTTAGATATTTGAATCTGCATATTCTGTGTATCCAAACCTAACACACTGAGTGCAAACGGAATAGAAATCAGAAATGTTCACTGTTCGTATAGTATATTTTCACATGCAAGGAATCTGATCCAGACAGTGCTGATGTGAATCAAAGTATAATAAAAAGTAACTTAAATGAAAATGTATAAAACTATAGTATTGTATTACTTGCAGTATTGTATTATCTCTGGTTGAGTAGTTAGCAGGAGCAGCTGTACCACATGTAAAGTCTTTAATATTATTTATGTATTCTTAAGCACAGTGCACATTTATCTATTTACATGTTTTCATTTTTATTTCAAATTTTAACTTTAACCTTTTTTACCAACCTTTTGACAAAAAAGCGTCACACTTTTGTTGCCCCAGGCTTGTGGTTCTCTAAGTAGGTTTTAGCCATTAGGTCCCTGATAATACTAATTATGTTTATTATCATAAAAATTGAATAAGTCTATATTTAATTTGATTCATAAAATCAATATCATAGAGGAAGTATGAATTATAATACAAATGTATCTATGTATATAATCTAATAATTATACAATACTTATTATTACTTATTTTTATTTGGGTTCAATAAAATTAATTCTATTTGAGCACTTTTTACTGTCCACTGTCCAACAGTTCTCTCTCCTTGTTGGTCGGGCTTTAAAGTATAGCCAAGTCATTTAGGAAACTTTATTTTTAAAGGTCGGCTGCAGTTTTATTTGCACTTCTCTAATTAAACGTTTATCTCTTTACCAGCTTTCTCAATCAGAAGCTGCTCCATCAAGTCAAGCATGTCAGAGACGACTCTCTATGTCAATGAGTCTTTGCTTCTCCATCCCCTCAATGTCTCAGAGAAAGAGAAGATGGCGTACGAAACATGCAGGCACATGCCTGCAGCCATCCTCTTCTACTTGGCCCTGCAGTTCATTAACCTGTTCCTGGGCATTCCAGCCAACCTCACGGTGCTGTGGCTCATCCGCAAGAACAAGCGCGACTCGTCCACCTCAGACATTTTCATCTCTCATCTGGCCGTGCTGGACACATTCTTCTGCCTCATCCCGCCTCTGGAGCTGGCCAACCTGGTGTGCCTGACCACCAGCAGCACTGGGTACGTACTGCGTTTCTTCTACGCTGTAAAAGACTCCTCGCTGCTCTTCCTGTCCTGCATCTGCCTGGACCGCTACATGGCTGTCCGCCATCCGATCACCTTCACCAGGCTGAAGGACCGGCAGCATCGAGCAGTCTGCGCCGGCATCATATGGCTCATCACTTTAGTCTATGCTGTGCTAAAGTGCATAGGAACTATCCCCAGTTTTGAGAAAGTCTTCACCGTCATGATTCTGGCAGCCTTTGCCTTCATGGTCTTCTGCAACATCTCCATACTCTGGGCCCTGGGGCAGTCTGGACCGGGCCGGGACGAGATGCACCCTGTCAAGAAAAGGGCTTGTAAGATGGTCCTCATCATTTTGGCCATCATTGTCTTCAACTACTTCCCACCCGTTGCTCTGTTCCCATTCCAGGCTTACTTCTCTGCCGATGTATTCCAATGCTACATCCACTACATAGCGTTCGGCTTCATGGACATCAGCAGCAGCATTCAGCCACTGCTCTACCTGTCCAAGGAGCCGCCAAAATGTCCAGCGTGCTGTTGCAAGTGCTGTATCACTGAAGAGACCGACGACACGAACACAGCTGAGCCGTCGACCGTATACAGTGTAACTGAGTAAGATAGTGACCTTGAACAACAAGGTCTTCAAGGTCAGGTGGATTTTAACAACACACAATATTTAGGGGAAAATGGTAGATTTTTACACTTTCATAACATTTAAATATAAAGTGATTACAGAAAGGATTTGAGTCAATGGTTAAAACATTGCTGCAATATAATATGGTACAATTATGCTCTCATTTTTTAGCTATGGGCTATTTCAAAATTAGCACTATTTTTACTCGTTTTGCTAAGAATAATAACATAAAATTTTGTTTGTCACTGTACCTCACTCTGTTATCATTATTAAAATTGTTGGTGTGTGAAAATATCTTGTATATTCCTTTTTTCAGTGGCTGCCCTTTGGACTGTGTCTAAATTTCATGATAAGCAGAACAACAAACTTGCACTCATGTGCGTTGCTCTGGATAAGAACGGCTGCCAAATAAATTTTGGGTCCAAAATCTCATGTTAAGAGTGCTTTTATCTTAAAGCTGGAAATATGAGGTTTTGTTCCACAAGCAATGATTCACAGTACTAAATGTTATTTTTCCCCACCTTGTGTTCTCTAAAAGCCCTTGGTTTACAGGAGGACACGCCCAATGGACAGCTTTACAAAAAGAGTGCCTGATTGTATGTAGAAACTGTATGATGAGTGTTCAGAATAAAAGCGATTAAGAGCATTTTGAGCTTTGACATTTCTTTCAACAGCGTTGCCTTAAACGAGCACCACATTTAACGTTTTTTGGTACCTTTTTATGGACCATCCAGGGTGGCCTATCTAATATTATAGAAGTCAGTGTAAACATGTATGACACCCAAATTCAGAGATACCCTTTTTTATTAAAAAAAAAAAAAAGATAGAGTACAGTAACTAATTAAGTCTAACGCAGACCAGGCCAGCGGTGGCAGTAATACACTGAAAATTTGTGTATAAGAAGAAACTGCTGCAGCATGTAGCATGACTGCTCTGTGTCTTGTCCTTGTATTTTAGTGTTTTAACGCCCCCCTCCCGAATTTTTATCTCAATTTATTTAGTATTAGTAAGCTGTGCCCTCTCTAAACATGTGGGTAGAGAGAGTTATTTCAACATTTCTTTTGTGTACAAGTCTTTGCACACTGCTATGTGGACAAGATATTGGGATGTCTGACCATTACATCAACAGGGACATTGCATTCAAACCCATAGACTTTATTGTCAACATGGAGTTAGTCCCCTTAATAATAGCTTCCACTCTTCGAAGAATTTCCACAACATTTTGGAGTTTCTGTGGGAATTTGTGTCCATTCATTCTGTAGCATTTATTAGGTCAGACACTGATGTTGGACTAGAAGGTCTGGATCACAATCTCTGTTCCAGTTCATCCCAAAGGTCCTGGATGGGGATGAGGTCAGGACTCTGTGTGGCCAGTCAAGTTCTTCCACACTGAACTCCAGCCATGTCTTTATGGAGCTTGCTTTGTGCACTGGGACACAGTCATGCTGGAATAGAAAAGGTTCTTCCCCAAACTGGGTCCACAGAGTTGAAGCATGGTGTTGTTCAGAATGTCTTGGTCTGCTGGAGCATTAAGATTCTCTTTCACTGGAAGTAAGGGGCCCAAACCCTGAAAAACAGGTGTGTCCCAATACTTTTGTTCATATAGTGTTTCATTGTGTCTTTGTTCTTAAGGGGGCTTTGGGGGAGGGGGTGTCTGTGATTAATTACACACGCAGTGTTTGTTCAACTCACTACAGGCATGAATCTCATACATCATAAAACTTTCAGCACATCAGAGGCTGGGCTTTTCAGGACGTGGCTGCTTTGGGCTGAATGAGAGTTGGGCCAAATCTAAACAGTAAAATATTTGAACACGGTGAAGATAGAGAGTGATAGAGAATGAGGGATGAGTATTAGGGACGGTTAGAGATGAGTGAAGTGCTGTGGAGTCTGAAAAGCAGTGGATTTGAGGTCCGTGTGGGGTGTGAGGGAGATGTTTACCCCACCAGCTTCACATTTTCCAAAACAAAACGGCCCAGAAATGGCAAACATGTGTTTGGATCTGAGCGGCTTCACATATTGACTCCAGGACTCGAGTCGAGTGGCCGCCGGCGATTAGCACCAGTCAGACAGATCACACCCGGCCGCCAGAGTCACACCAGAGTCACCTCAACCACCAGCTCCAGCCTTCCTCAGACCTTCTTCTCTCTCCTTCTTCTACCCTCCTTCTCTCCTTCTTCTCCTTCTTCTACTCTCCTTCTTCTCCTCTCCTTCTGTCCTTCTCCTCTCCTTCTCTCCTTCTTCTACTCTCCTTCTCTCCTCCTCTCCTTCTTCTCCTCTCCTTCTGTCCTTCTCTCCTTCTCCTTTCCTTCTCTCCATCTCCTCTCCTTCTATCCTTCTTCTACTCTTCTTCTTTCCTTCTTCTCTTTTCCTTCTCTCCTTCTGCCCTTCTTCTCCTCTCCTTCTTCTGTCCTCCATCTGTCCTTCTTCACCTCTCTTTCTTTATTTCTTTCTTTCTTTCTTTCTTCTCTCTTCATATTCTCTTATTCTCCTTTATCATCTTCTTCTTCGCTTCTTCTTCTTCTTCTTCTTCTTCTTCTTCTTCTCACCCTTCCTCCTTGTTATCTTCTTCCCCCCGCCGTCTTTTATCCTTCTTTTCCTCTGTTCTTCTTCTGATTTTTCACTCATTTTTCTTGGATAACACCTCTCATCTTCCTGAGCTTCTTTTCTTCATCTTGTTCTTTTTTGTCTTCTTCGTTTTCTTGTTCTGTCCTTTTTCATGTTCTTCATCTTTCCTCCTCCATCTTCTTCTTCTTCTTCTTCTTCTTCTTCTTCTTCTTTTTCTTCTTCATCATCTTCAACAACAATATTAATATACTTTCTTTATTTAGCTCCTGTCATCCATTTAAAGCAGCTCAGAAATGCTTCACAGGGACACAAAAAACAGATCAAAATACACACATAACAACCATAAAAACTAGAACTTAAAACGAAAAGATCGGGATGTTTTAAAGATCAACAGATGAAAGAAGAGACGTTAAAAATCCACCCATAAAAATGAGAAGTTAACACAGTTAAAACCGAGTCCCTGATCCTGGAACAGCCCTGTGAGGGCAGGAGAGAGAAAAGAGCGGCAGCAGCTGAGAGGAACAAACTGGATGTAATCTACAGAAGTATGTGGCTTCAGTGTGTTTGTGTGTGTGAGTGATTGTTTGTGTGAAAATGCAAGCCAGTGTGTGAGTGAATGTGAGTGTGTTAGTGTGAGTGAGTGTGTGTGTATATGTTTGTGAGTGAGTGAGTGTGTGTGTGAAAGTGTGCATGTGTATATGTGAGTGTGTGTGTGTATGTGTTTGTGAGTGAGTGTGTGTGTGTGAGAGAGTGTGTTAGTGTGAGTGAGTGTATGTGTATGTGTTTGTGAGTGTGTGTGTATGTGTAAGTGTATATGTGTGAGTGTGTGTGTGTGTGTGAGAGAGAGAGAGAGAGAGAGAGAGAGAGAGTGTGTAGAGGGGGTGTAGGCCTAAGAGGGGTGTGGTTTAGCCCAGAAGGGGCAGAAAGGGGGAGGAGGAGTAGGAGGAGGTTGGGGGGGGGGGGTGCAGTAGAGCCACATGGCCACAGTCTGAGCTGCTTTAACAGGAGGAGGAGCGCGGGGAGAGTGGAGAGCGCTGAGAGGAGCAGGGGAGCAGCTGGAGCCGCAACGTCCACACACTCGCAGGCTTTATTCCGGGGCTTTCCGTCCACACCAGGTCTGTAAAATCCTCTCTTTCACTCTTTTTCCACCCCAGACCCCCAGCACGTGCACTTTAGTGTGTGTCAGGGCTCTAAAGGCGTGGATGCCCACTCTGCTCTTTGTTCTCCACACACACTTCAGCTCCATTCACACCAGATTTCTGCCTTTCATATTCATTAACATCATTCCTGTTGCTTCTGGAGTCCTACAGACGTGAATGGAATGCATTGAGAGAGGCGGAGGAATGGGAAAGTGGTGTCTTCTAATGGAGGAAAGTAATGCAGTGTAATGCAAAAGTAGTGCTGTGTAATGAAAAAAAACCCACACATGTATGTATCAATGAAAAAAAGCTTTATTAATGGTTCCCGAGGCTGACACTGGAATTCTTTTCCAGATTAAACTCAGCTCTGCACCAGTTTTCAATTTCCCCATCTGTCGTGTGGGGCCATGAGGCTGCAGGGGGGCCAGAGAGGGAACAAAGGAGGAAGGGGGAGTGGGGGGGGGTTACAGTCAGTGGAGCATTTGGCTTTTTCCAGTGCATTTCTTACCACCCTTGAATTGCCCTTTTCTGTGGTCAGCATGGTCTGATTCTGCCGTCTTAGGCGGGTCGCACACGGCACGTGTCTCTGTTCCAGCGAAACCTGCTCATATTTCGGAATATTGCAGAAAAAGCAGGCATGCTTTATAATGCTGATGTATTGAATAAGATACATTTACAATTCTAATGTCACGATTCAAGATTCTTTATTTGTTACATACACACACAAGTACAACCTGCAGTGAAATGCACCCCAGATCACAGCTAAGGCTGTGCAAAATTACAAAATACATCAAATATGACTCCATTTAGATATTACACAGGTATTAAATACTGTATGGTTACACGGAGGACTATATAGACAACTCATAAGGAAGCATTTAAAACAGGTTCTGGCACTTCATTTCTTTTCTTCATTAACACTCCCACATCCTCTTAAGGCTTTTAAACCACAGCCAGGTTCTCCGTGTGCTGGCTGGTATTTCTGGAGTCAGCAGTATTCGAGGCAAGAGGCCCATATCATAGCCACCATTGCTCTATGAAGACATTTCCACCGCATTACGGCTTGATTTTTGGGATTAAAATCCTAAATTGTATTATTTTAATGGCCCACGCCTAATAAAGACTGCAGATGTGTGTGTTAGTTACCCCATTGCAGCACTATGGACAGCTCCCAGTGTAACTACCCCACCCCACACCTCCCCCTTATAATTACCCCAGCTTCTATAGTACTTATCCCCCCAACCCTCCCCCTGCACACACCCAGCTGCAACCCATGTGATTAGGAGAACCTCCACTTCTGTACTGAAACTGCAGCTTCCAGCATCACGCAGCTCCAAAAAGAACTTCAGGGATCATTCAAATATGATTATTATTGATTAGGAATTACAGCACCTCTTTCAGTAGCATCCTATTTGAATTTTGGATCATATTTATTTGTATTTATTGTAGTTCTATGACCGAATCGGGAGATTTTGTTGCATGTAACGATTCATGCGGTTCCTCCGAAAGTACATTTTCAGGAGTTTTTTCCTAATAAACAGGAACTTGCAGCGTGTCGAAATCTTCTTCTTCTTTTCTGAGCTGTTAAAAAGAGAGAAAAAAATGTTTGTACGTGCCACTGTATGGAAATGAGCATTTATGGCTCTATTTGTAATTAGGTTAACATTTTGACCTTTTAATTGCCGCTCTGTTGACTGCACCCTATTCTTTTTCGTCCTTGTGTCCGAGGCCCGGGTGGTTTGAGCGCAGAGTCTGATGTTTACTGTTGTGTTTTATCTAATCAGACTTTTTTCACCACCCTTATCTCCTCCAGACCGAGCCATGAGCAAACCTCAGACAGTCCAACCCTGAGCTGTCATTGTCATTAGCAGCCGTTTCCACTTAAGTTATTTGTTAAGGCCTTAAAGGACTCATTAAACCATCTTCATCTACTGAGAGAAAGTTTATTAGGGATGCACCAAAATTATTATTTTTGTCCCAATCCGAAAAGCATAAATGAGGAAACGATTGACAAATCAAAACCGCAAGAAATTATTCTGCCAGATTTTTTGTAATATTGCCATTATGGCTGGGACTGTGTGTACTTGTAATTGCATAAATTAAAATTCATGGTTCAAAGAATAAACATGTTACTGTTACAACTATGAAAATATTTAGCATTCAAACCATGCACAATATAATGAAATACAATTTAATGTCTTCTCTCATAACACAAGTGAACGAAGTGCATAAGCACAGTGCATTCAGAACAAGTGCTTTAAACCAGCAGAGAAACAAACAACATTCTCTGTAGGCCTTTAACAAAATAGTGTATTAAACAGAGACTGGCAGCCCATATATTAACTGTAATCACTGGAAATCTTTCTTGCCTTTTGAGAAACACAGACGGAGTGGGTGTGCTCAAAGGGTCTCGCCTCTTCTGGGCTCCATCGGGATGTTTTGATTTTATATGATAAATGAATCCCGACATTAAGAAAGTCTTTGTGGATGCACCCCACCTAGAAATTTCAGCATTGCTTGCGTTCTGCGGGTGGCGGTTGTTGATTGCTATTAATGCACAATTATCCACAATTGTAGTTTTAATAATATATTAATTTAAGCTTTGTCGACCCATTTGGCCAAAAGTAGGAACTTCGGAAGACATGATGCGTATTAAACTGTGAAAGACTTTTGAATGATAAACATAATCTCTCGACGATATTTACCTATTGAGTAAACATTTTCTTATGTTCAAACATTGAGTAATTTATTATGAGTGTTTATACATGACTGTACATTTGACAATATATTCCTTTAAGTGATGCTGACTTTGTTGCCCCCTCTGGCCACTCTGGGAACTTTGGAAGACTCAATGAATTGTAAAAGTGTAAAAGACCTTTTAAAACCTAAGAAAAAACATAATAGATCATAGAAATGTTGCTTTTTATCATCCATATATTTCTGGTCACCCAGCAGAGACAGAGAGATGGAAATTTGGCCTGTATGATCAAATCATTTTTATGCCCCCTTCAGACTTACTTTCCCAGGACACGGAGGTCATTATTATTGTTGTTATTCCTTTTTTTAATGCAGATTTTTCTGCTCTTCTCGTGAGAGAGTCTACTCTTAAACCGAAATGGTTCCGAGTGAAAAATGGGTGCTCTCACTTGGCAGTCGACATACTCTGCATTCCACAGTCACACACAGAGACAGGAGCCCAGTTCCAGTTTACGAGAACCGCGCAAGGGCCTGCCAGCAGCGGTTCGGCCATTTGTCTTCGTCCTCGGAGCTCAAAGCGCACTCGGCCTCTACCCTTGGCGCAAATGGGCTCCAGCGACATGGACTGAGTGCCCTTTAAAAGAGGAGAGAAATGTTGGCAGGCACTCACTTTTCTGATTTCTATCTCCATTATGGTGAATTAAAGAGTCTAGCCAAAAATCAAATTTGCACCCCACACCTCAGACCCCCAGTGCAGTCAGTCGTGTAAGATGTTTGGTTTCTGAAGTTTATCGAGGTAACAGGAGCTTGTCATAGGCCTGGGCAGTGAGACTGGTGATAAATTACATACAATTATTTCCCACTGCACGTTTCTGTTCAAATGATCAATACCATCAGTGTGTAAAGAACACTAACTGCATGTTTCACTACAGGAAAAGCCTGTTTAACCGGGTTTAGTGCAGCACAGTGTGTAAAAAGCTGAAAAAAGTTGTTTCCTTTGTGTGGTTTCAGACTCAAACTCTACTACACAGACTAAAACATAGACTAAAGTGTGCAGCTATCCTGACACCTGAACTGAGTCCATGTTTAGAGATACAGTGTACAGTGTACAGTGTCAGAAACCACATAGTTTTTAGCAATTTGATGTGGTTGGATGAGTTTTTGTATCCTAGCAGCTCTGGAGCTAAAATAACATGTCAGACCTGAACAATTAATTTAGGTCATTTTTTTGTTGCTTGAACAAGATTTTTTTTTGTCATTTTTTTCAGAACAGAAAATATGGGAGGTAAGCTGAGCAAGAAGAAGAAGGGATACGATGTCAGTGACCCCAAGGATAAAAAGGAGGAGGATACGGTGGTAGCAACGTCAGCCACGGAGCAGAAGGACGAACCAGAGGCCGCTCAAAGTTCAGAAAAAGTGGTGGAGGACCAAGCAGCAGCCCCAGCTGAAACATCTACTGCACCTCCAGATGCACAGGCAGAGGTTAAGGAACAGCCTACAGCTTCCCAGGAACTTGCAGCTGCACCAGAGAAACCATCAGCTGCCACAGTGGAGGATGTAGCAGCATTAAAGGAACCAACGGTATCTGCTCCAGTGGAGCCTCCAGCTGCTCCAGTAGAAGTGAAATCTACCCCAGAGGAACAGACACCAAAGGAACCAGTGCCTCCACCCGAGGAAACATCACCGGTGGAAGCTGTTGCAGCTACCACAGTAGAAGCTGTATCTGCCCCAGTAGTGGATGTACCTGCCCCAGAGGAACCAGCAGCTGCCCCAGAGGAACCAGCAGCTGCCCCAGAGGAACCAGCAGCTGCCCCAGAGGAGCCTGCACCTACTCCAAAGGAGCCTGCACCTACTCCAAAGGAGCCTGCACCTACTCCAAAGGAGCCTGCAATTACTCCAAAGGAGCCTGCAATTACTCCAGAGGAGCCAGCACCTGCCCCAGAGGAGCCAGCACCTGCCCCAGAGGAGCCTGCAGCTGCCCCAGAGGAGCCTGCACCTGCCACAGAGGAGCCTCCACCTGCCCCAGAGGTGTCTGCACCTGCCCCAGAGGTGCCTGTACCTGCCCCAGAGGAGCTTGCACCTACCCCAGAGGTTCCTGCATCTGCCCTTGTGGAACCTGAACCTTCCTTGCCCGTGTCTGAAGCCCCAACAGTAGAGGATACTCCTGCACCTTCCGTTCCAAAAGAGATTCCAGTTGCCCCTGTGGAGGCTACTATTACACAATCTGTATCTGCCCCAGAGAAACCACTGGAGTCTGAAGTTCTACCACTAGAAACAGCTGCTGTAGAACCAGAACCTGTCCCAGTGGAGCCTGTAGCAGAGGAACCTGTTGCTGCCCTAGAGGAGCCTGTAACAGTCCCAGAGAAGCCTGTAGAGCCACCACAAGAGCCACCTGTAGAACCAGCAGCTGCAGCAGAAGAGCCAGAACCCAAGCCTGTTGCTACAGAGGAACCTGTAGCTGCACACAAGGAAACCGCTACAGCATTCGAAGAACCTGTACTTGTTCCAGAAGAGCCTGTAGCGGCACCAGAAGAACCCGTAGCCACACCAGAGGAACTTGCAGCAGTACAGGTAGTAGAGGAAGCAGTTCAAGAGGTTTTAAGCACCATGGAAGAGCAGCAGGTATCTGCCGAAATTGCACCAACAACAGAGGTACCAGAACCAAAGCTTCCAGAACCATCTCAAGAACCAGAACCCAAGCCTGTTGCTGTGACTCCAGAACCTCTGCCCGAACCTGCTGCTGCTCCTGAGCCCACGGAAACCAAAGCAGAACCAGAGCCTGTAGCTCAACCAGAGAGTGAAGAGCCCATTCCTGTGATTGTGATCTCTGAGTCAACTTCAGCCAATGAGATTTCGGCTGAGGAACCCGGCACTGCCCCCAGTGGCACGGAAGAGAAGCTGGACAACGGAGAGTGCAACAACGCCGGATTGGAGGAGGAACCTTCCAGAGATGAGCCTAAAGTAAACGGGGAGTGCAAGGAGAAGGCCAACGGAGACGTCCAGGAACACGTGAATGGAGAGGTGGCAGAAAAAGCTGCTCAAGAACACAATGACTGTGAACTGAAAAAGGAGTTAAACCTCGCTGCCGACCCTGCTGGAGATACGGTGGTCAGCCAGGCCATTGATACTGTGTGATCCCTCTTACAATGTGAATTCCTTACTAATGCGGAGTCCCAACAAAAAAACAAAGGCATTCCCAAAATAAAGGTCGAGAAACGCCTGTCGCGGAATTCTCAGGCAAAAATGGAATTTCTGGTTAACCCTGAAAAAAGAAACGTAACCACTCAAGAGAAGAGAGAGAATTACAGAGAATTAAAACAAAAGAGTGAAGAGAGTAAACGAGAGGGCGGACAGTGTTTGAAGCCTGCTGTGTTTGGCCAGTCCTGTCTGGTCAAACTATGAACCGTACAAGAAAGAACAATAGTTATGCATCAAGAGAAAACTGGACCAGACCACAGAACAGAACTCTGGACATTTAAGAAAAACGATTATCGGAATGAATAGTCTTGTGTTTGCGTGTGATTCCGATGGGTTATCGGATTAGCGTTTAATAGTTACATAATCTGATTTAGATCTCACATATCCTTTCCGTATCCACTTAATGAACGACCCGGGACAAGGCCGCGAGGACGTCATCCTTTTTATCGTAAAAAAAAAAAAACGAAATGAGACTCTTACACCTTTAAAACCTCGGTGCTTTCATTTCCACACTTTTCCTTCTGATCCAGAACGAGTGCCTGAGACTTACAGTCCTGTTAACTTGTGTAATATTTAAAAAAGTATTTCAAATAAAAGTATGACGGAAAGCAAGTGGCTGATGTGATGCAGGTGCTGTGTTTTGGTTTGCAAATGTCCTGATTTTTTCCTTTCAGGTGTTTCAAGGTAGATAAGGTCCGACGGGTGGATGACCTCTTTAGCCGCTGACACGGGTGCCATTGACCCTGTAAATTTGTTCAGTGGTGCCGGGTGGAGATTGGATCTATTTTCAGTAATGCAGAAAAACAGAAGCCTGATCAGGGGTTAAGGGACAGTTTGGTGAAAGACAGGGGGGTCCTAACACTGACTGGACAATCTCCAAAAACCTTAGCAGAATGCTGTAAATTAAGAAGAATTTCATTCGTTCCTTTCTCTTTGTCGTTACTGTTTGACAGTTGCAGAGTTTGTGTGTTTGTTGCATTGAAATCCTATTCTAATATTCGATAGTCACACCCAACCAAAGACGAAGAATTCCCTGGGAAAACAAGTGCAGAGATTAGACGCTACAAACATGAGAAACTTGCAAAGACAAAAACTCTTAACAGCCATACGACAGGGGGAGGGGGCTCAGGTAGGTCCAGTCAGCAGATTACGCTACATAAAATCTTCTGAAGACTATTTAACATGGGAATAGCTGTAAAATTAACTAAATGTATCTGGACCCACTCAAACCACATACAGCTCTTCCTTAAGGTGATCAGACTAGTGGACGTGGTGTAAGACGCAGTATGACTTACTGTGAGCTGTAAAAATGAACTGAACTTCTTCATTAAGGTGGATCAGACCAGTGGACGTGGTTTAAGACGCAGTATGACTTACTATAAGCTGTAAAAATGGACTGAACTTCTTCATTTTTACAGCTCACAGTAAGTCATACTGTGTCCTAAACCACGCCCACTAGTCTGATCACCTTAATAAAGAGCTGGATGTGGTTCGAGTGTCCAGAGAAGTTTTGGGATTTTTCAGTAGATGATTTGGGTGAGTATTGATTAGCAATTTTAGCCTCGTAGCTCAAATTTTACAGTAAGAAATATAAACTTGGACCCAAACATGTCACAAATGAACGACTGATCTGGGGTCAGTGGATGGGTGTACATTTGATTTATCACTGAACTGTTGCTTTAATACTCCTGGTTTTTCTATCAGACTCTTCGTAACCCCCCACCATCACTAAACCCACCACCTCACACACTGTCCGGATTTCACAGCTCGAGTGTGTGAGGAGGAGGGTTGGGGGTGGGGTGGGGGATGGGTGGGCTTTCTGTTCAGGAGGAAGGGGCTGTCAGGAGAAAGGGAGGGGGAGCAGCTGTGTGAAGAGAGGGGGGAGAGAAAGAGCGAAAGAAAGGGAGAGTGGGGGGAGGGAGAGGGAAAAAGAGGAGGAGAGAGTAAGAGAGAGGGGGAGAGAGAGAGGGGGGCAGATGGAGAGATAAATAGAGAAACAGGGAGGCAAGGAAAGGGAGAGTGGAAGAGAGAGAACGTGAGGGCCCTGTAGGCTGAAAACCGAATGTTAAAGACGCATTTAGTTTGGAAATTAATCCTTTATCTGTGTTTAGGAGATGCAAAACTGTATCAACAGTTTATAATAAATCAAATATAATATTACGTTTAATAAACTATTGACTTTAGACACTGAGAGTCCAGTTTAGAGCCCCCTACCTTGTGTCTGTCAGTGGCCACTTTATAAGAAACACCAGAAAATGAGAACTCAGACATTGTTCTCCTCTTCACCCTCACCCTCAGAGCATCTTCTGACTCTGCCCTTAGAAATGTGATCAATAATGTGTGCATTAATAATCATAAACTCTGTTTCAGAACTGCGACCACAGTTTCCAGACGTCTGCAGTGAGAACTGATGATGTTCCTGCAGCGCTGAGGTTCAGTTTTAACCTGTTTCTCAAACCGTCTTCTGCTCCCTGAGGGTCCCTTTGATGGACCTCTATTAATGTTCAGTGGGGCTGAAGTCGGGAGTCATTCTTCAGAAACCAGTCTTGGATTCTTTGGGCTGTGTGTTTGGGCTCACTGTCTAGTTGGAATGCCAATCTTCACCTCTTTCTCAGCCAATGAGATTCAGTTCTTCTCTGGTGTCTCCTGGTACGTTGCTCCATTTGTATGTCCTTCAATGGCAGTGATGCTCCTGTACCATTTGCTGAGGAGCTCCCACCTTCATACTTCTTCTGATCAGACCTACTTTTTCCAAGCATGACAAGCTCGGTTGGGATGTTTAAGATTTTCAGAGTTTCTGTTGGTTTTTCTACTTCCATTTTTCAACATTTTTTTGCATCACTGATATGTAGAACTTGATTTTTTTGTAACTTACATTTTTGCAATATGTGCAAAAGTCTTGAGCCACCCCTCATTTCTTCACCTATTGCTTTGAATCACCTTGTTGAGGCTAAAATACTGTTTTATTCCTGTTTTATCTTTGGCATGCTGATGTAGTGGGACAGAAGTTCTGCTTAACGTAGGTTCATTATCCCTTCCGGTAATTTCTGGTCAGTGATGCTTATAGGTTGGCTTACTCACGGGGCCGCCTTTAAAAAGAGGCATGAGTGAAGGACACCTACGTCACCGGGGTCCTACCTGAGCAG
>JBBPDB010000083.1:10315615-10333673 GCA_037974465.1 Brachypetersius altus
TGTTTTATACTTTTCCTCATTAAATAAGATGTGATTCAGCTGATCACTAATCAGTCCCTCATAAAGCAGAATGAGGAGTTTGTGGAGGAATTTAACAGACACTGGACTGGAATGGGTTCACACTGATTTAAACATAAATTGCAGTGACTCTTATTTTTTACAGAGCTGTATTTTCACAGAAGTGAAGGAATATCTATCTGGTTCCAGAATATAGGACCAATCACTTTAAATCAGCTAATCAGCTGCTTATGCGGCTATTTTCAATTGTATTGGCTGTCGCTGTTGACCAGGCTCAGTAATACAATAAAATTAACTGGCACATAATATCATTTATGTAGGCCAACACTCATTATTTCAGACTGCAATAGTTTCACTAGCCTAGCCCAGTGTTTTCCGACTGAGTGCATGTTAATGCAGTTTGAGCGTCTGAGGAATGATTATTAGAACTGTGTTGTGTGGTTTAAAAGACTGTATGACTTTATCTAACAATCTGTCTGTCTTTTCCCTTCAGTTTGACAAGTATTCCACAAAAGTCGACCCCTTCTACAGACACAGCGTGAGAGACTGTTTTATACTTGGTTGTAGTAGAGTGTTCTAGATATCAATAATAACGTGAACTGTTTAGTTCAACAGGGGAGCCTCATAAAATGTTGGATTGTAAAAGTGGAGGATTGTAAAATTTGTCAGTTTTTATTTAAAAGCTGTTTCATGAAAAGCTGTTTTCACTTATTCTGTTTACAGCATAAACATGTGTGTATAGCCTTCAAATGACACCTTGCCAAACATAAAAATCACATCAGACTAAATCTTAGATAAATCTACGTATGTTCACAAGTCTTTTTTCTTTTCTCAGCTCTTTCACTCCTATCCTCCAGCTGTGTCTGGGATTCCCCCTGTCATCCCACCCACAGGCCCCTTCGGATCCCTGCAGGGAGCTTTTCAGCCCAAGGTACGAAATGTAAAATCAATAAAATCTATAAAATCTCTCTCTCTCTCTATATATATATATATATATACATGTCGACTTTGACTTTGCTAGTCGAATTGAAGAAAATCTGGAGTCATTAATGCACTAATATATATAATGTAAAGGTAAATAAATAATCAGAATCAGAAAACTTTATTCCTTAAAAAAAGTTAGATTAGCGGTTAGCATTAGCAGCGTGCAAACTCGTACACAAAAGAAAGGTTGAAATAACTCTTCTCTACCCACATGTTTAGACAGAGCACAGCTTACAAATACTAAATAAACTGAGATAACTGTTGAAAATGGGGGGGGGGGGGCGTTAAAACACAAAAATTCGAGGACAAGACACGGAGCAGTCATGCTACATGGTGCAGCAGCTTCTTCTTCTTTTTATAGCGGTTGACAACTTTTCAGTGTATTACTTCCACCGCTGGTCTGGTGGAGGTAATACAGTTCGGTTTTTAGAACTTGTGTTAACACACGATAAAATAATATACATATTAGAATGTGTAAAAATGACTTTTTAAATTTTAATTAATAGAATAATGACTCTCATTTCTGTACTCGTTCATGTGTGTGTGTGTGTGTGTGTGTGTGTTTGACAGAGCACAAACCCTCTAGATGTGGCCACCAGACCAGGAGCTGTCCCCCACACACTTCTGCAGAAAGACCCTCGAGTATGAACTCTGTTCGGTCATACTCACACATACAGACTGTACAAAAATACTAAGACTCGAATGTGCTCTAATATGTACAAGAACTGGCAACACAGCACTTAACAGGACAGAGACAGAGATCAATTTAAATTTGAATCAGTTAAAACAATTTACAAGGTATTTCTATTTTTGTATATCCTCATGTATTTCTTTCTCTCTCTCCCTCTTTCTTTCTCTTGTTCTCACACACACACACACGCACATTCTTTCTCTCTCAAGCTGGCAGATCCATTCCGACCCGTACTCAGGGTAAGTGTGCTTTTTGAATTATGTACTTTTTGCCTGTGTGAGCACCTTGAGCCCTTGTGATCATTCTAACACGGGTGTTAAAGGACTTACACACAGCAGCATAATGACCTTAGTTAAAACCAGCCACAGTGTATTTCTTAGTGCCGATTAAGAAACCTGTTTGATCCGGTACGACCCTCATGTCACTCAGCGCTCCTGCCTCCTCCATCTGTGCTACACCAGAATATGGCTCTCCATCCTACCGCTCTCCTTCTCCCACCTTCCTACCTGCTAGAGCCTCCACCTCTCTCTTCTTACGGATGAATTACACAGATTCCAACCTGCCAATGTGCCAGGTTTAGATGGCAAAAACCCACAGGTTCTCAAGTTGTGCACCTCCTAGCTATGTTTAGTACTAATGGTCAAGGTATCAGCTGTGGAAAACATAATGTTGGGTTCCTGTACTGAAGAAGGTGTGAGCCAGTACCCCATCGTACTACAGGCCAGGTGCACAACATGAGAGAGAATGGTCCTGGACACCCTCAGCCCCCTGGTTAGACCAGCACAAGATCCCCTTCATCTACCTGTTGCACTGTGCCTACAGCCACCTAAACAACATGTAGACCACCATGCAGGGATATAGAATGGCTGTGGATAGTTTTGTGGACTGGCCACATACTTCCTACTCCGGTCTTTTCCAGTCTGCATTACCATGTAGTGGATGTTCTACGAGGCAGCACTGTTTTCTATGCTGTGGTGTGCCTGGGTGGCAGAAACCAAGAAACTAAACTAACCGATCAGGAGAGCAGCTCAGTGGTTTGAGGAACTGAACAATTTGGAAACTGTGGCTGAAAGGAGAACATTGACTTCAGTCCATCATAGACAATGCTGATATATCCACAGTGTGGTAACATAACTGAGAAGTACTTTCAGCCACAGACTCACCAGCATAAAGTGCTCCATTGACCACCACAGGAAACCCTTCCTTCCCACCACCATCAAACTCTATAACTCCTCTCACATTGTTGTGCAATTTCTTATCAGGTTTAAATTGTGTGTAACACTATGTGCATTATTATTGTACTACCATGTGCAGTATCATGCAGTGTTATTATCAGGCACTAAAACATTATTATGTGCAATAGTCTTACCATGAGAAGATCACTACTTATGTCGATGTTACTTAAACACTACTCATCTCTACTACATGCAGTAATGTACTCCTACCTACCATTTGTGTAACTAGCAATTCACTTAACCATAGTGTTATTACACCAGCATTTGTGTAAATATCATAGTGTATTTCATATTGTTTTTTTCTGCCAAAAATTTTTTTTATTTATTTATCTAGATTTTATATTTAAATATTTTATTATTCTTATCTCTGTAACATAAGCAACTTAAGAAGCACAATAGTACAGTTGCATCACAATAACTAGAATGGATCGTCACAACGTTCCTGTGAAAGTTTGGAGGGAAACTGGGCGTGTAGTTTCCTATTTAGTCCATTTGCTCATGGAGATTCTTCTTGTCCACTGATGTCAGGAGTTACAGCTTACCACTGTTTTTAAAATGAAGGACTCACTCCATGTACACAAAGAGTGCAGAAATGCCTGTTGCTAGCTTGACTTTGTTTGTGGCTTGTTGCGATGTTGACCAGACATCCAAGATAAACTCAAAGTGAAGTTGCTGAAACTTAAGCACATGAATGCCTTGACTAAAGGTCTGCCTTGACTGGTAGACACCACAGAAGTTGTGTTTGTAACCTGCTTTTTACAACCTTTAAAGGCCCCCACCCCTCCAAAGGCCAGACTCCACCCCCTACAAGCCAGACTCTGACCCATTTTTGAAGGAATGTTCCATTGTGCATTTCCGGTAGCATTGCCACCGGTTGGACGCCCTGGGTGCCTACAGTATCTGAAGTCACTTTATGTACTTTATGGTGTGAAAGATAATTGTACAGTATGACTGTTTAAACCTGTATATAATATGATTTCTATTCCTTTTTCTCAGAAACCAGGAAAATGGTGTGCCATGCATGTTCATATTGCCTGGCAAATCTATCACCACCAACAAAAAGGAAAGGTGAGTGTCACATCAGTGTACCTATAAGGTAGCACATTTAATACAAATTAGGGCATTAATGACTCCAGATTTTTTCAAGTGGTAATTTTCTCATCACCACACACGCAACCGAGGAACACAGGCGTCCAACACTGGGCAACTTTTATTAAAGTTCTCTGTAACATTAACAGTCAACACCACAATTAAAACATGTGATGTGTATCTGTCTTCTCTGCTGCGTGTCTCTCGTCTTGTTGTGGTCTCGTGTTTAGATTCTACTTGCGCCAACGGTACCGCCCCTTTTATGAAGGGACTATAATAATTGGTTAAGCCAAGAAACGCGTGGCAGTGTCAGCCAATCAGAGATTGCATTGAATACACAAGCGAAGGCAGAGAGAGGAAAAACATGCGACTATTTTTGTAGTTGATTTTTGTATTAAAGTTTTAATGTATAAAATTAATAAAGTTGAAGTAAATGATGAAAGGGCAGAATTGGGACTTTCACACCAATAAATAAGCATAGTTGTGGGCAGTTTTGTTTTATATAGATTGGAAATTGGTCTGACATTTCACAGTACAATAAAGTAAATATGCTTGAACTCAACTTACCTGCAAGACATTTTTATAAATCTTTTTCGATGTTCTTGCAAGGTGTAAAGCTTGTTTTGTAATTGTCCTAATTCGAGGGTGTATGTGTTCAATTTCAGTAATATCAGAGGAGTATGAATAATAATAGAATAATACTTAGTAACAAAGTGCAGTTACCGCACATGTTTTTCTGCTCCTGATGGTTCCCTATAAGGTCACAAGTTTTTTCCATAAATAAGCAGAGCTGGTACATAGTGTTTTTCTTGTGATGCAACTGACTTTGTGTTTTCTTCCTCTTATTAACATGGGGAGCATAAAGATTGCATACAGTGAAAATTAAGTTGTTACTATAAATTATTACTTATGAAGGCTTTTATTACAATTACATTACAATTCAGGGCAGTGTGAGAACCAGAGGAAAGTTTCAGGACAGTGTAGAACCAGAGGAGAGTTTCAGGACAGTGTAGAACCAGAGAAGAGTTTCAGGGCAGTGTGAGAACCAGAGGAGAGTTTCAGGGCAGTGTGAGAACCAGAGGAGAGTTTCAGGGCAGCGTGAGAACCAGAGGAGAGTTACAGGACAGCGTGAGAACCAGAGGAGAGTTTCAGGGCAGCATGAGAACCAGAGGAGAGTTTCGGGACAGTGTGAGAACCAGAGGAGAGTTTCGGGACAGTGTGAGAACCAGAGGAGAGTTTCGGGACAGTGTGAGAACAAGAGGAGAGTTTCAGGACAGTGTGAGAACCAGAGGAGAGTTTCAGGACAGTGAGAGAAGAGATAAGTCTTCTGAAGGTCTTTGAACCTGGAGAAAGATTCAGCTTTTATTACAAGATGAATTGGAAATGAAAGATTAGAATTGAAGTAGAACAAAATGTAAGTCTTTCTCATGTTCTCTGCTCTATCTGACATCTTCCAGCAGCAGATGCATATTGATCCACATAAGCTGGACTTTGGTCTCAAACCAGAATTTTTGAGTCGGCCCCCAGGTCCCAGTATATTCGGTGCAATCCATCACCCCCATGACTTGGCACGACCAGCCACACTTTTCTCAGCAGCAGGCAAGTGTTTCTCAAGACTGAAATCTACATGGCATGCAGCTATATTGGAGTTCATATTATTGAAAGAGAAAATAAATGTGGATTTCATTTTTTAAAAACCTGATTTGACCAGAGATTAAAACAAAAATCTATTTTATTATTGTTTTTGTTTTAGGAATGTTTGGAAAGTGAAAAAATGCTAATGTAGATTTTTTTTTCCATGTCTAAGGTTCCACACATCCCTCAGGTGCACATTTTGGACACCCCCCACATCACCCCAGCAACTTCCTTACTCCTGCACCCCACCTAGGTAAAGAATTCCTCAAAACTAGCGGTGAATGCTCAGTTAATCACTGTTTAATACTGCTTATACATCTCCGGAAAAAAATGAGACCACTGCAAAAATGTTCAATTTCTCAGGTTTGATCTTTTCTAGCTGCAAGTATTGAACTGAACAGCTTTGCCTTCGTTTTTAAGAACTGCTGACAATATTTCTCCTCATTTCCAAATAAAAATATTGTTCTTTAAAGCATCATTTTAAAGGAAACGACAAAACATCAGAATAAGAGAAATGCTGCAGCGTTTACAGAACCTGAATAATTCAAAGAAAACTAATCTCTCGTTCTCTCTTAAGCAAAATGGCAATAATGAGCTTTGAGGAACTTCTAGTAGCGTTTCACCATCCAACTGGTCTCCATGTGAGAGGAGAGAGTCGATTACAGCAGTGTTTTATACTTTTCCTTATTAAATAAGATTCAGCTGATCACTAATCAGTCCCTCGTGAAGCAGAATGAAGTGCTTGTGTAAGAATTTAACAGACGGAAATGGGTTCACACTCCTAGAGGTGCTGATTTAGAAATAAACTCTTTTTCCAGAGCTGTATGTATATTTTTATTTTGGCCTTGTGCTGTTATCCATTGCTTTGAGTTATTTTAGTGATATACAGTGTGTACTTGTAGAGTTCTCTGTTTTAAAAGACCATTTGTTTGAGAGATCTGTTGATCAAATGTTGTATTTTTTGTGACTGAAGTGCATAGATTTTACTGTAGTCTAAAAGTACTGTATATGCACAAACTTGTTTTACAAACTGGATTGCTTCACAGGGCATAATAAATAACCTTTAAACAGACGTGCGATTTGTGCAATATGGCAACATACACTCCATGCAGAAAGTGCTAACCAAAACTCTTATTTCAGTGTGGGAGTTACCAGTAATCTCAGTGGAGATGGATGCCCCACTTACAGTCATCACGGAGAGCCAGCACTGAACTATTCACATCTCTACTTCACCGCCTGAAGACCTGAGATTCCTGAGCATGGAAAGGAATCTCGTCCTTCCTGCGCAGCCACCCTATGAGGAAACCAATGTCTTTGAGGCAGAGAAAGCTCAGCCTTATTTAGAGGCCAAGCTGTACATCGAGAGAATAGAGCAGGAGAGCAAGATATGCCAAGAAGAAAAGGCCACGGACGGAACCTATGAACCACTTGAGGGTCCAGAACCCTCAGAACATGGGGTCTCCCTGATGATGTACCCCATTAGGGTTCCCAGCATGCACCTTCCTTGTGCCACAGTGCAATGGGATATGCAGCACACTTCTACAGAAGGCACATCAACAGATTCGGCTTCTGTGGACAAGCCTAACTGCAGTGATGGAGCCGGCTCGGACTTGACTGTTAATCCGCTGTCCTCGCACACGCCTTGCTCGAGCCAGGAGAGTTTTATTGACTTGATACCAGAGAACGAGGCTGGACAGACACACGGCGACACTGAACTGCAGCAAGAACCACACAACTTCTGCCAGGTATGTAACAGCCAAACAGGAAGGACTGTGTGGTTTGGCTTCGAGAACACAGGCGCTTAATATGAACACATGGGCGTGAACTGAGCAGCGGATTCCTTTTTAAAATTACTTTTATACATATTACCTAAATTATCTTTAACACATTGAAAGTCATGTGGTTTCTATCGTGACTATGCTTATGTTAACGCTTTCTCATGGTGTTACGGTCTGTAAAATGAGGCCTGATTATCATGAGCTGTCATGCAGGAATGACAGGAACTCAAACGCAGTCATATTTGTAACCAGTTTGCACATTTTTTTTCTGCACTTTGAAAATTATTCATAGGTTCCTGATTTGGTGGTAATCTGAGTTTATGAGCTTTATTCCTCTAACAGATAGCTGATGGGGAGGACATAGATGACCACGAATGTGAGACACCATCAAATGAAAAGGGCCAAGGTCCATGTGAAGGTAACACCAGTCTTGGTGGCTGATGAATCCCATTAAACTCTAAAAATAATTTGTTCCCAGTTTCCATTATTTCAGTACTAAAAATGGCTGTAAAACTTGATCATTTGTCTGTCAGCTGTGAACATAGTCTATCAGGCTGATTAAAACAGCAGATTTCACTCTGTGGGCAGACTTCTTAAGTATGGTTTCCTGTTTTATTTATGTCTATGTGGAGGCTTAGATGCACCTACTGTTACACCTACAGTGTTCCACTGAGAGCTGAAGTTCGTGGCTACCATAAGTAATTATATAATGAGGGTTCTGAGTTTCTGACTAAAGGAAAATAGCACGTTAATATTCACATAAATTCCTCTTTCTGTCTTTACAGATACTTCACACACCTCAGAGGACAGTGCAGATAGTGGGTCAGTAAAAGCCGAGCACAGTACAGATAGAGCAGAAGACACTGTCTGCATAGAGGAGTCCCAGGTGGATCTTCAGAGATCAGAAGGGCTGGAAGACGACGAGCATTTTTTGACAGAGCGAGCACTTGGAGATACATATAAAGAGAATGAGGGCTTGGGGCTCTATTCAGGGGATGAAAGAGACAGTGTCAACAGAAATGGTACAAGTCTTGTGGTAATAGCACCTGATGAAGACGATCAGAATTCGAATACAAGTGGCCAACAAGAGCAAGAACAGGAAGATGCTGGAGAAAGTGTGGAGCTGGACCTAATGGAGGAGTCAGATCAGACTCTTTTGCCCACGACTGCAGATCCACCAGAACCAGCAGAGAAGCCTCCCGACTGTCTCTTTGATGCCAGCCACACAGTGGATGCAGTGGACTCTGAAAAAGTGCAAGAGACTGAGATCTCACAAACAGAACAAACAGAGGCAACAGGAAATTCAGAAAACTCGCAGCCGACCGTGCTTGTTGCAACACTGGAAATGATCAGTGATGACAAGGAACTTGAACAACTGGAACAATTACAACATGCAGAAACGTTTCAAAAGATGCAAGAGTCAGCGTGGGTGGACAAGCAAGGGGAACCCACACGTGAAGAGCAATCAGAAAGCTCAGTGGAAACTGAATCTGCTGAACATGGCGATTGCTCAGCAAGGCTGGAGCCCTCAGAAGAATCAGAATGTGTGGATAAGCTGGAAGACTCCGAAGAGTCAAAGGAACAGGAAGTTGATGAGGAGCCCCCAGAAGTGTCTGAGAAATGTCAGTGTTCTGCTACGACAGAACAATCAGAAGTTTCAGAGGAGACACAACCATCTGAAGAGTCTAAGGAACAGGAACGTTCAGTAGACGAGGAGCCCTCAGATGAGTCAGAGAAATTCCAGTGTAAGACAGAAATCCTAGAACAGTCAGAGGGTCCCAAGGAGACACAACCGTCTGAAGAGTCAAAGCAAACAGAATGTGGCAGTGAGAATGAACCCTCGCCACTCTCAAACCGAGAGAATGGTCAACAAACAAACCAACTAGACCAGCTACAGCAGACCGAGACGCAACAGCCCATAGAAAACGAGCAGTTGAATGAAGACAAAGAGCAATCAGAGCATGTCGTAGACCAGACAGAACAGTCATTAGCAGAGCATATGCATGGAGCAAGTGTGCAGAAGTCTGTAATCCCGTTGATTCCCCATGAGAACGGAACAATGGAAGTCGTGGACAGAGAGGAGGCCCGGAGACTCGCTGAGAGACTGTACAAGCTTGAGAACGTTCAGCGTACAGATGTGGTCCGACATCTGGACAAAGAGTGAGTTGTTGTTGAGTATGTCATGCTTTGGGAAATTTATATACAGTAATGCCCCGCTTTTCGCGAGGGTTACGTTCCAAGAGCACCTGTGTATACTGAAAACCACGTTGTTGTGTTTTCGTCTATTTTTACTGTAAAAACCCTAACTATACCCCCAAATCTGCCACCAGAACACTTTAATTTCATTTAAACCTCAGTTTAATGCATTGTCCTTAAAGAAAATGTAAATGTAAACAAATAATTAGAATCTGAAAACTTTTAGCATTAACATTAGCGGTTAGCATTAACGGCGTGCAAAGACTCATACCCAAAGAAACGTTGAAATAACTTTCTCTACCCACATGTTTAGACAGGGCACAGCTTACTAATACTAAATAAACTGAGAACTGTTGAAAATTTGCGGGGGGGGAAAGTTTAATGCACTAAAATACAAGGACAAGACAAGACTACATGCTGCGGCAGCTGCTTCTTCTTCTTCTTTTTGTGGCAGTTGCAACTTTTCAGTGTATTACCGCCACCGCTGGACTGGTGGTAAAACAGTTAGTTTTTCAAACAAATCTGAGTTAGACTGAATCAGCGAGTGCTAATCCGTTTAAAACTGAGGGGTTACTGTACCTGAGGGGTTACTGCACCATCTTTTATATGTTCTATATACTGGGGCAGCTGTTGGCTTGGTGGTTAGTGAGTTGCACCTGCGATCGGAAGGTTGTGGGTTCAAATGCCAGGACTATATAGCCTTAAACACTGCTCCTCGAGTGTCGCAGACTGCTTCACGTGGAGAATGGGTTAAATTGGTTAGAACGTTGTTGTGTGCTGTGCTGTGGTGTGTTCATGCGTGACTGTGAGTTTTCTTTATTATTTTTTATTATTTTTTCCAAATTAGCACTGAGTTCAGTCGTGCTGTTGGAGAGGAATACTTGAAATTCTACGACTTCACGGATCAAACTTTAGACGAAGCTCTTCGGTGAGTTCCTCAGACTTCAAGAACATGGAATATTTTATTGTAAATTTTGTCATGAACTCTTTTAATGCCCAATCCTGCTCCTAGGTCATTCCTGAAGGAGGTGGTTCTGATTGGTGAGACCCAGGAGAGGGAGCGAGTGTTGGACCGCTTTTCCAGCCGCTACCAGCAGTGTAACCCCAACTCTTTCTCTGCACCTGGGCCCGTGCTTACGCTAACATGTGCTTTAATGCTCCTCAACACAGACTTACATGGACAGGTACCTTTATAGCTGCAGTGGATGAATAGATGAGTGACAAACAAATCATAAGAAATGTTAAAGAATCCCTTGAATTTGTTGCTTGACATTGATCTACCTTGTTGTAATTGCTTGGTCTTGTCTTCTTTTTCACCAGAACGTTGGCAAAGCCATGTCCTTCACTGACTTTATGTCTAATATGGATGGGATGAACGAAGGAGAAAATTTCAGCAAAGACTTACTAAAGGTAATAGTAATGATCGAACACTTCTAAAGTACATGTTTCAGCAGTTAAATAGATGCAAGTCATTTAAATGTGGCATTTTTGTAACTTTGAAAGTCATTTATAAAGTCCTTTTTATTCTTTGTATAAAGATTTTTTTTAAAGTAACAGATGCCTGTTCACACTTGTTTTTTGGGGTTTTTTTTTTTTTAAAAACATTTTCAAAATATCTTTCAGACTCTTTACAACTCGATCAAAAATCACCCTCTTGAGTGGGCAGTGTGAGTTCATCATTGCTGTATCATGGAATTCATCCATTATCATAGACTCATGGTGTCGTTTTTGTCCTCTAACGAACTCTTTATTGTTTGTCTGTCCTCTTAGAGAGGAGAAGGAACTGGTGAAATCGATGATCTTGGAGAAGGACTTGGATCAGGATGCTTCTCTGCGCTCCAAGAGTAATCCCTTCCAGGATCTTGCCCATAACAAGAAGGCTACTGTGTTCCAGAAAGGCTTCCTGAAGCGCAAAGCTCATGCTGACATAGACGGAAAGCGCAGTAAGTGAACAAGAACTCTCTGTTTACTTGGAAAGGTTCTTTGTACACTAATTTGTTGATGGGTGTTTCAGTTACCATTTGTTACAGGCGAGCTTTATGTATCTAATTAAGTTCTCATTGTTTACTTGTGGCATGGTTTTTGAAATGAGCTTTTTTTTAAAACTGGCAGCTCCATGGGGGAAGAGAAGTTGGAAGACCTTTTATGCAGTACTGAAAGGAATGGTGCTCTACTTACAGAAGGTAAAGAAAATGGGATGGTAAACCCGTATCTGTACTGTACAGTTTACACTGAACTGCTGTCTGCTGCAGTGCTAGGATGTAAATAGTGATGTTACTCCTGTATAGAATGGACTGGAATTCATGCAGCGCTTTTTCTTTGGTATAAGCAGGTAAATACAGTAATACATTCATTTTATTTACAGTAATAAATGCAGGGCTTTAAGAAGCACAAAAGGAAAAACAGGAGAACATTCTGGGCAGCAGCCAATCAGCAGCAAGGAGAAATAAATAGTGTTCTCAAATTTACTATTTTCAAGCCCTCAGCTTCTTTGTGTTTCTCTCCACAGTACCAAAACATTTATACAACTTTAATATGGAAATGTAGCCGAATACACGTTAATATTTATGTTACAAAATTATTCAATTATATTTTTGTCAAATTTAACACAAATATACAAACATTTATAAATTGCCAGGAAGAAAGCTGTGAGGTCCGGGCCATGAGAAATCGCGACTGCTGATCCGTGTATAAGTGGGGGGTTACTGTATACATTTTTGAAGACTAAGCATCCCCTGATAACCTAGACGAGCATTGGGCTATTTGCCAGGGCAGAGCCTCGGACCCCTGCACACTAGTGGTGGACGTATCAATTCACATATCAATTCCAACAGCGGCATTAATATTTCTGGGAATTAAATATAAGGCTTTGGGGTTGTTTGGTTATTTGCATTTTATTTCTTGTATTTTATTTTTTATTACAAAAGATACATCTTTTGTCTGAAAAAAACTACACTGAAGGGGAAAATGTTTTATTTTTGTATTGTAATTTGGAGTGACAATTTTTTGTACTTTCTTTATTTAAGAAAAATTGTTTTGTTGTTCTCATGATATTAAATTATTTTTCTATTCATAACAATGCCCAGATTCTTTCCTGGGTTTTAAAAAATGAATAATCCAAAGGGAAAAACACAAACACACTTAAAGGTCATCATGCAAATTCTTTCAGATCTAGCAATTCGATACATCTGAAATAATTTAAAAGTATTGATATTGGTATCGCCGATACTCGCCCTGTATTTACCTGGTATCGGATCACACATCACCACTGTGCGCACCAGAATTCGAGTATTAGTGATGTCTCTTGTGCTCCTTTTCAGGATGAATACAGAAAGGACTGGCAGAGCTCTGAGGAGGTGCTCAGTGTTCATCATTCTCTGGCAGAGAGAGCAGAGGACTACACCAAAAGACCTCATGTATTCCGCCTTCAGACTGCAGACTGGAGGGTGTTCCTCTTTGAAGCAGCGTGAGTGTGTTGGCTCATGTAGTATCTCCTCCTATAATGCCTTCCACTGTCTGAAGTGAACATCACCATGTTTACATCGGATATCACATTCCCATGGTTTCTTTAGGTCAACGGAACAGATGAACTCATGGATTGGCCGAATCAATCTGGTGTCCGCTCTGTACTCCTCTCCTCCGTTTCCAGCTGCTGTGGGCTCTCAGAGGAAGTTCTGTAGACCCATCCTACCTGCAACTCAGTCTGCTCTCACTCTGGTATGCAGATTTGATTTCTTTCTGTGTTCACACAATGAACTGAAGTCGTTCATCCATTCCTCTTCTAGAAGTGAAACCTGAGATGAGGAAATTTGGCTGGAGTCACAGTGCTTGATTGTATACCTCAAATAACCTGTTGTTATGTTCCCAAATAGGAGAAGCAGCTACAGTCCCATGCTAGAATGCTGCAGTCCTTTCAGGAAGACCTGAGTGCGCTGCAGCAGGGGGTGCCAGAGGGTCGTAAGGCCAAAGCTAGAGAACTGGAGGAGCACAGACTTAGAGAGGAATACCTGCAGCATGAGGTGTGTATGTGTTTGCCAGCACACAGTTGTATACAGTAAGTTACACTGCGCTCACACGCCATGGAAATATGGGGGTGGGGGGGTGGAGCAGATTTGATTCAATTCATCCTTTAAGCAAGACGAGGAAAGTTTATTTGTGTAGCATTAACTTAACCCATATATAACCTGATGTTTTATGTCCTAGATTTGCTATGGGGTTAATGGAGCAAATGTAGTAAATAAATAGACCTGTCACAATGTTTACGTACAGTGACGTACAAACGTATTCATCCCCGTTGAAAGTCCTCATAATTTTCTGGATTATAAAATATTTTTTCTCAGTCAACTCTTTTGCACCAGTATATTTCCAAAATAGTTTCATTATATATCAACCTTAAACAAACAATAGAATAATTTCAAACGACACAGAGAAAGCACTTATTTGACCTTGGTTACACATAATTAGGTTCTACTTGTGTGTCCTTAACTGCAAAAATGAAGACAAAGGTGCATTCTGCTGATGTGTGAATCGAAACCACTGAAATACACAAGGCAGGAAATGTCTACAAAAATGGCACCATTGGAGCCATCATTAGAAAGGGTCATCACAGCGCCCAGACACTTACAAGAACAGGCCATCTCTCAAAACTAAGCATCAGTACAAGATGTTGACTGGTGGGAGAGGCTTCTAAAAATCCGACCTTCACTCTCAGAAGTCTGCAAAAGCTCCTTGGAAGATGCATAGATTCATTATTTCCACAGGACAGTAGCACAAAATAATCCATTCCTAAACAAGGTCCACATGAAAGAATGAGAAAGACCCCATTAACATGTGGGAAATCATTCCTACCTGGAACCAAAATATATATTTTTTGTCTAGACTTCAAAAAGGTATGTGTGTTATAAAAGTACTGATGCCTATGCCTTAAGAAACGCACTACCTAAGGTAAAATATGGTGGTGGTAGCATCATGCTATGGGGATGCTGTTCATCTACAGGGGCTAAGAATGTTGTCATGGAGTTGAATGGAGAATGGATAGACATAAATCCTGCACAATATTGCAAGAGTACTGCCATAAGCCTATGGCTCCAGAAGAGATGCATCTTTGAACATGGCAATGATCCATAAGGCCAAAACCTTACTCGGAAACAGAAAGGTGAATAGTTTGGAATGGCCGAGTCAAAGCACTGGTCTTAACCCTATTGAGAATCTGTGGCATTATTTGAAAACTGCTGTCCTGAGGTGCCGTCCCACCAACCTAGAGGATTTTTAACAGCTCTGCTGAGGAAAAATGGGGACAAAGCACTCCTGAAAAATGCTTTTCTTGCAGCAGAAGCTTTCTGTACAACGTTTTAATGTGTAGCGGTTGAATATTCATGCAAGCCCAAGCTTTTTCTTTTTTATTTAAATCCCTGCAGTAAAATGTATTGTTATAGCACTGAAAATAGTAAGTGGAAAAATGTGTACTAGTCTAGAAAATTATGATGACTTTCAAATGGGTTGACCGCTTTTGCAAGCCACTATAATTGCCTGATTGCAGTCATTTGAGATCATCACAACAATTTAAACTGATTGTACTTATTGTCCACGGTCATTAGATTTCACAAATACTTATTGTCACAAGGGTTGATGAGTTTTTATCGTTTAAGTTGAATAAACACAAAGCAATAAGCACAGAGACAAATCTCAACTTGCTAATACATTAAGATGCAATGTAATGTTTATTTATTTGTTAGCTATGTGGTCAGTAATATTTTGTTAGCTGATAGTTTGGCCTTCGTTGTTCTCAGGGCTGCCTTATCACCTGATTTGAAAGTAATATTTCAAATTCTCAGCAGCAAATGCACCTCTGGTTGCATCCACGGCTTCTGGTTGGAACATGTGGTGTTTGTTTAGGAGACAGTAACATCATCGCTGTACTTGCTGATAAAAATGTAGTAGTAGCACATGCTTCAGGGTGGTAGAGCTTTCGTGGGTTGAAACTTACATAAAGATTCCCCAGTCAGAATGCTCGGAGTAACAGATGTGGTCTGAGTAGCTGAGGTGGGCGGGGCTAAGGCCTCTATAAAATGTTGATGTTTGCAGTGAGCACATAATACAGTACAGTACATTAATCTTAGCGTTAGCTACAACGTAAAGCAGTATAGCTAACCAGGCACTAGTTAGGTCTTGTGTGCTGGAATACTCGCATATGACGAACAGAGCATTTGCAGGTATTTATATGGCAATTAATCATGATTGTAACAACAAATAATGGAAGCTATCATCTCACTAATTAGCCTTATGCAAACTGAATGCATTAATCTGAATTGCTGAATCGTTATGTAACCTTTAATAGACTCGCTTTTGTGATTTCTGACATAAAATAAATGATTGCGACAAAAAATAATTATGGATGTTGCACAGCTATCTTGAAGCCCGAATTTTCTCCATTCATGTGTTGTCAGAAATGACTTGAGCAAGTCTGTTTTGAGATGAATAACTTGATGTGGTTTAATTTAGACAGTTTTTGCAATTCTAACTGGTGAGTATAATCATCTATTACTAGTTACTCCAGTGAAGACAAAGCTAATAAAAAGTGAACCAGACATTTTTGCTGATTTGACTATATGTAGAGCAAGGGTAAGGTTTCCCCCCCCAACTACCCCTTTTACACAATTTCCTAGTATCTAAATGCTTCCTTAACAATAAATATATGCACATTTCTAGCACATTGTCCTTCCTTTGTGTTTGTATGTGAGCCAATTTCTGCTTCCTTGTTTTTTTTTCCCTCCAGAGATGTCGTTATGAGGCTTACATTCAAATATTAGAGGTCTGGCAAGTGCTTGGAAAGTCCTCTGAAGCAGCGGCTGGAACGGACCTTGCTCTTTTCGACCAAGAGTTGTGGAAAGGTGTGGCTGTACAGGAGGAGTACAGTGAAGAGATAGATGGAGGGATGAAGAGATCTCATTCTAGTCCGTCCCTAGAACTTGAATTGGCTCCCCCGCCTGTGGTGAAAGTAAGGCGCAACATCTCGGAGAGAAGAACTTACCGCAAAATTGTCGTTCCACGACGTAACAAGGAGTTATGAGACAAAATGGCTTGTGCTGGTTATAGTCATCTTTTAAAAAAAGGAGGGGGGGTTCTTTAGTAAAGATAATGGTTATGTACAGAACTGCGACATCAAGAAATATTTAAAAACATGATTGGTCCTGTTCCCGGTTAATGGTTCTGAAAAGCCTGTTGTGTATATTTTAGTGCCGTTTTGTGCCAAGTGCCATTTTAAAAATGGTTTAGTATAGCACCAAGAATGATTTAGCTACTGTTGCAAGGCAGAGGACCTTTTTGTGGTATTGCATACAGCCTTTTAGAGTACATTTTAAAATACAGCATTCCTCTTAAGGAATGGGCCAGTGGCAGTAGCTAAATTCTTCAAAACATCTTTAGCATAAGGGCTAAAGAGTGTTTGTGAATGAAACGAGGCTGCAAATAACCCTTTTGGCCCCTTTAGTGCAGGAAAAGGAAGGTTGCAAAATCTTTATTATGCAGATTTTAGTCACTGGATTCAAAGCACTGATACTGTCCACAAGAGGGCGCTATCAAACAGTTATCTCCAAGGTCCTTAATAACAGGTGTAGTATAGAGAAATTTTATATCACCTGTATATCACTTCTACACTTTAGGCACAGCATTTCAGATCGCCTGATCTCCAGTCTGAACGTCCCTCATAATTTTTAGTTTTTAAAAAGGCAGAAATTTTGTATGTGTTCTGTGAGATGGCATTGAATGAATGAACTGTGAAAAACGGCCCATTTATACCTTTCTGGCTGTTAAGAAAACATTTTCATCATTATTCAAATGTCATGTTTTGCACATTTTTGTAACTTTTACTATAACGAAGAATAAATTAATTTAAAATATGTTCTTTTGAGGTCCTCTTATTTAAAAAAAGTCTGTCTGTAGGCTTGTGCTCATTAATATCAATGTAGTCTATTACTGATATGGCGAAAAACATGTGACTAATTCCCTTTATAGCAGGTTCAATATCCCTAATATGCGATATTAAACATACAGAGGTAGAACCTGTAATAATTAAAGTTTCACTTACATTTTTGACTGAAATGATATATATTGATTGGATCATTCTACTTGTATGTCATTGAATTCATCAACATATTCTCAAATGTACATTTAAGATTTGATCCAGAAGATAATAGTTTTATAATTAGTTTTACGGTATAAGTAAAGTGAAAATGATGTATTTTGTTATTGCTGTACCTATGAAAGATGAACGGTGCCTTAGGAATGAAACCTGGAAACAAGCATATTTTGCAAGGAATTCTATCATGTGTTTTGTGAATTATCAATGAATCGTTGAAAATACACACACACACACACACACACACACACACACACACACACACACACACACACACACACACACACACACACAC
>JBBPDB010000083.1:10345193-10359900 GCA_037974465.1 Brachypetersius altus
ATATGATCTGTGGTACTAAATATAAATACAAAACAAGACTTTGGTCATGTAAAATGTCATTATTGGGGTCTAGTTATATTTTGGACTGGTGTCCAACTACACTAAAGATACAATGCTCCCTTCAACACAAAACCACTCTGAATTTAACTTTTAGATTTCAACAATTAAATATAAATAAATATACACAAAAATCAATATAAAAAAATAAATATAAACAAATATATAAACAAATATCGACAGAATTCTCCTGAATGGTGCGCGCTCTGCGCAAGGGCGGGGCACTGTCTGATCCAGGTGGGGGCGCGCGGCGGAGCGTGGCCTCGTTAAAGCGCCGCAGTAATGAGCCGCAAAGAGCGGAGAAATAATTGCGAATAAAAGTACGCGAAGCAGAAAATAAAAAAGGAAATTAAACAGATGCGCGTGTTTTCGGGATCAGTGCTTTCGTCCCTTTCACGCGCCAAACCGCTGAGTTGCGAAACGCAGCAGAATTGGATGTGTTTGTAACTGAATAATAATAATAATAATAATAATAATAATAATGGTTCAATAAACGAGAGTTCACTCTTTCAAAAACGAGATTTTCGTGATCTGGATTTAATTACAATGAAAGAAAAAAAATAAAAAGTGAAACAGTGTTTCAACAGAATACCCACACGCGCAGGATTAAACAAGAGAGAAGTCAGTTTGCCATGCTTTATTTTAATTAAAAAATATTTCTGTAGAAATTGATTATAATCATATGGTTGACGGTACAATAAAAAGAAATAGCTTAATCACAGATCTCAGTGAAACCATTGGACAACAAAATGTACACACGGGAAGGAGAAAATAAAACCTTTAAAACTTTTTTTTTTACAGTTTACTAATTTGTGCCCGTAAAATTCACTCCTAATTATCTGTAGCATAAAAGGGAATTTTCATTTAGGGTTATCCTTTTCTACAGTATTTACATGTGGCCCAAAATTAAGACACATACGTTTTTTGTGGTTTTAAAAGTCCTTCATTTCAGAGGAGACAAAGTTTTTTCTGTGGTTTCTTCAGTTGTTTCTATTGTGTAGGATGACGTTGACAATGATGATGATGATAATGAAGTTGGTAATGTTGATGACGAAGACGGTGATGTTGAGGATGATGATGATAGATATGTATTATAAATATATATGTAATACACATATTTATAATAAAACAGTGAGATGACCTTGGGCTGCTAGACTGTTTGAAGCAAACGTAAAAGATCCATTTGACATAACTATATTAAATTATGAAGGTGGTGTCATTGCAGGATGTAAACATGTGCGTGTTGTAAGGTGGCCTTGGTTGAGGCGGTCACAGATTTAAATAAATAATCAATCAGTCATTCAGGCAGGAGGTACTGTCCATGAACACTTTGTGGGTCTCCGTGTCCTTCATATCCCCGTTTTCACTTGGATAGACCGTGTCTAGCTGAGGGAGAAGTTGAGAGAATGTCCCTCCCTGTTCGTTTCCTGTCCCCCAGGTGGGACACTAAAGGTGGTCGTACGCGGCTGCGGAGGGAGGAGCCGAGCGGGGGGCGGAGCTGTAGTAATACGGAGACCCTGTAGGGGGAGACAGAGAATTAATAGAACCGAATAAAATACGTTTACAGTATATTCTTCACACAAACACTTGTGTTTGTATATATATTTACATATATTTATATATTTATATATGCGTGTGTGTGTGTATGTGTGCATACTTTAATAAGGAAAAGTATTTAAAAAAACTGCTGTAAAAAAACACTCTCCTTTTGCAATGAGACCAGTTGGATGGTGAAACACTACTAGAAGTTCACCAAAGATCATTATTCCCATTTTGTTTGAGTAAACAAGAGGTTTGCTGTCTTTGAATTATACAAGTTCTGTAATCGTTTCTCTTATTTTGGCATACTGCAATTTTCTTTAAAATTTAAAGAACAACATTTTTATTTGGAAATTAGGAGAAATACTGTCAGCAGTTAAAAAGTAATGCAAAGTTGTTCAGTTCAATACTTGCAGTTATAAAAGATAAAACATACACACACACACACACACATATATATATATATACATATATATACACATATACAGACATACACACATAAATATATATATATATATGTGTGTGTGTGTGTGTGTGTGTGTGTGTGTGTGTGTGTGTAAGAGTGTTAACATGAAGATTCTCACTTTCTACTCAGATTGCTAATATAGACATTAGGTTAAAGTTAAAATATAATGTAAACAGTAAGTTAACAATTCAACAATTCCAATGTGATGTTACATTTTTCTTTTACTTGTGCGACCAGTAGCACTACCAATCTGCGCTGAGGAAGGTCATACCCTGTTGTTTCTTACTGTATGAATTTACATGTAGAACAAACTCAGCTTTGAAAAATGTCAAATATAAACACTTACATTTTACAATTGAAAAACCTTGGGTGCTGTTAGATGTTGGCCTATTTTAAATAATAATATGAAATAATATATTTTATGTAATATTCCTTTTACAAGGCCCTGTCTGCGCTTGGCCCTTGGCATCCTTGCAACCCCCTCCATCCACAATTTGGAACTTGTTTGTTTAAAGCTGAAAAACTGCTTGGCTCAAAGTTAATGGCTATCTTGTAACTGCCCTGTAAATGCCCTCCAAAAAGGCTGAACGATAGGGGAGACTACACCAGCAGACCTATCTCTCGACAGGCAGAACTCAAGCCTTAGTGTGTATGTGTGTGTGGTCCACTGTACAGCATGTGACCGAAACCCTGCATAAGAACTACGTGACGGCTCTCCTTTAATTTGTGTACAGGTCATTGAGAAATTTCCACATGTCCTTTGAAAACAAACGGCGACTTAAATAGGCCAAAGTTTAGGACTGATGAGGGTCAAAACGAAGCGAGGCGACAGAAACCTTCCCACAAAAATAGCCACTGGTGCCCATATTGTCAGACCTATTATATGCAGAGGTCAGACAAAGGCAGTTTTGAGCTTTCCAGAAGATGTGGCCTACCTAGTATGCTGGAGTTAGTGAATCTCCAGGCGTCGCTGTAAGATGTGTAGGGTGAGTGTGTGTAAGTCTGGCCTGAGTACTCCGCACCTGCAAGAGACAAAAAACATTCAATTCAATAGGTATCAATAGATTGTGTGACGTTTTCTAAATGGGTAGTGAATCACTGTGCAATATCACTACGTCAATATTACTTTTATTAATTTACTACTGATCTCTACTGATACTCTACTGATAACGTACTCTAAACTACCATTTGTGTCGGTAGACTTCATTTGACTGTCTTATCATAGTATTTATACCCAGCCATTCTGTATTTAGCGTAGTGTATTTCAAGGGTCACCAACACCAACAGGGTGTCCCCAAGGACCACATGAGTAGCCCGCGGACCTGTTCTAAAAATAGCTCAATCACCAGTGAGCAGCATCTAACATTTAATTTTATCCTGTTGCTGTCCTTCTTTGATCACATTTGCATTTATATAACCAACAATATCTAAAACAAAAAGCACTTAAAACGTGTTTATTATACTTTACGATCACATAAGTTTAGGTAAACTCTGTTCTAGTGTATCAAACTGGTAGCCCTTCGTATGGCTCAGTACCTGTAAAGTAGCTCTCAGTTTTGGAAAGGTTGGTGAATCCTGGCGTATTTTTTTATATTGAGACACTTATTTTACAAATTTCCTCTAAAGTTAGATTTTATTTAGACTTTATGTTTGACATTGTTCTGGTCTCTGTGTCCTTGCAGTCGTTGCATAAATAATTTCACCTGGGCTCAATCAAGTTTTCTGATTCTGATCCTGATTTTGATTCTGAAGTAAAAATGACATTAAATGACATTGATTGGGTAGACGCTTTCATCCAAAGCGACTTACAATACGAAGAAACCCTCAAGGTTCAGGACAATGTGAGAGCCAGAGGAACTTAGTACTTGCTTATACATATTACATATTAAAAGGGCCACTGTAAGACCCTACTGTACAATGCACCATAGAGAGAGGTGGGGCATTTCGAAAGGTTTTATAATGCGTGAGCTGAATCACATACAGTGCTGCTTTTCACGCTGGCACCCGCAGGCGTCCGTTTGTCCTTCTGCCAGGCTCTGCTCTGCCTTAGCACATCATTCACCCAGCGGTTAAGGGCGCCTTGTAAACCATTAATCCGGCGGCCAGGTGGAGGGCTGGGGGATAAAAATCCCTTCGCTCACTGGTGCGTACACCCAGCGTCCTCTCTCTAGCGTCACCCCCCGTCCTCCCTTCCTCCTCTGTCCCTCACTTCCTTCTTCAGCCTTTCATGCTCTCTCTCTCTCTCTCTCTCCCTTTCTTTCTCTATCTCTCTCTCTCCATCCCCTCGCTTTTCTTTCTTTTTTTAACATTCCAATATCTAATTGGTAATTATGTCGGCAGGATTGAATCCCCTCTGCCTAGCCTCCCTAACCACCACACCCCCCCACCACACACACACACACACACACACACACTGCTCTGTGAGTAATTGTGTATGAACGCTTCCTCTCAGCAAGCCCACCAGAAAAAAATAATAAATCAGACCCTCTCATTTCGCGCTTCGGAGGACAGACTTCAAATAAAAAAAAAGTGAGGCCCATCACACCACACACACTCGCAGACAGACACACCAAGCAGTCCCTTGTAGTCAATGCTTTCTCACATTGATGAGCTTTGCCACGTCCTTTTAACACACATTTTCTACAGACAACTCTCTCCCTCTCTCGCTCCCCTCCAACTCTCATGCTCACATCGAATTGTTCATTTTAAGCCAGAGAATTAAAAGACACCATAAAAGGGCCCAAATTGAGACGATTCGTTTTTAAATGTACAAGCAAGTAGCCACACCGGTGATAGTTATACAAGGATGATGAGAGATGCAAGATGTTTATATAGATATAGATGTTCTTAAATAGCTTTAGATGTATATGTACAGTTTTATATACCTTGAATTGACTGAATTGATACACATTACACACATTACAAACGTGAAGCACTATCCACCGGGTGTTTAAAAGTGGTTCTGTTTGGCACAGACAGAGAGTGAAGTGACCATTTTGAGTACCTGACCTTGTGTATAAATATGAGGCGGATGCCTTTGTAGCCTACAGTTTAGTTTGAATGTGGCTGATATTTAAAAAAGTGAATAGATTATAGATCTTTCTCTCTTTTTCTTTCTGTCTCTTTTACCTTCTTTTAAAACACCTCCCAGAACCTTTTTTACAATACTGGAATCAAATCCCGCGTTCCAATTCTCATTCTTCCTTTCTTTCTTTAAAAACTAATAGATTACGTACTGTACATTGTTCATTCCTCCTTCTCTCCCCATCCCTCTAATGCCACCCATCACTCCCCCACAAGCCCCCACCCCACCTTTCGTGGGGCCCCACAGTTCCCATGGCGATGTGTGGTCGGGCTGAGGCCGCGCGGGCAGCAGGGCGGAACCCTCGCTCCGCTCCTTCGTCCCCCCTGGGCCGTCCTCCGCTAGGACGCAGTCCACCAAAGCGACCAGAGCTACTCATTAACCCACCTCTTCCTCCTGTTAATCTCCAAACCTGCCCTCGCGGCATTCCTGTTCTCACTCACTCTCTCCCTCTCTTTTTGTTTCTCTCTTTTTCTCTCTCTCTCCTTTCTTTATTTCTTTCTTATCTCTCTCTTTTACCTTCTCTAAGAACACATCCCTCATCCCATAACCTTTTTTTTAAGTCAATGGAATCATTCCGGCGTTCATGTTCTCATTATCTATCTTTCTTTCTTTTTCCTTCTCTCTCTTTTACCTTCCCTCGGAACACATCCCTCATCTCAACCTTTTTTTTTTAAAGTTTAAAGAGAAATGGAATAATTTTGATGTTCCTATTCTCATTCTCTCCCCTTTCTCTCTTTTTCTTTCTCTCTCGTTTACCTTCTTTTAGAATACATCCCAGAACGTTTTTTTAAAGTTAAAAGATGATGGAATTATTCCAGCGTTCCAATTCTTTCTCTCCTTTCTTTCTTCATCTTCTCTCTTTTACCATCTCTCAGAACACATCCCAGATGTTATAGCCTGGTTTTGATGTATTGATAACCTTATTTAAGTTTGGAGACAATGGAATCATTCTGTACACAACTGTACACCCAAGCCAAGAACCTCAAGACAGTCAATGCCTTATCTGCCTTTTCTTCTCTTTGTAAAGAGAAAAGAGCCCAGAAAAGAGTTTTTGAAACAGATCTAACATTAATTAAGTAAAATCCAGTGGCCTACAGCGTGTAATGTGCAGAGTGTGTGCTTTCGGACGACGCCCTCACCTGCTACCATTCCTGTGATGGCGGAGGACGAGTAACCTGTCTGACCAGAGGACGGAATGTGTGGAGGATATCCAGGAAGAGTGGAGCTCACCATGTCTCGTCCTATGAGACACACAAATGAAGCAACTTAGAATAGAAGAGTACAGTATCTTTATCATTGCGATACACAGTGCAACGAGATAAGCTCTGTAGACACTTTTCTTGTGACGATAAATATCAAATAAATATTTCAAGTGTGATATTCAAGTGGATAGCAATATTTAAGGAGACAAAGTGTCAAAAGTAGAATGAATCTGGAGTACCAGAACAGAACAGTGCATGAGAAGATAGAATAAATTAGTGACTAAGAACTAGCAGCTATAAATAAATAGATATGTAATGAGAACCAACAGTACAGGTATTGCAGCAGCTAGTATCAAGAATAAACAATAAAACACCGCAAACAGCACCAAAGTGACATATTAAGTGCTCTGAATATAATGTTATGTATAACCGTGTACTGAAATAGCTCAAGCGCTCTTAAAATCAAAGGTGGAAAAAAAGTGAGTGCCTTAAAATAACCCCTTTCTCTAAAGAACTTTTCAATTAAGCTTTTTCACTTCAATAGGGACCATCCATGCATAGGGCTGATTTAGATGATTCTTCCAAAGAATTCTCTATATAAATCATTTTGCATCATATTTAAAAGTGTATACTTTTATACCTCATAAGTATTTAACCTGCGTATTAGATTGACAGTAGTTAACGAATAAGTGACAGCAGTTACTGAACAATTTGTATTTGTATTTAACTGAGTGGGTCTACATGGTGTAATGGGTTAATAAAAATAAAACGAAGCGTTTGCATTTCCAAAATTGGACCAATTAACAGACAGGATACTACACTGCACTGGTAGAGTTATGTGAATGAAGGTGTGGGATGAGATGTATCATTGGTTTTTACCTGCAATGAGAGACTGGCTGCTGAACTGGCCGTACACCGGCGTGTGATGGGGGAATGAGTTGAAGGCATGAGAGAAATGTGTGGAGCTGCCGCAACTGTTACCCATGGACACTGGCGATGGAGTAGAAATGGAGCCCATTTCCAAGTAGGCAGAGTTGGCGATAATGTTAGGGGAGGGGCTCGAGCTGGCCCCCTCGGGTGACATTTCCTGTTTCAGGCAGATGGGAAGGGGCTGGAGGGGGTCTGAGGTGGAAGCCATGCATGCGATGGACAGGTGGGGAGAATGAAAGAATGGAATTAACTTAATGTGAAAATGAAATGGATTTATGGCAGCAACAAACAGAACCTCTTCACACAGGCGGAGTCATGATTAAAATAAAATAAACCATGCGATGAACTCTTTCCAAGCTTCAGAGTAAGTGCTAGATAATGAACCTTATGGATTAAGCCAAGGACTGAAGGAATGATTCCAACAATGTCCAACGACGTCCAACTGAACAGTCAAATGTAAGAAAATCCTCTGATTTACGTGATATGATAAATACAATCAGTTTCAAACAGGCTGCTTAATTTTTGTATCTGGACTGTATGGAGTGGGAACTATGTTTTGAGGCTTTATAAGGGTTTACATACTACATCAAACCCTTCTGTTTGGATAAAGGCTCACAGCAATATAGCTGTTTTCCATGATGTGGTTCCTTTAGTCACTATATAATCACTAAATAATGAAGCATGGAGGGGAACAACGAAGACTGTTTTTTACATTGTGTGTGTAAAAGGCTTCTGTAAGGACTCTAGCTCCACCGCTGTTGCTCAGAAACATTACTGACAACTTTTTGGGAAAAATTCTATAGCAGAAAACTATTGTGTAAGGCTGGGTGACCTTTTGATGTTACACAGAGCAGCGCAGAGAAATGTCATTAAAAACACATTTTCTAAACTGTCGTTCCTTGGAGCTTCAGTATAACGAGCACGGCAAGTGATTTCATCAAGATATTTCCAACATGGAAAAGTGGTATAGAGTCCAAATATACCTGCTGATGATTTTTAAACCTTCAAAAAGGATGTGAACATTATCTCCAGTAACTTGTAGGTAGAGAGATTATAGTTTGTGTTTAAAAGCAAAAATATGTTTTCTTAACATTTTTAACCATCACATGAAATCTCCTATTCACACAAATGCTTTGTGCTATTAGAGGTGCTGGGGGAAGTAAATGGTTCACTCTTGAGGTTGTGCAGCAATAAATAAAAAAAAAAGAAGAAGAAAGACAGACGTATTCACCTGCAACCACTGTGTAGCCCTGGTGTGTTCCCAGGTTCCGGGCTATGGCGGCAGTGGACGTTGCCAGACTGCCTTTGCCCTCCTCCACACTGCCGTTAAGGAGCGAGAGAGGATACAGGGACTAGAGGAGAGACAGAGAATTATATTACATTTAAAAACTCAATCAGAGTTGAAACCCTTGTGTTTTACTACTTGGCTATCTTGTAAAATTTTTTGTTAGATCTTCTTTTTCTGCCATCGTGATTCTCTGGTCCTGATAATGCCTTTGGTGAACATGAGATATTCTGAAACAGTACCGTATATTCAGTACCAGTCAGGTCTGAATACACCAACCAGATGTGTTTTATTTTCCACAATACAGTCATATAATACAAATTATAAATATGCAAGGACCAAGTAAGTATGTATATACATGACGCAGCTAATGTCCACAGACACACACACACACACACACACACACACACACACCCATATATGTATATAATGTAAAGCTTCAGATGTAATATTGCTCATTTTGTGCACTAGTTTCCCTCAGAGAAAACTAAAAATAACATAATTAAGCATTGACCAGCGTTTTTAGCAAATTACACATAGACACTTGGGCAGTACCTTCTCATTAGCTTCTATCACAAGCATGTCTTTAGTCCTTAGGTTCTCTGTCTTTTCATAACTGTTTGTATGCTACATATGTGGCAGGTAGAGATTTGGTTTGAAAAGAATATTCCTTTAACCTTTAATTCAGAGTGTGTCAGTAAACTCTGATTTCAGTAAATACAAACGGTGTAAATTAGTCTAGAACCAGTGTTCGTTTGCATTTACTGAAGAACCGGTATTGGCTCTCCGGAGCCCCTCAGATATTTTCAAATATGTTGTGGTTTTCAAATATGTTCAAATATGTTGTGTTTCTAAAAAATGTTCTTTTGGGTGTGACGCTGTATTTGAAACCCCACTAGTGGCTGTTATTATTATTACATGTTTTTAAAATTACAGTAACGTTGGTTCTACGCGACACAGGAACGTCAAACAAAGCTCAGCATGAGGCCCGACACCTCGAGCACCGACACACACCGGGGGAACTTCCATATAAGGAGTTGTTTTGTTGTATGACGACGATTTACCACTTGTTGCGCACGGATCTCTGTCACTCACGTAAATTCTGCGTTTATTCCGTGTAGATACCTGCTCGCTCTTGCCAGACACGGTGGGGCTGAACGTGTCAGAGGTGTAGTGGTGCCGCTCGAAGCCACACTCCATGTGCTGTGATGGAAAGTGTTCGGGCCTTAACTGCTTCCTGGGTCCTCCTCCGCTGCCCTGAGAGTCCACACTGTGCCGACAGCTCTCCTGGTCACCTTGGAAATGATACAGGCCACAAGACTTAATAAGTTAATGGGTATTTGTTGTCACTTTGTGTTTTCTTTTCCTTGTTAATGGCTGCAATGCTTTAGCTCATTACATTTGTTGCTCACCCCCTGTTACTAAGAGACATGCAGATACACCATGTCGTCCTTTGATTCACCTTACTGTTGCTTTTCGATTTAGAAACAAAAACACAAGCAATGACTGTTTAATACCGCAGACATATTTTGCACCGCATGTTTATTAATGTGTCCAACACCTAAATGATCTGAGAGCTGATAAGTGTTGGGCCTCTACGTTTCTTTTTCACATTAACTGTCAGTTCAGTCATCTGTTGCTTGTATTTTATCATGAGAGGAGGTGGTTAACTATTATCCAAACTGCTCTATACAGGCATGTGATGTGTGCTGTTGCGAGAGACCCAAGGACTCACTGTCATCGTGACTCCTCTTGCCCTCTGAGCCGGTCTGTGGAATGCCCAGCAGGCCGCTGATGGAGTAGGTGGATCCCAGAGAGTCTGACTGAGGCGACTCAGGAGGTGTGACCGCCGAACTGGGAACTGCGAAAGAACAAAACAAAGATAAATATGCAGGAATTCAAAATGTATGGTGGAAAAACTCAGGTATTCTTATAAGGAAATGGGGAACAGTGGCACGCACTTAGTGTGTTGCCCGGGCTCAAGCTTTTGCTGTCCAGGGGCACATTAAACGGCTGCTGCACTTTTGTTCGGATGATCCTGAAACACAAGGTTCAAAGCTTTAAAACCATACTGGGAACTTTTACATGAACTATATTTTTAAGAAACAATACTGTTAACCCTTTTACTCCAGGCCTGTTATTCAGCTAACAATCTTAAGACTCAGTGTTCAGTAACTAATATGAATCATTCATTAACTACACTACACAGGGGCTCTTAACAGGAAATATGGAAAAAAGAAAAAATCTTTTTATGTGCGCCATTCAAATTATGCTACATTTGCATCCACAACTGTATCGTTGTCATCAATTACATATTTTATAATAATTAAGTACTATTATAATAAGAGTTATTATTATATGTTCTTTAATTAACCTTTAAAATGTTTCATCACCAAAAAGTGTTCCTCCATTGTTACAAGTTAAGAGTGGCTACTACAATATTATATATTATATACAGTGAAACTTAAGTCAGTTATGCACTTCATGAGAAGTGATTCATGCGCTCAGTGATATCTTGTATGAAATGTTTGGATATATAATTTAAAAATAGTAGAATAATGACTATATATTTAGGGTGGCTTGGGATCAAGTTTCAGAACTTCGGCAGAATTCAGATGAGCCATTTTAATCTAGATTAATTCCAGGGTTACAGTGAGATTAATCTACATTAAAAAAATTAATCTATGCCCACCTCTAGTATATACACATCACATAAAAAGTAATTATATACAGGACATATACAGTTACAGTATATACACGATTTATGCAGTCACTGATGAGACTTGGACATAACACCAGTAATGATTCACCCTTTTAAATCTTATTTAGTGAAGGCTCTGACTTTATCTTGGACAGATCAAACAAAACTGGCGTTTTGCTCGTTTTCTTCACTGAGGATTCACTGAGATTTGGAAACCTGTTCCGTTTGTTACCTGTTGATGGAGCTGACGCTGGGCACCGTGTCGTTGTCACACACTCCCTCGGCCAGCAGCCTGTCTCTGATCTCCCACGCAAACATGGTGGGGTTCTGGCGCTTGTACTCTGCTATCTTCTCCACCACTTTCGGGGTGGCCACCTTCGGCTTTGAGCCCCCTATCACTCCCGGCTTTATGCTGCCAGTCTCGTAGTATCTGGAAGGGTGAGAGAAAGCAAGCATTGCATTGTCAAATAAATTCTATTCAGCGTCCAGGCACCAACAAAGGGATTAAAGTGCTAAGTGCAAGCAAGACCTCCTTTGAAGTTCTGCACTATAACATCTGGACAAACAGAACACACATAGTCCAACTTTATATGTAGTATATTCCCCAAAGAAACTGTAAATGTTATCAAGAACATGCAAAAATTGTAAAAATATTAACTGTTCTTATATACCATTTTTAAATGCCATCTGCTCTTTACATCGTGTGAACATTTTATGCTCCAAAATGACTGGGGATAAAATCTTAAACAAATATATATTCATGTAAATTATGTTTTTTTTCTTCTGTAAAATGGCCCTTCCACAGATACAATGTTTTCTTTATGAAAGAAACATTATAGAAAGTTATAAAAATAAGAGAGTTCTTTAGAGCAGTGCCTCAGATGTACCACTTTGGTTTCATTAGTAATATGTGGTTTAGGTGTGGCCTGTTTGTTAGAGAGGCCTTGAAACCCTAAGGCAGTGGGTTTGAATCCCAGGATGGCCAGTGGCACCACTGGGGTTCCCTTGAATAAGGTACCGTCCCACACACTGCTCCCCGGGCACCACTGTTGACAGCCCACTGCTTCACTCAGGTGAATCGGTTCAATGAAGAGGACTCAAGTAATTTCAATAGAGTAATTTAAAATGTCTGGTTACTCAAAAAATAGGGGTATAGGTGTACTTTTAAATAGCATGCTCCCCTTGGGACTGTGTGGAAAATGACTGAGCCTAATGTTTAGACTTCACCGGAGCCCTTACCTGCCCAAGATTTTGCTGACGCAGCCGTGGCTCACGCGGAGCTGGCGTGAGATGTCGCAGGGGCGAACACCCTGGTGAGCCATGTCCACAATGCGCTGCCGGATGACCTCCGGGAGCGGGCGTCCATTCACAAACATGCCGCCTAGTTGATTAAGACCCCCATGCCCTGGGGGAGAGAGGGGATGAACACACGTAAATGTCAAGCCACCTAGTCTGCACCTGACTGCACGCCTAGTGTGTAGGAAATAAGCACACACTAAATACAAACTAATTGGAAAACAAAACATAATGGTGTACCATTAAGGGTAAGACATTACATTGTGGTACTTTTCACAAGAACTAATATTCAAAAAATATTAGCATAATTAAATATGCTACTAATGTGTTTATTCACATATTTGCCAATCTAACATATTTTATATTTCATATGACACATTATGAAATTAGACATCTATGTATTAAAAATATGAATATGCCACCTGCGTTAAATAAGATTACTTACTGATTTGTGACAAGTTACACAAATAATATTTTACCCTTAAAGGAGCATGCTTTGTGCTTAAAAAAAACATCTGTTTTAAGAGCATAGACAGTTTTAATAGGGTATGAATTATATATATATATGAGTATTTAGCAAACGCAAAGTCATTTTTAAGCAATGCAAGAAGTCACTTTAGTAAATACTGGGCCTCAAAAACAGTTCCAATATTTTACCAACTTAAAGAAACACTGCAATCTGTAAATTGTGGCTTCTATCAATATTGTCTTAGAAAGAATGTTTTATTTAGCTCCTAATGTGAAGTAAAATATATTCGGAACTTTCTCCCCAACACAAATCCTTGCATGTTGATTATGTAGTGATAATATAAACGCAACTTCACCCAAGTACTGAGCAAATACTGTAGCTAAATTAAGAGTACCTAATAAGAAAAGGGGTTCGTTTGCTGTGTATATTAGTGGAATTTCCTTAAACTAATGTCTAATCTTTTGAACAAGCTGCTGCTCTTAAGGACTGGACCTTAAGATGGAATATGTGACATGCTTGAAGACACACGGAAACATATAATTCTCATCTAGCAATGCTTAACACAAGCTTAATCCAACAGTGCTTAATACAGACATGTAAGAACAACCAGTAGGCATATTTTCCTTCTTAAACATTGACAAAAGGGGGGAACTGACCACTTGCGTCGGATCTAACTAGCATTTTGACAGCCTCGGGTCTACACAGCTCTGTGCAAGTCTTCCACATTATAGGCAATCTGTCACAACAGCGGCTTTGAGATCTATATTCCTGCAGATTTCCTAAAGGGGGGACACAGAAGGCAGAAGAAGGGAGATTTAAGTGACTGCTTCTCTTCCACTCACTTCTCCTCAGCTTTCAGTATGAGCTGCTACGGCAAACCACATTCCCAAAAGCCAGCAAAAGGTCTAGTGGTGGGCTTCCCAATTAGTAAGGAATTGAAAACTTTAAACTGCCAAAAACCTTTGGTTTAGCCCTAAAGATTCTTACACTTGTTTGCATGCATGCATACTGTGTATAAAAAGATTATAATTCAAACATATCAAAATGTACACATGAATAAAATGTTGACAAACTGCTGTTTCAACACATTTTACTCATGTGCAACAAACTAAACGCAGCACTAGAAGGTGTGTAGAACTCATAAGCACACTCAGGTGTAGCTTTAACACCTAATTTAGATGAACAAGTACTGAACCCACGCTTTGTTATGAATAATTTTTGTGATAATTCAGCACTGAGAGTCTTACTGGACAAACAAAACTTTGTTACTCACATTACACCGATATCCCGAAACAATAAGCACAAAGAGAAGGTTGAATATACTGATTTGTAGAAATCTTCTTGTTTTAATCTTGCTCAGTTTAGGGCTTTTAATAAACGAGACTACAGTTTATGGAGGCCGAGATTAGTGCTGTAGTTGTCAGTTGGAGAAATGAAGGCTGTTTGACTATGTTGTGCATCAATAACTTTCTTATTGCTTTTAATTTAACCCTTTCAATACCCTACCCCTCCCTCCACGCACCCCTCCTTCTTCCCAGCTTTCATTTCCACATCAAACAGCACCATTAACGCTGCCGGCCGAGTGTGGAGGACTCGACTCGCCAAGCCAGGATATTAAACACACACACACACACACACACATACTCACACACACATAATCAGATAAGCTTGGGATGA
>JBBPDB010000083.1:10361781-10372494 GCA_037974465.1 Brachypetersius altus
GAAACAAGGATTCATTTCGGAATATTTTGGATATTTTAACATTTTAGAGATTACGAAAATATCTCCCCCGAGATTTACCTGTTCGTTTATTTTTTCTTTAAACATAAACGCTTTGTTGTCGTTATTACCGTCTTTAAATTGATGGAATTTAATTCATATTCAACGGGGCTTAGAAACTTTGACCGGTATTTTACCCGTATATATAATTTTAGAAACCTGCATAGGCATAGACTAGATTCAAAATTAGTTATTTGACCGAATGCTTGACTTGTTTTGCCGGGTACAGTCTCTGATGGTATTTTAAAAAGTTGTATTTTAAACGGATGACCTGGTATCTTTAATAATACGGGTTATAATGAAGCCGACGTGCTAAAGCACCAACAGCTACGGATACAAAAATCAGATTCACCTGCTTTGGTTTTAATGTGCTGTTGCACAAAACACTAGTTCCATCTAAAGGCACGAGTTTTGGGGTGTTTACCTCGCCCGCTTGTGCTGGACATTGCTGGGGGATCTGGCAGGCTCGCTGTCCTGGGGAAGTGTCCGCACTGTGTCTGTATTTTAGTCCATAAGGGGCCTCGCTTCGCGTGTAAAAATCTCCTGCGTGGACACTTAAAAAGCTCTGCAAAAGGACATGTTACAGTGGTCAGCAGCGGCCTAGTTAAAACAGCTCCTAGCCTAGCTGTGAGGAGTTTATGTTTAAGACTATTTAAAACTAGAGCTCCAGTTCTACCCGTCGTGTTTATATCCACCCACCCGACAGTTTTCAGCATTTTCACTTGCGACTCTGCTTCACCCGTATTAAGTTATTAGGAAAAATAGTTTTAGGGAAGTTTGCATTCCGTTTGCATTAATTATACACATTATAGCACATAGAGTCGAAGCGTCCTATTTCGATAACTGAAGCCCCCATCAGAAATAACAATAAATAACAGCATTATTTACCTTTGACGTGAGGAAAAGGCCGTCCGCGCGTTATTATCCAACGACCAAAATGCTGGTGTGGAAAAATGTGACGTCCTCCTCTTTAGAATTAGGGCTTCAGCTCACACACTCCTCTTCTCACTCACTCCTCTATACTCACACACTCACACACTCTACTATACACGCTTCTGTACTCATACACTCCTCTATATTTTCCTCTATTGGCCAACTCTCACTTTCATCTATACACTCCTCTGTGTGTTTCACACACAGCTCTATACACTCTTCTATACAGTGCTCTCTACTCACACACTCCTCTATTCCTCCTCTACACAGTCTGCACCGTGTTGTGGTCAAAGCTGCGCGAGAGCAGCAGACACGCTGGTGCGTGTTTATAAGGCACCGACTCTCCCACGCGCAGGAGCCGGAGAGGACGCGCGGCCCCCATTGGACGGCAGGGGCAAGAGGGGAGGGTCCAAGACGGGCTCCTACCCTCGCCGCGTGCAGATGGATGATTCAGTGTTTTGAACGACTCGAGGAGAAACACAGCGAGACGCCAAATATTTGTGAATGATCCCGTCTGTGGGAGCTCGTGACGGGCTGTCTGTGATTAGATCCCGTGCGAGACGGACTCCGGGCCCGGGGCTGTGTGAACACCGCCTCATTTAGACCCGCCGCGATCCTGTTCTATTTTTTTAAACAGATAATTTAGTTCTTGAGCAATGTGTTCCATTACTGTCAGACCTGCTGGATCTCAGAACCAGCTGCACTGCTATTAGGGCTCAGGGACACGAATATTAATATTAATAATAATAATATTAGTTGCATTTGAATGCTCAGAGACTGAACAAATACAAATATACATACATACATTAAAGATCTCCTTTTATATATTCATGTTTTAGTTTTAGGAAACATCGTTCCAACTTTATCACCTGGTTATGTTTACTGTTTGTTATTGTTTTTACTGTTATCAGCAAGAAAGACAATAGTGAAGGTAATTAAATATATTATTTGTAAACCACACACTAATAATAATAATAATAACAACAATAATAATATTATTATTATTATTGTTGTTGTTATTATTATTATTATTATTATTATTATTATAACAACAGTAACTTTTTGTCAGGCTTGTTTTTGACAACCATGTTTTTTTGCATGATTTTAGCAACACTACCTTTAAGAGAATCACTTGTAAACGGTCCTCAGGATGCTCTTCAGGGCTGAAATTCTCTCCAGGCAGGGGTGTTCGGACCCCTGGTCGTGCTAACACGGTTTGTGTTGTTCTCACAGCTCTGTAAAACAAACAGAAACACCTCACACCCCTGAGAGTCCTGATGACCCCACCGCCCCCCACGTCACCTTTTTTTTTTAACCCACCCGTCTTCAGCAAAAATCCTACCCTTGCTCCAGGATTGGCTGGCCGTTCAGCCTCGTACACTAGGAATTATGAATTGATGATTATGATTATGAAGTTAAGACCAACCAGAGCACAGGAAGGCGGGACTAAAAACGAGTGGGAATAAAAATTTATTAATTCTGGTCTCACCTCCTCAGGGGTCCATAAAATGCTCGTGGCATTACTGAAACTTTGTCCAAACATTTTCTTCTTATTGTTTTATAACCATTTTAAAACAATTTTCCTTATTTACCCATGACAAGTAGTGAGCCATTGCTACAATATTCTTCCACCAGTCGTTGTACAGTTTTGAAGCTGTTATTATGACTGTTCCTCATTTATACAATATTGTTGACACTCTCCTATATTTATGCGTGATATATTTACATCAAAATATGCACCTCTCTTCTTATCTTCAGTCATTCTTATTCAATGTCCGACCCACCTTCAGTGCAGAACAAAAAGTGAGGGTGTTTGGAAATAAATACCCCCCCACCCACGGGTGGGGATTAATGGAAATCATAACAACAAAAAATAGAGGCCTAGAAATCCTGTGTTCGCCTGGAAAAAGGGGGAAGAAGGGCAAGTGCCGAGGGCGAGAGAAAAGAGAGAGAAAGAGTGGAGGTTATCGAGAGTTTAAAAGGGGATTAAAAGTGTGTGATGGTTATCTATCTTTGAACAGTATGTAATGAAAGCTAGTAATGGCTGTCTCTGGCATAATTAAACCATATTAAGATATGGCTTTTTTCCTAACAACATTAGAAATTGAATTTGACACAATTTCTAACATTGTTTCAGTAGCTCCATCTAATAGCTTGGTAACTTCAAATAGGAATAGTGATTGTGATGACATTCTAAATTTTTTTTAAATTTGTAGCTCCAATTCACCACCCATGCCTACTGTGCAGTCCCTCGTGTACCTCAATTTTAATAATTTTTCTCCAACTGTTTTATTAAGGATGTTTGAAGGATATAAGAAGAAGGGGACATCTTCTTGTACTTTGGACCTTTTCCCTGTTTTATATAACGCTTTTTACTCAACTGGGCCCAACCTAGTATTATTAATTACTCTCTGCACTCTGGTTTTGTCGTAAGTTCTTTTTAAACATGCGGTTGTTCACCTTCTGCAGAAAAAAATATCTCGGTCCCTTATAAAATACTAAACGCATATCTCAAAACAGCCGTTCATGGTCAGGCTCCCCAATACAGTGTGGACCTCCTGCAGCTTTACACCACTAAGATCCACCCAACAAGACCTTCTCTCTGTTCCTCACTCCAGGCTGAAGACCATACATTTCAATCTTCTGCACCCAGACCGTGGAAGAGTCCTCCTCCAGCACTGAGACTGGTGCAGTCGGTCGAACAGTTAAAGGACCAGCTTAAGACTCACCTTTTTAGACAAGCCCTTGAGTAGCTTTAATTTTTAGATTTATGTCTAATTTAAAATGTTGTATTTTACTTATATGTAATTTGATTGTTTAATTGTATAAATAAACTTTACTTACTTGCTAACTTGTCAGGTAGGATATATGAAATAGGGATATTTTTCATGTCTGATCGTGCTTATTTCAGCAGTTTTGGATGCTGTTTTATCTGTTCAGTGTTCAGAGTCCTGCAATGTGGACCAGGCTGACAGAGAGTCGAGTAAAAGTTTAACAAGTTTAACAGGCCAAAAAGAAGCCCAGCGTATTTCTGTTTGGTGGATCGAGGGAAAACAGACACCTCTAATCACCCTGTCAGAGTTTAAAAGAGCCGTATAAGTCAAAATGAATGACGCGAACGAAAATTGAGCTTCTCATCTGCTGCAGGACATTCTCTTTCTTTTCTTTATTTATTTGGTTCTTTGGTTTGTTTTCGGGAGAAACTTAATGTCAAACTCTCCTTTCCTCGCCTCTTCCGGTTAGTTTTAAAGTCTTGGTTCAGTACAAGTGTTACACCTTCCAGTGGCCAAATATTAGCATTTCAACAAATATACATTGAATGTACTTTTTAGTTCATTTCATTATTGAATTAATATTACACACATTTTTGAAAACAAACGTTAAACCATCATAAAAGTATTTGATCACTGTGGACAAAAATCAGTCTATTTGTCCAAAAATAAATATTTTATAGGTATTTATTTATTTATTGGATCCGAAATATTAATGATCGGTCAAACACTTTTCGTTGTCACTTCATTTGTTGTAATTAGAAGACTCTTCATTACATAGTTATAAAAAGGACGTACTTCTTTAGGGACACGTTTTTTCTTTAAAGAGAGAAAAAGTAAAACGATACAAATATAAAGAGCAAAAATTTAATATAATAATATATAATACAAATATTATTAACTATCTAATTAAGAAATATTATAATGTTATGTGATATTATGACGAAATAAAAAAGCAGCTTTACACATATTTAAGAATATCGTCATAAGAATATCACATAACATCATAATATACATGTGTCTGTGTGCCTGTGTATAGTGTGTATATAGTGCAGTAGTGTAGTGTGTATATAACGTGTAGCCTTATATACGGTGTATATACTGTGTAGTAGTATATAAACATATATTTCTTGAATGAGATTCGCTATAAATTCATATTTGAATACTAGAATAAGAGCTACCATTCCCGCATACCATTTGATCAGCTGTTTTATGAGCTGTATAAACGGAGCTGTCCATCAGCTCTACCCTTAAAGTCCATTTCCTCTCTGAGTGGTCTTCAGTGGATGGGAGTGAAGGGTGTGTGGCTCAGTTCAGCCTCCGGGGCCTCGTATGGAAATGAGAGGCCAAAGGGTCATGTTGTTGCATCTTTCAAGTCCAAAACGATCCACAATGCTGCTATTGTCAGGTGCATTTAGTGGGAAAACACAGGACATGAAAGGCTTCATACACACACCCCACACACACCTCACCCTCGCGATAAAAAACACTGGGTTTTACATTACAAACCTGCCTGACTATCAAAACTCAATCAGGATCTTACTGTTAATCTGGTTTTTCTACAGGTTTTACACGAGTTTAAACCTCACCTGTGTCTCTCTTAAAGTCAGTTAAAATTAGATAAAAAGTGTGTGTTTGTTTATTGTCCATCTTGCAACTAGAAATAATCTTGTTTTGTCGCATATTAAGTTAAGCATTGTGTGAATCACTAATTGCCTGCACGTGTTTTTTCTCCATAATTTCAAAAATCATGCAGTTGTTGTTTTTGCTTTACATTGCTTTTGCAGTTTGCATTTTTAAAATGTTCTCCCCGTCGGTAGCTGAAAGTATTGTCGTTCCTGTGTTATTGGGTTGTTGTTTTCCATCAGCACGTGCAGTGTTTGTATGTTGTTTTTGTTTAGCACGTGCAGTGTTTGTATGTTGTTTTTGTTTAGCACGTGTAGTGTTTGGATTGTTGACCACAGGTGATATTACACAGTGTTTGTGTGTGTGTGTGTGTGTGTGTGTTTACTCGGGTACTCCTGTGACGGGCTCGAGGCTCGCGCTGAACCCACTTGATTACGACTTTAATAACCACACCGCGCGGGCTACCAGTCGAAATGTGGCTCGCGATCAGATCAGAAGACCAGGAGAACCGCCATGGTACTGATGAAGCCATTAAGATGTAACCTTTACGAGAGCTCTGTCCAAAAGGAGCATCTCTTCTATATATATACCTTTGAAACTGTGTGAGTGTGTTTGTGTTAAATCTTCTTAGACCTTGTTTCAAATATTACATATTATAAGAGTTTACGACTTTACTTGAATATATTGCAATGTGTCAGAGGTCTCCATATAAACGACATAAATACATACATGTTTACAGTTTTTGTGATGCTGTTTAGAAACGCTAAAGTAAACATCGGTCAAAATTGAAATACACTTCTTAAGTGTTTAAATTACCGGATTAAATTATTAATTCACAATACCTCAATCCACTCTAAAGCTGGAGTACACTTATTAAAGTGTTTAAGTCACCTGATTAAATTAATAATTTCACAATACCTCAATCCACTCTAAAACTGGAATGAACTTATTAAAATACCTGATTAAATTAATTCAACAATACTTACATCCACTCGAAAATCACTCACCAGACATTACTGTATGAGTAGATGGGAACAAATGCCTGTGGTCCATCATTAGACATCACATATATATTGCTGTTATCATATATTGCAATATTTCACAGTGGTCATTCAATGGAGACACAACCCCAAACTAAATGATTAACCTTTTTAAATGATTATAATTCTGGATTGCTACCTGATTTCTTAGCACACCTGAATCTACCCTAGAAATATAGATTTGCTTTATAGTCCAACAGAACCACTTTAATTTCCTCTCTCCCCCAGCTCCTCCCCTGATTTTGACTTTTTGGCTTTTTCTTGTTCCAACTCTAGTCTTTTTTTGACACCCCTCCCTTTTCTAAGCCCTTCTTTTACCATCTGCTCCTGGCTTGCCTCTATTCGGCGCCCATCTTTCTATCCACATCTTCCTGTGTTTTGTGTGCGTTTAGCTCCCCCTCCATCTTTGTCTGGGACAGTCCAGCCCTCTTTATTGTTCCCTCTCTGTCTTCTATTTCCGCTCTGGGCTTTGGCCTCTGACCCCGAACCCTGTTCCAGTCTACCCCCTGCTCCCCTAAATCTGCTTGCTCCGCCGTGGGCTGCTACCCCCAGCAAGCTTCTGGGGGTCTTACACTGTTTCAAAAAGAGCCCCCCTGCAAGACTTCTGCGCTATAGCCATTGTACGAGCCACAATGGGACACAGGCATTAACCATCCATTAGCAAGAAAGTGGCTCGCCCCTCATTGAACCTACCTGCTCTGTGATGGCAGCCGATTGGGTTCTTTTAGACCTGGCATGCTCTGATGTAAGGGTTGTTTCTGTCTACAGTTAAGAGTTAGAAGGGTTAAGTTGAACTCTGGAGTCAGTGGGAACACTTTTTTGCAGTGGCTGTGGCCAATATGAAGGAGGTTCTGAATTTTTGCTCTCCATTACACTTGTCAAAAATAATGATTTGATGATCTACACTTGAGTCAAGTAAAGTTTACAAATGAGTGCCAACTTGTATCAGTGACTTTCTTTGACATTTATACATTCAGATTGTTCTTTGAATTATAATTGTTCTATGTATCATTACCTTTACTAAAAAACTCTGAAGAACCCCCTTTTAAGGACCCTTGCATATTTTTGCCTTGCTCTAATAAACTCACTTTTGGAAGCATTACTTTTCAGAATGTTTGGGAACATTATGCAAAGGTTTTTACACTTTATACAAGTACTTCACAATCGCAACACATTTACAAGAGATATTCCCTATAGAACCAGCCATATGATGGTTCTTCAGGAAATCAAAAGTGTTTTTTTCTACACACCTGCAACAAAATGTGCAACAAAACATTTTATGGCATTTGTCATAGAAAACCATCTGAGTTAGCAGCTGAGAGGTGTGAATGTAAAAAGAACCTACACATAAAGTAAAGCATGTTTCCTGATTTAATGGTTCCAAACGTTCTATAATGTAAAGGTTCTTGAAACTTATAAAAGGTTCTTCACAATAACCCTTTCATTAAAACGGAAAGGTTCTTTAGAAGAACCCAAGATGGTTCTTCTGGGAATCCAGCAAAGATGAATTTTTAGTGCAATAATTTTTTTGGTCCAAGAATTTGTTCAGCACCTTTTACAAGGGCGTAGAGCAGGGCAGGGCTATTTCAGGATCAAAAACGCTCAGTAATGGTAAGATATAAGGTATAATTTACAAGACTGACAAGAATGAGGAAATGCATGCAAAGGAGTAGTGTCTGTTAGCAACAACACAGTGCTTCTTCTTCTTTTCCCCTCAGTCTGTCTGTGTCTGAAAGGCGTTTTTCAGTACATGAAACTCACAAACGCTACACCATGTTATCAGAGTGTGTGTAAAGGGATGGGTGGGCAGAGAGGAGTCATTTTTGGGCTTGTGCTGGGTGGTAGGGCGTGAAAGTTAGAGAGGCTTTCCTTTGATTGACAGCACCCCCTCCTATTTGCCCGCCTGGAGAGATCTCTGCTGGGGTGTGTCAGCCAGAGAAGGGTTGCCATGGTAACTGACATCACAGTGACTGGGTCGCTTGTTTGGGATACAGTAGAGAGGGCTTGGGTATTTTGGAGGTTTCTTTTATGAGCTGGGGTGGAGAGGGATTACAGTGTTTCCATTTTCATTTCATCACATTTATAAAAAACACAACTGCAAACTTTGATGACCATGAGTTTCTTAAAGTTTACCCTATTAGCATTATGTGCAGGCATTGTGTTGCGGTATACTGGGATGCCTGGCCATTACACCAACGGGGACCTTTAAAAACATTGCATTCAAAAACATTAATATAGAGTTGGTCCCTCTTTGCAGCTATAACAGCTTCCACTCTTCTTGGAAGGCTTTCCACAAGATTTTGGAGTTTCTTTGCCGCCATTCATTCTGTAGAGCATGTATTGCTATAGCAACTGCCAAGCAACACCTTAGCAACCACCTAGAACACTACATAGCACCCAACAAGCAGAAAGCGTTCCATGTTTAAATTTAATTATAACAGAACTTAAAATTTCAATTTCAGTGCACCAAGCGAGCTCAATAAAGACATGGCTGGAGGAGTTCAGTATGGAAGAACACAGAGCCCTGACCTCAACCACATCCAGCACCTTTGGGATGAACTGGAACGGAGATTGTGAACCAGAACTTCTCGTCCAACATCAGTGTCTGACCTCGTAAGTGTTGTAGAGAATGAATGGACACAAATTCCCACAGAAACTCCACAATCTTGTGGAAAGTCTTCCAAGAAGAGTGGAAGCTGTTATAGCTGTAAAGGGGGACCAACTCCATATTAAAGTCAATTCTCTGTTGGTGTAATAGAGCATCTCTTTTAAAATCTGACTTAAAGGTCCTCTAAGTCATTAGTTCACACTGTTGTCCTGGAATCATCGTTGACGCATGTTACTTGTCACCACTTTTGTCAGCTGTGCAGAGCCATCTTGCTCTGAACACGATTATAATGACTGCGCTGTCAGCTCCCACTGTTCAGCGAACACTGTTCTGTTTTGACGCGGCCATAGATTCCAGCACCCATTTAACTCCTTGTGTAGTCTTGTAGACTGACAGCCCACACAGAATAGAACTGAAGATCCAGAATAAAATGATACAGAGCAAAACATGGACTTATAGTATCTCATACCTGTTTCCCCAGCTGTAACCCAGCACATTCCTCGCTCTAATACATTCAATTTGAGCTCATATGAGTTGAGTTTAGTGTGTTTGAAATGGTCAAAGACTTGATTTGATGAATGTGAGCCAATAAGGGCAAAGTAGCACACTCTTAAAATGAAGGTCTTAAACAAGGCCTCATTCCTTAAATAACATGCAGTTTTTATATCCATTTTTGTACATCCAGCCTAGAATCATTTGGAAACATTACCTTTTAAACGAACAGTTCTGCCAAAAATAACATATACAGAATTTTTTTCCCACTCACCCAGATGTGGTCACTCACTTAAGAAATGTTGTTTAAATATTGCTTCCTTAGCACTTCAGCTGTGATGGAACCAATAGACACCCAAATGGCCCAAAAAGAATTCTGTAAAAATACATTATCAAACCTGTGCCTGCATCCAGCTCTCCATTAAGGTGTAATTTAAGACACACTATGACTTACTGTGTGCTATAAAAATCAACAAAACTGCTTTCATTGAATCTTGCACCAAGTCCTTTAATCGATGGTGTTTATTAATCTTTCAGTCCATTATATTGTGGACCCGTAAACAAAAATCTGCTTGATATGTCAATTAGCTGAACCCCTGGAGTCGTTAGCTTATAACGAGAGAGTCCTTTTCACTGCATGCCTTCAGAGCCTGCTGTAAATTTACAGCTAGGGAACCCCACGGAGATGACGTTTAACGATCTGCTGACGTTTACGGATGGCCCCGTATAATTACGACATAATTGGCTCTTTATAGTCATGTAATTCACTGCCAAGCATGCTGCCAATACGTTGTTTGTCCAGGGTGAGGAGGAAGATTGGACTCGCTGACCCAGGTCAAGCTGGCCGATCATGTCAGCTCCTCATTCTCATTTCCTCTAGGACGTTGATGGAATGCGCGATGAAGGTTTGCTTTTACTCCTCAGAATGCAGGATTACACAGGTCAACAACAACAAATTGTAATCAATTGTAAAAATTGTGACACACTTTTCTAAACCAGTTTTTCATGCTCATTTCAGATCTGCTTTCAGTTTTTTCAGTCACATCACCTTTTTGAATTCTGAGTAATATTAGATTTGCAATAGACTTGCATGTGTTTTTATTAAACTGCAGACACCAATCAAGAACTGTTTCAATATTTTCAGTGTGGAGTCAGACAGGCCACACTGTGGCATAGATATAATGAT
>JBBPDB010000083.1:10415540-10431493 GCA_037974465.1 Brachypetersius altus
TTTTTTTTTTTTTTCACACCCCCTAAAACAAAAAAAAAAAAAAAAAAAAAAAACAGGACGCTAAAAAAGGTGGAAAGTGAAGTACAAGCACTGAAATGTGTGGTATATTGTGATGCTAGGATTTAGGAGGAGGTCGGTTGTGTACTCTTTAGTTATTTGTATTTTATTTTTGTAATAAAATAAATAATGGCACTCAACCATCTACCTGCATCGACTTTCATTTTCTGAGCTAAAATAATTGAGACGAAGATGAGCTGACAATTACACAACAATCGGGATAGCTACTAATGTTATATAGCTGTTGTTAAGTCCAAAAACACAGTTTAAGGTTGTGGTGGCCTATTGGGCAGGATACTAACCTCTGGACCAAGAGGTCATGGGTTCTTCAACACACCACTACTGGGTTCCTTCTTTCCCTTAACCCCAAGTTGCTCCAGAGAGACTGCCCCCAGTAGGTAATGGAAGTTTGGATAAAAGCGTCTGGTAAATGTAAACAAGGGGAGTAGCAGACATTTCTCACAATATAAAGATGGCAGGTGTACATGGCACTATATAGTCCATTCAGTGACGGTCTCTTCTTCAATGAAAAATTTTGGATTCACGGTTTTTGGTCGTGCTCTATTCAGCCTTGCAGTGGTGAGTAATAAAACACTGTTGGTAAGACTTTGGGGCCAAAAAGGAGTGAACCAGTATTTAGTGATTGCTTTCTTTGCCACAGTAAATCCAGTAAATACCTTTTTCTATCATGTAAGCTTTAAGTTAACATCAGAGGTGTCACCAAGACAAACGACAGGGTTTGGTCGCTTTGGATAAGTCTGCTGAATGCCATAAATGTAAATGGTTGTCAGAGTGAACTGCAGCAAAAAGGAATTTCCATTTCTAAATGAGACCTTTCCAGAAAAGTCAAATGCCCAAAGATAGCTTTCCTAAAACCTGGTTCTGTAATTCCCAGTAACTCCCCTCTTAGGAAGTCGGAAGCACTTCAGATTAACAATGGCCACAGTACTGAGGGTTCTCAAGGACACTGCTTCAATGACATGTGACCTTCCCTTGCAGCGCCGTCAACAAAACATATTTTGTGCTGCACGAGCGTGGAAACAAAGGGCGTGTACACTGCTTCGCTGCTTCTCGGAAGCTTTCGTTTGACATTTCCTCCGCAGTCTGAGCGGAGCGGATTCCAGTACGGCCAGTTCCTCCGCAGCCTGTGCTGAGTGTGCAAACTGGGACGACTGGAGTCTCCCAGAAGAGTTCAGAAAGTGAATAATAAGCTATAAATAGGACAACACATTTACACTTGTTCATGGTTTCAGTTTTCTCTTTACTCACGGTTTACTCCAGCTATTGGTCTGAAAATAACTCCAGGACGTGTTTACTACTTAGATCCGTACCAAGGAGACAAAAATAATGGGATATGCAAAGCGAGTTGCTTAGGATCTCATTAAAGTTAACATGAAGCGGTAATATGGATTTGGATGAAAGACAATGTCTAGATTCCAAAGCTGTGATCATTCAAACGATTGACAACAGAGCAATTTACTGAATTTCCCAGAGAGATGTGGATTCTGTACGCGCAAGGAGGAACAACAAGCAGTAAGGCTCGAGTAAGCGGAGACCAGACAGCGATAACTCTGGCCACAGCGCCATCTGTCGGCAGTGGGCTTCCCTATAACATGCAGGAAGAAACAAATCGTGGCTCACAGACAAAGACTTCAGTGTTTCATGCATGTGTGCATTAGGACAGCAGCATATTATAACAAATGAATTGCTTTTACTCTCAAAAACAAAGGCAATAAATTATTTCTCATGTCAGCAATGGGGCCAAATTAACCCCCATAATAATAATAATAATAAATATATGACATTACAGCTTTAGTTCATTTGAAGACTTCATCTTAAGACTACAGTAAAACCAAAGGTGTTGCATGAACATCTGAGGCATCAAATGGTTTGGTGGACTGGTAGGAGGAAAGACACATTCAGCAGTTATCAAAAGTAGTGCTGTCTTTTGATCATCGGGGCTGGATTCATTGGTAGAAGAAATATTCACAAGAGAAAATGTAAAATCGGTGTGCCCACCCACCCCCACCCCCATCAGAAAGACTCAGGTTCCCAAGGCCCTGCTGGTAAGGTCCAAAAACATTCTGGTGTTTGCTTTGCTTTTACTGTATAAAATGTCTCTGTGGTTCTCTCTTCTTGGGGTGTCTCAGGTTATTCTTGTACCGTTCCAGCCCATTTGCTCAGAGTGCGCTGAATGAGCCCGTGGGGTGCCAGTGGCTCCATCAGTCCAAACCACAGAGGTCCGTCATCAGTCAAATGTCTCAAAACCACAGGTGTTGGGTGTTGAGTAGCTGCAGTAGTGGAGAGAGGAGTTGCCGTGTGCTCAGTACAAGCGCTTGCGTCTGTTTTCGTTCCAGTGACTGTAAACTACGAGTCCTACAACGATGAGGAGGAACAGGCCGAGCATGGAGAACAGCACGGAGAAGAATATGGCAACCCCACTCATCCCTTCCCCATCGTAGTAGTCTGAGGGAGAGAAAGAGAGAGGTTTTACAAGCTGGACAACATCTTGAAAAAGTGGTACTTAGGACCTATACTCTTAATTATAAGTAAGGAAATTAAGTTATAGTCACTCATGAACTCAGCACACAGTGTGAAACTCTCTCTGTGTTTAAACGTTTTAACTAGGGCTGTTAAAAATATCGCGTTAAGTATTTGCGTTAATTCATTTTCTATAACACCTAAATAAATTGATTGCGCGATTAATTTGAAAATTAAATACCCCTCTGCATTGCAGTACCACACAATCAGTGGGGGCAGTATTTCGCTACGTCGGCGACCAGCATGCCAGAAGAAGAAGCCCCTTCATGTGGCCAATGCTGCTGCTCAGTCTAGCTAGCGATGGAAGATAAATATGCTGTTAAATGAACAATTTCGCTTTAAGTTACTAGCAGAGGGGGATTTGGACCAGACAAGGGTAATATGTGTGCTTTTCAAAAGTGAATTCAGTTACCACCGAAGCACTACATCACTATCATATAACCTCAAGGCGAAGCATCCCGGTGTGGCAGAGACAGCGGAGGGAGGGGGTCTCCGACAGTTGCAGGAGTTTGGAGCGAGAGGCGGGACTTTAGTTCGGCTTTGTCCTTTAATTCAAGTTATTTAAAGCTACGTTTAAGGTTTGAAGAGGTTATGCATTTTCTATTCAAAAGTAAGGTTTGTTTTTATCTCACAGCTTTTAAAAGTGTGACAGAGTTGGGAAAAACAAATTAAAAAATCCTTCTTTGTAAAATTGATGACTAAGTGTGTTCATTATATATTATATATTGGGTTGGCATAGAATTGCGATAAATTTTTTCCAGATTTGCAATTAACTAGTTCATTTTAATTAATCACTTTACAGCCATAGTTTTAACCCTTTAAACCCATTCACCAGCTGAAGCAGTGGGCAGTCAGGAACACAGCGCATGCGGTACCTTACTCAAGAATACCTTAGTGGGCAGTCCTTGGATTTGAACACACAACCTTCTGATCACAGGGGCAACTCCCAAACCACTAGGCCACCAGCTTCCCTTGAGAGTGCCCCAAGAGAACCCAAAAGGTTCCCAAAAGCACATTTCCCTTATCTGTTCTTCGTAGATTTTTTCCAAATTAGATCTGTTTGAAGAACTGTTTCAAAGTTTAACGAACCTCCACATAATATAAAGGTTCTAGAAGGCCTTCATACTCACATATCTCTTCTAAACATTGTCCTTTCAGAAACGAACAGGTCCATTTTTAAGGTCATCTCCTGAAACTCTTCCTGAAAAGTTTTCACATGTCTAAAATTTGCACTATTTGTCCAATGTTTAATAGTTGTTCTCAATCTTTTTACCCTGTACCACTTCACGAAATACGGAAGTACCACCATTATGGCCGTCTATGCTCTTACAGGTACGCACAGTTCACTCAGGCGGCAAATGTATTCCTATTAAGAATATATTATATATATGCTTCTAGTCAGCCACAGCCTTGCTGTATAAAGAGGACGGACTGTTATTTAAACGCTTCCATACAGTCCTCATACTAATCATCCCACCCTCCAGATTTTGATCCAAGATTGTGTTTCAGGGTTTGGGTCTCTTACTTCCAGTGAAGGACAATCTTAATGCTCCAGTAGACCAAGACACTCTGAACAACACCATGCTTCAACTCTGTAGACCCAGTTTAGGGAAGAACCTTTTCTATTCCAGCATGACTGTGTCCCAGTGCACATGGCTGTCTATGTGCATGACTTAAGGACATCTTTTTCTATTTTATGCGTTTAATGCCTTACCCCTGAGTAACTCCATATTGTCCACACTTGGAATGGTGACCTCTTCTTCCTCCTCTTCCTCGTGTTTACTTCGCAGTACTGTCAGCTGGTACAGCTTCAAAGAAATTAGGTCATGGTTGTCTGCCAAACAAACACACACACACATTATATATATATATATATATATATATATATGTTTACTTAACGCAGGTAATTATTTTTAAAAATCCTTTTATTTAAAAAGTTTTTCATTGCTTTTTCATGGGTGTCCCATATAATATAGACAAAAGTATTGGGACGCCTGACCATTACACCAACAAGGACTTTAATGACACTGTATTCAGATACAGAGACTTTCACATGAAGTTGGTCCCCTTTACAGCTGCTATAATGCTCTGGACTCTGAGAAGAACTTGTTTTACTATAATAAACTAGATAAAACCTGAACGCCCTGCAGCTTTGGTTTTATTTTTGATTTGATTACATTCATGTTTAAGTTGAGATTTACAGAAATATATGAACTGTAACTGTGTTAAAGGGAACACTGCTGGTAAAAAGCTCCTTTGTTTAAAGTGTTTGGAAACCAAATGTTATTGCCCTTTGGTTCATATAAAAGTGCGCAATACACTACTTTCGAATTATGTAATTCAGCAAAGAACAATGCAATTAATCACAGAAATCCTTGCAATTAAATCGTTGCTTAGCATTAATATATACACATTAAAGTTTGTTTGACACTTCACAATCAGTCATAAGCCATATTAGCAAGGTATATTTAATCATCACTATGAACCCCCTTAATATGAACTTAATGTTGTCCTTAATTTCCTGGAATTCCTGGAATTAAGGAGGAAACATTTCCTGGAATTACGGGGAAAAGTGCACAGATTAAGGCTGATTAAGGGGTACAATAACTGAATTTTCTCCTTTTTCAAATTTACTCCTTAAATAATAGAACCTCCTGAATTAATGTTTAGGATTAAGGGGTTTTCACACTCATGGCTTAAATTCAAAATTACGTGGTCAGTTCACAAATGAATGGCCACTTAAATCAAATTAAGATGTTTGGTGTATTTTCAGGGGTAAACTAAGGCAGGGTTAAGCACATTCTCAGTACACTGTGTTTCGTAGTGCATTTAGCTGTGGATGGCCAGGGGCGGGGCTGTAGAGACCTTTAGAAAGTGGCCATTACCTGAGAGGTCTCCAGTGATGGCAGAGGCACCAAAGTAGTAGCCCTGAGGCAGCCGTACACCCGGTATGTCCAGGCAGTCCCTCCACTCATGCTGACCATCGATATCAATCATGACCTGCAGACATGATGGAATGTAGTAAACCACACATACAGCAAACAAAGCTAAGTAGTGTGATATAAATTTTTTTGTGTCAGATATTGTTAGCGATATTTTATACAGTAATCCCCCACTTTTCGCGGGGGTTACGTTCCAAGAGCACCCGCGTATAGCGAAAAACCGTGTTGTGATTTGATTAAAAAAATGTCTATTTTTATAGTGTAAAACCTAAATATGCCCCCGAATATACTCCCAGAACACATTTAATTTCATGTTAAACTCATGTTCAACTTTATTGCTTAAAAAACAGTTAGCTTTAGTGGTTAGCATTAACAGTGTGCAAAGACTTGTACACCTCTCTCTACCCACATGTTTAAATGGAGGGCTCCAACAATGACGAGAAGCTCCAGCACACTATTGCTCCCGAGTTGTAAAAATAATAGAGCTGGGAGTTGATCCAAAAAAACAAAAATGAATGGAGTCAGCTCGATTCTCAAATGCCAAAGTTTTGGAATTATTCTATACAGTGATGTTTACTCTGCCCAGCCTTAACCTGAGATACTGTATGGGAGCCAAAACAGTTTTGTTCAGTGTGTGAAACCCGACGCTGCGTCCTGAGCATGCTAAAATGATGGTATGATGACTTTCCGCAGCACTCAGCGTGTTCAATCAGCACAGTTTAACGTTCGGTACCATATGACCTAACTGCTTGCGTCATCAGATTCTGTGCAATGTGAAATGTGAAGCTGTCCTTTGTCAGTGGTCCCATTTCTTACACTCAAATTAACAGAAGAAACTCACATCCTAAACACAGAAATATTGTAGCACCAAGAGTTATGCAGAATTTATATTTCTATTACTTACCGATTACACTAGAAAACAAATTTTCATTGCAATTTTTGATGTTTCTTAGTCAAGTTTTGCGCCGATTCAGAAAATCCCATCAGTTTTTTTTCCTTCCTTCAGTGGTTCCAGAGATAAACGAAATTTCACGTATATTTCTCATTATAAGGGTGTTATAATACTACTACTATTATTTTCATATTAGTGTTTCTCACGCTCAATGCGTGAGAGATGGCAACCCTGTTATCTACATGTACAACAAGCAACATATTAATATGTTAAACTTTATAAGTAGAGCAAAAGGCCGTCAGCCGAGCCGCCAAGTTTAGTTTTTTCCTAAAAATGACGTTTCTATCAAACCCTCAAAAGCTACATGAAAATAAATGTTACTGCCGACATCAGCACCGAGATTGTAGAAGGAACACTCCAGAATGGAATGAAACCCATTATTATTGTTCATCAGTTCTTGTCACAAACAAAGTGTTTTGTAGTGACAGTTTTGTATTCAGATTGACCAGTTCGGTGTGTGTTGTATAAACAGGAGGTGCTTCATCAGAAGGTCGCTAAGTCAAATGCTGGCATTAGCATCCATCCAATCATTATCTGCAATCAGCCACTGCATCAAAACCACTGAGGGGTGTAAATAACAATGATTGTCTCCTTTCAATGACACCCATCAAGGGGTGGGATATATTAGGCTGCGGGTGAACAGTCAGTGGAAGTTGATGTGTTGGAAGCAAGATGGTTGCGCAAGTTTAAGAATCTGAATGCTTGAGGACTGACAAGGGCAAAACTATGATGGCTAGACAACAAGCTCTAAAACAGGTTCCTGTTCTGCAGTGGTTAGTACCTACCAAAAGTGATCCAAGCAATGACAATGATAAAAGCGTCAACTAAATGCCATAAATGTAAATGTAATGAACGGACAGGATCATGGGCAGCCAAGGCTCAGTGATGCCTGTGGAAAGCGAAGGCTAGCTAGTTGGGGCCGACCCCAAAGCTAACCTAGCGCAAATCAGGGTTATGCTGGTTTTGATAGAAAGGTGTGAGAACACACAGTGCACCATGGCCAGTGGTGTATTGGGTTGCATAACCGCAGACCAGTCAGAGTGCCCATGCTGGCCCCTGTCCACATTATAAGTGCCTAAAGTGGACCAAGGAGCAATGGAAGAGGCTATCCTGGTCTCATGAATCATGTTTTCATGTGGACGGTCAGATGCATATCCAGAGAACAGATGGTACCAGAATGCAGTAACGGAAGAAGGCCACTCGCAGGTGGCAACGTGATGCTCTGTGAAATTTTCTGCTAGGAAGCATGTCCTGGGGCCGTATTACAGAAACTTCCTAACTTGAAAATCCTATCTTAACTGTTTAGGAAAAAAGTCATTACAGAACAAACGTTCCTGAGTCCATTTTCCTGTCCTAACTTCAATTAAGAAAAGTGTATTACAGAAGCATCCTAACCTCAAAAAACCTTAAATAAACTTTCCTAACTTGAGGAGAACCCTTCCATGGTCCTAAATGTTGTCAGCTAATTATTCAGGCTACGGGTAATTCGGCCCGTCAGCACGGGGCTCTCCGTCTCGACTGGTGTACAATTCACAAATGCTCTTCGTTTCTTCGCTAAAGGTGATTTTCAAAGCGAAGTGTGTGACCGTGTATGTGTGAATGAGAAAGAGTGTGTGTGTCTATGACAGGTCTGTCTCAATACTTTTGGCCACACTGGTCAGTTTGTCTTGCTTAAAGTTTGACACTCTTTAATATCCATATTTTGAAGATACTCAATACAGTGTTACGGACTGGAGCCTCGTAAAGTTACAGTGGCCTCTTTAGGCAGGTTAATGCATCCTGCCACACTGCAAAATCTGTGCAGGAATGGTTTGCAGAACATGACAAAGAATTCAGGATATTGGCACAACCTCCATTATGACCAATAATAACTTTATTAGCTCCATGTACCTTGAATACAAATAGGTAGATGTACCTAATAACTTGGCAATTCAGTCTACAAAGGCATCATTCCATATTCTACAAGTTTCTGCTTCGGTCCTTACCGTTAGTCTGCGGCGGACGTATCTGATGAAGAGGAAAGTGTCGTGTTTTAAGTTGCGCACCATTGCGTTGCAGCCTCCCAGCTCCGTGGGCCTGCCGTCTCGTTCGTGGTCGTAACTGATCGTGCCGTTCCCCATCATCGCCAACACGTAGGGGAAGATCCTCTGAAATACGCAAAAACAGAGAGGAAACAGGTGTAGTGTTAAATAAGACAGCTTATGTAACATGCCTATACCTTTACAATGTTTAATCTAGAATAAAAGCAGGTGGAATGTGATTGGGACTTTGCAAATATGGAGGTCATGTCATGGAACTTACAAATTAAATCACTGTATCATGCCAATATTCTATCAGTGCAACTCATGGAAAACGGCTCTCAACTATCATGAAGACAATTCATTTCATTCATGCCAAAAACAAGACCATCTACTGTGAACAAGGGTGCCAAAAACAGTTAAAAAGAAGCACCTTTGGTACCCTTCCCTTAAAAATCCCCCCTACTGTTAACAGTATAGTTCAGAACATTTGAAATATGCATAGATGAGCCCCTTTATTAGGTCCATCTACTGTATACTGATCAACTACATATCATTAAATCCACTGACAGATGAAGTGAATTCTATTTACTACTTCATTATCATAGAACTTGTCAAGAGGTGGGCAGTTTGCAGTTTATATGTTGAAAAACAGGAAAAATAGGCAAGTAATGAGGATCTGTGTGATTCTGACAAGGGCCATGTTGTGATGGCTTGGTCAGAACATCTTCAGAACGACAAGTTTTTTTCTGGCTAGCACCTACCAAACTGGTCCAAGAAAGGACAACTGGTGAACCGGGATTGGCTATTGTAGCTACTATAGCATAAATTGCTGAAAATGTTACTGTTGGCTATGACAGAAAGAAGTCAGGACACACAGTGCAGTGTATAGAGCTGCGTAGTCATAGTGACCGTCCACCCCAATAGGCAGCTACATGGGCTTGTGAGCATCAGAACTGGACCATAGAGCAATGGAAGGTGGTCTGGTCGGATCAATCACATTATCTTTTATATTATGTGGACAGCTGGGTGCGTTTGTGAGTGCACTACGACAAAAAGTCCTCCAGCAGAGGCAATGTGATGCTCCGGAAAGTGTTCTGCATTTTTTAAATAGCACTTTTTACAACCAATGTTGTCACAAAGCAGCTTTATACAGAGTCCCTATAGACCCAAGGGTGACAACCCCCCCCCGGACACAGCTACGGAAAAGTTTCCTAAAGCTGGAGTAAGACACTAAAAGGGGCAACCCATCCTCCTCTGGTCGACCCGGAGAGAGAGAGAGAGAGAGAGAGAGATAGAGAAAGAGAGATTCTCTATGGAGATAAGTAACAAAGGAATGCCTTTGTGTAACATCATAATCACTGTTACACAGATTGGCCATCTAATGCTAATGGAATTTGTACAGTTAAGAGTCAGGAAAGGTCGCTTTTAGGTTTTGCTGTATTTCAGCAGGACACTGAGCCCTCTCACACTGCTAATTCTTCAGGAATGTTTCGAGGAATGATGAAGAGTTCAAGGGGTTGACTGGGCCTCCGTATCTCAATCTGTGGGATGTGCTGAACAAACATCTCAAATCCTCCAAGTGTCGCAACTCGCAAGTTGTGGTTAAAGGGTCTGCTGCTAATGTCCTGGTAGCAGATACCACAGCACACATTCAGAGTTCTTTAGTCTTGGTTAGTCAGGTGGTTTTAATGTTGATAGGTGTACAGTAACCCCTCAGTTTTACACGAATCAGCATTTGCGGATCCAGTCTAACACAGATTTTTTCTGAGACCCAAACTGTTTTACCACCGCCAGTCCAGCGGTGGCGATAATACACTGAAAAGTTGGCAACCACCATGAAAAGAAGAAGAAGAAGCTGCTGCAGCATGTAGCATGACTGCTCTGTGTCTTGTCCTCATATTTTAGTGTTTTTTCAACAGTTTTTCAACAGTTATCTCCGTTTATTTAGTATTAGTAAGCTGTGTCCTGTCTAAACATGTGGGTAGAGAGAGTTATTTCAATGTTTCTTTTGTTTCTCTGTGTTTAACCCCCTTTAACCTGTTCACCAAGTGAAGCAGTGGGCAGTCAGGAACACAGCGCCTGGGGAGCAGATTGTGGGGACGGTACCTTGCTCAACGGTACATCAGTGGTGCAACTAGCAGTCCTGGGACTCAAACCCACGACTTATCGCAGGAGCAACTCTCTAACCATTAGACCACCAGCTGCTCTGCAATAGCAAGTGCAGTTGACAAACAATGAGCTTGGAGACAAGGTAGGTGTCCCTAACATAGTGGCTTGTCACTGGGTGCTTAAATCGGCACTTAATATAACTGTGTTTACATCAACAAGAGAAGAAAGCAGCATGCAGTTAAGGCCAGATATGAGTTTCTGTGGGCAGGTACCTGAGTGCGAGGGGTGTACCTTTTCTTCTGGGCCTGGATCCATGAAGAAGCACAGAAAAGGGGCACAATAAGACATCAGTAACATACACTATACACTTCTACACTATAATTTGAATTTAAGTGAATTTAAACTAAAACAGAAGTGGTGGCATTAAGCCTAGGCCTGACAAGAAATGACGACTCTGTCCAAATCAAGACATTTTAATACACAATGCAAATGTAATCGAATCTTTATCTTGGACTATTTCAGTGCAAATCTTGAAATTTGACAAATACTCTGAAAGAAATCTTTCCTTATATGTGGGAGCTCTGAAACCCTGTAGTGTGGGTTAGGCATGACGGAGATTGTAAGACATAACAGAGAGTCACACCTCGATATGTTTTTCCTCGTTAGGGTAGGTGTCTACAAACACGCCCAACCCAGTGAAGAAATCCTTATTTCCAAACACCGGACCTGAAACAACACAGCCGTAACATGACGTGAGGAAATACGGCTCCACTCCAGTGTTTCTAGCAGAATTCTAAACGCTGTTTACCTTTCTGCATTCGCTCTTTTGTATACCACACCGCCAGGCCGTCTCCATTCAGGTTCTTTTTCCCTTGACCATGGATTTTAAAGTGCACTTGCAGCTCCCAGTCTTTCAGGTTACATGGCTGCATACACACACAGACACACACACACACACACACACACACATTAGAATCTCATCTTGGGAAACAAAAAGGATGGAAATCATCTGGATCACACTGATACTGATATCGATGCTTATTGATACTGATAATTTGGGGCAAAAAATGAAGACATCCATGTGAAACAAGTCAACAGTTGTTTTATTTCTTTTATCAGCTAAACTGTTTCCTGGGTTTTCTGTAAACATAATGAGGGAGGAACGGGGGACTGTCCCTCCAATGGATAATCTACATTTACAGCTTTTAGCAGATGCTGTTATCCAAAGTGGACAGTCTTCCTGGAGCAACTTGGGGTTGAGGGTCTTGCTCCGGAACCCAGTGGAGGTTTGCTGAAGGTAAGATTAGAACCCAGGACCTCTTGGTCCAGCTGCGAGAATCCTACCCACTAGAGCACCACCACCAAATTTGTATGAAAGGTCGGTTTCATTGCAATTTTTGATGGCTTTTAGTAGGGCTGCACAATATATCACAAATTAACCGTCATTGCGAAAGACTGACTGAACTGCAACAAATGTGTCACAGAGAGGAGGGCAAACCCAGTGCCACAGAGAGGAGGGCAAAGTAAATTCTTTTAAAAAAAAACATAACATAACAGCAGAAAACGGCAGAAAAACGTAACATAACAGAGCGGGGTCACGTAACTCCACATGCGGCAGTGTTTTTAAAGGGAAAGTAATCGAAATAATCGACCTTCGATTACTTTTCGAATAATCGCCCAGCCCTATTTTTCTCCATAGACTAGTCAGCGTCTGGAGTCTATAACACCAGCAAATCCAAAGCAGAAAAACATGAACGCTATAAAGGCTAAGTTTTTACACACTTATCGCATGTGATATCGCCATCACATCGTATTCTCGTATATCGCATGTTTTCCTAATATCGTGCAGCCCTATTTCTTAGTCAAGTTTTGCTGATTCAGAAAATCACATCATGGTTCTAGAGATGTATATTTGTCATTATAAGGTTGTTGTAACACTACTATTATTTTCAATGCGTGAGAGTCGGCGACCTTGTTATCTAAATGTACAACAAACAAACAACATATTAATATGCAAAAAGTTATAAGTAGAACAAAAGACAATCAGCCAAGCGCTGATTCTCTCACAAAGGTGCAGTACTCACAAAGCGGCTCCACACCGCCCCCTGCTTGCTCTGCATGTCAGGAGTCAGGCGCACCTGATCAGTGGAAACCATGGTGTCGCCCATCAGCTCCCAGTGAGAAGAGCCAGACACACCGATCGCTGTGACAGAACACATGATTAGAACAGCGATGAGTGCCTGCTACAGACATTAGATAAGGCCTTTATTTATCCCAAGGGGTGTCATTTGCACGCTCAGTGCAACAAGAAAGAGACAAGATAATAAGACAACGGACAACTGACGTTGCTGGATGTAACTGCACAACGACACAAAGTGCTAATGCAGTAAAAATAATTGCAATAAATAAAGATGATATAGCCATGAGTAACATTCAACTACATTCAGTCAATTCACAGATGAAACAGTTCAGTGGTATATTGCACAAATCCTGCACCTTCTAAAAATGCTATAGAAACGATTTCTACAGTGTGGTACAATATTTCTATAAATTTGTAGATCATACAATATAATAATTTTCTTAAAGTAATTTATGGACAAGTATACACACACACACATCTGTATATACACACATATATAGAAAAATAAAACACGCAAAATAATATATATGACAAAGTTTAGTTCCTCCTCATCTGAAGTACGGTGTGTTTCAGCAGCTCTGAATCGGCTGCAACACTGTACACACACGTTTATCTTTACATTAATTAATACGCTTCATTTTTGTTTACTAAAATAATTTACTGTTGCATGCACATCGCTACAGGACGCCGGGCAGCCCACCTTGGTACGGCTTCGTCAGGGAATATTCCCTCTTTAGAAACTCTTCCATCTCATGACCGTCGTCCGATAAACAAGAGTGAAGAAATGCAATCAACGCCAGACATCTTGCGACCATGGTTCGCCACATTTTAGTGCAAATTTTCCTCTGGATCTCTCCTCTCTGGACACTGTGGTGTAATGATAATGAGAGGCGGCCATCGCACCGCTAGGACCTGCCTTCGGCGGCACGCGATTGGCTGACGTGATGACATGGCGCGCTGCTATTGGCTGTCTTGCTTTTCAATCAAATCCCAGGACTATCAAATGTCCAGCCCATCTGGGGTCCACTGAAGTCCAATACCAGTTTATGGTCGTGTAAATGATTACATGAGTGTTTTTTACAGTGTAAACTACAATTAATTACATAAAATGGCATAAACAAGTTTATTCGATAAAACCCAGTTTTGCACTGCAAAGGGCGATGCAACCTATAATCGGAGGTCGACAGTCAAATCTGAACACTCTTCTGCACAGCACAGGAGAGCTAATAACTCACAATTAAAAAAAAAATTGTATTTATTTTAAGTTCATTTTCTCCTTGATCGAGCTGAACAGTGCACGGACTTCCGGGTTACATAAAATTATGTAAGAACAGACTAAGGGATTGTCTAAAATTGTACACGAGAAAAAAAATCAACAGAGGCCTTTTTTTGTTACAAAGACTGGCATTCACGAATTTACTGTACATAAGAATGTAGGATAAGGACCCTATTCAGAATGTTAAGCCACAGTCAGTTTATGAGCCTGAAAGATTCTGAGATTGGTTCTGAGATTCTCCTGCCCTGCATGTTTTAATGTTTTCAGTTCAGTTCAGTTTTATTAATATAGTGCTTTTTGCAACCAGTGTTGTCACAAAGCAGCTTTACTGAGCCCATGTTGAGCCAAGGGTGACAGAGGGGGGAGGGAGGGAGAGGGAGAGAGAGAGAGAGAGAGAGAGAGAGAGAGAGAGAGTGTGTGTCTCTTTGGAGATAAATAACGAAAGGCCATAATGAACTAATTTACTGTTACTGTGTCTACACTACAAGTCTATGTATTGTTTGTTGTCTACTGTCTGTTGTAACTTGCACTCTGTTGAATATTGTATGTTGCACCACGGCACATGGAGAAACATTGTCTCATCTCACTGTGTACATGTAAACAGCTGCTGATGACAAAAAAAAGGAATCTTGAGCCATCCACAGTCTGTACAGGGTCAGTACAGGTAGAGTTTGTCTCTAGTCCATAATAATTAGAGCTTTAAACTCCGGCACACTGGCTGTAACTCTGGGCAGCTGGTGGCCTAGTTGTTAGGGAGGTGCCCCAGCAACCAGAAGGTTGTGGGTGTGCATGTCTTGTTGGACTGTGGAGACCCCGCAGGAAACCCACACCACCACCACCAGGAGAACATGCAAACTACAGACACACACACGGCTAGGGCCCGGATTCAAACCCTCAGCCCTGGAGGTGTGTGTCACTACCGCTGAGCATTGTTTATATCTTCATACATTAATTCCATTTTTACCTTTATTTCAGTAGGAGTGTGGCAGTGGCAATTATGATGAACTAAGCAAGGGAAGCTGGTATACCACACACTACAGCCCATTTCATATGAAAGAGGCTTTTAAAAAATGGCAATGGGTAATGGATTGTAGGGGGGCCTGTGCCCCAGGAGAGCTTCATGTCTAGGAACACCCCTGACTGATGAACTCTGCATCAGGAGAACTCTCCTTTTTAAAGGTGATGCTGTAGTTTGTGGACAGTCCCTTATTTTACAACGTGGCTGGACTCCCAGCCTGTGTGTTCTCAGTGGTCTCCTCGATGAGGTGAGGTTCTGCAGAGGAACGATGGAGCCCGTACCTGACAGCGAGAGTAAGAAGGTCGATATCTACCGTGACACATGGGTTCGGTTCCTGGGTGAGTAAAGCTAGAATCACTGCTCTGGTCGGTGTGTGTGTGTGTGTGTGTGTGTATACAGGCTGTCCATCTGTGTGCCTCCCTCACAAGACAAGGTTTCCGGCCAGCTTGAAAGAAACTTCTGCTTCTGGTGTTCGTTAGACAGGATACAGATCTGTTAGTGTTAGTGAAGCTTCTAGGTGAAGACGTATGATATAACAAGCATACACTATATGGACAGAAGTATTGGGACGCCTGACCATTTCATCAAGAGAGACATTAATGAGATTGAATTTAAACCCACGGAGTTGGTCTCCCTTTGCAGCTATAACCGCTTCCACTCTTCTTGGAAAACTTTCCACAAGATTGTGGAGTTTCTGTGGAAATTTGTGTCCATTCATTCTCTACAGCACTTATGAGGTCACACACTGATGTTGGATGAGAAGGTCTGGATCACAATCTCCGTTCCAGTTCAGCTGGATGGGGATGAGGTCAGGGCTCTATGTGGCCAGTCAAGTTCTTCCACACTGAACTCCTCCAGCATGTCTTTATGGAGCTCGCTTTGTGCACTGGGACACAG